>OY735222.1:51013705-51278705 GCA_963457665.1 Thysanoteuthis rhombus | reverse complement strand
GCTTCCTCCCTTTTTTTTCTCTTTCCATCCTTATCTATTTTTTAAACTTCTTGTTTTTATAAAGGAGGTAAACTATCATTTTTGCTGAACTGAAAATTCCTTTAAGATATTAGCACTTTACATAGTAATATTCACAAAGTAATTGACAAAGTAATATTCAATGTTCAACATACTATATCTTATGGTCATAACCAGGGCCTGCCTGTCCAGTAAGCAAATCTAGGCAATCACTTTGGGTGCAAAGGTCAAGGGGTGAATACCTAACTGAAGAAAATATTTGTTATAATACAACTGGAGATGCAAATTTTGAGCCTCGCCTTGGACACACAAACTTATTGCACAAATTTAAGCTTTTAAAATTAAGAAATCCAGATCAATCCTGTTTTATAATGTTTCTTCAGCCATAGTTTGTTTATGATCCGCTGTATTGATTGTAATTTCTGCATATTAAGTTCAGTAGATTTGCTAAAGACTGTCATAATATTTATTCTAAGTTTAAATCTATTTTTTGATAACTCAGAATATGTGAAATTTATCTCTTAAATGTGATTTCCTAACCTTAAATTCCAACCAACCATCTTGATTAATCTAGTTTAACCTAAATTATAATAGAAGAATCATGAGCAAATGATATGAAAGATTATGTATGTGAAAATGCATGAGGAAGGCATTGTTTCATTTACACCAAGTTATATTGTTAACAAGGCCCATCCTCAATAATCTACTCATACAAGAGTATAAGCATGTTACAATCACTCAGTATCCAACTATTACAAATGGCACTCTGTTTATATGAGCAAGTGCAATTGTGAATAGGGCCCAAAGCTTTCATTTTTTTAATAACTGTTAATCTTTCAAGTGTATTACAATGTACTTTCAAGATTGACTCGATTATCCTTTTTGAATAATGCTTCTGTACATTGGATAATTCCATGTTCTCAAAGTATATGTTAGGTGTAATCTACTGACACCAAATTGGACAAGTCACTCTTATCTATCACTGTCTAGCAGTTTTCTTTGGCTAAGCTTTTATTATCCTGATCAATTTTCATACTGTTGTACCCTACAACGTTTGAGGGTGACAGCATCTTTGTCAATTCAAAATTCTTCCAGTGCTTTGAAACTTCAAGAGTATTTCTGAGATCCCTCTTTTTGAAATTCTGAGTTCCTTACCAATTACCTACTTGTTCGTTTTCTCTGCCATTTCCATTATCTTCATCCCAGTTTCTTGAGAAACTTTTGTCATCATTTCAAGCAGTGAAAGAATACTGAGGTTTAAAGTCAGTTTGAATTATATTTAAAAAAAAAACAACAAAAGAAGATGAAAACAGTACTGTTGCTAAAACAAAAAAAATCATATTAGTGGTAGAATCATTTAACCGAAAACTGTGAATAAAAACAGAATTTCATCAAAAGATTTTTCAATACAACTGAAATATAAATTTCTTCAATTTGCAATCAATTAACATATAATTACATGGTGTTTTACACATAATTTCAATTTCACTTACCTAATATTTGTGTTTTGTTTCATAAATAAGAAAATATGTTTTTAAAAGGTTAGATAAATTGAAAAAAGCTAAATCAGGAGCTAAGAGCTAGATGCAGACTTATAGGAGCTGAATGCATCAAAAAAAAAAAAAAAAAAGAACCAGATCTAGCTCCAAAAGAGCTAAATTGGCAACCCTGGCATCTGAAAGTGGGCAGTGAATGGGACGAAGTTTGGTTAGGTACTTGTCAATGGAATTATGCCTGTAGTGGTACTACTTGCATTTAGTGGCATGTGGCCTTTCCTCCCCTTCCTCCTTCAGTTAATGATAAACCATTTTAATTGCATTGTGAAAGTTGGTATATTGTAAACACCAAGATATGACAGAGGGGGAGAGGGTGGGAGGATGAATGAATGAAAAGAAAGAAATTAATACATTTTGTTCTTGTGGCTTTTTAAAATTTCCTTTATTTGGGGCTGAGTGTCGATTGGGGGGAGCACATGGCTTCATTGTGTGTGTCTGGGGTGTAACTAGTGTCCAAAAAGAAAGCTAGACAGTGTCTGCTTTCTCCTTTTTCAGCAAACACCGAAAACTTTCTACACAACAGCCTGCTGTGCTGCATATGGGAGATTGGAAGGAAAGATATTAACTTTATAAACCTTTTATTCCTTTATTTATTTTATTTCTTTCGTTTTATTTCCGTTACTTTTTCACTCTTCTGTCTTTTTGCTTTTCTTCTCGATTCTTTTATTTCGTTTTTCTTCTCTGTTTTCACTTTCTCCCTTCTCCCTTTATCTTCTTTTTCTCTCCCTTTACTTTTTTTCCTCTTCTTTTACTTTCTTTTTTTCTCTCCATCTTCTACTCCATTTCTCTTTTACTTTCTTTTATCTCTTTTTTTCACTTTCTTACTCTTTACTTTCTCCCGATACTTTCTTTTCCCTCTCCTCTAACAATATCTCTTTTTTCAGTTTTTTTCCTCTCTCCTCGAATCTCTGATGGTATCTTCCTCGTTCTAACTTTTCTTCTTTTTTCTTTGTCCCCCCCCCCCGCGCCTTGAGCTCCTTTAATACACTCCGTTGGATACACAGAGGCTGCTGCCAATGGTGCTGATAAGAACCGTCCTAGCACCCTCCGCAAACCTCCAACTGTTCAGTCGACTTTGGGTGCTGCTAGGGACTAAAGCACAAAAATAAAGCAAGACTGAGCGCATGGGGGTAGGGGATGGCGGATGGCGAATGAAAACAAGGGGGATGACGACATGGGTACGGGAGCACCGAAAGAAAGAAAAGAGAAAGACAGAAGGGACCCCACCTCGTCCTATCCTTCATTTTCGGGGGAGGGGGTCGGGAGACACTGACAAACTCTGGCAGGGTAAGGGTGGGGCAGGGCCCGGGGGGTAGAGAAATGAAGTCCTATCATCAGTAGGTCAGTGACTACAACAAACTGATGAATCATTTCCTTCTAAACGCTCTCATCCCTTCTGAAGCTGCTAGTAGGCCCAGCCTTTCTAACCTATTTATTCAATATACACTAGTACTTACTCAAACTTCTACTAAGATACAGGCGGTGGCGGTGGGTATGGATGAAGAGATGAAGGATGAGGAGGACAAAAGTCTTACAGTATGCTCTTACACCCCCTCTCCCTCCTTCCCTCTTCCCTCTCTCTCTCTGCTCGTCTCCCTCTCTCTCTTTCTCTATTTTCTTGACTGCCTGCCTGCCTAACTAGCCCCAGGAGGCCAGACAAAAATATTCCTCAAGCCTGTTTTTTTCCTTCTCCCCCCACTTTTCCTTCTATTTGCAAGAGGCAGACATGTGCGCGCACACTGTGAAGAATGATATATACATACACACTCTCTTTCTCCCTCCCCCTCTCTCTTCCCATACTGCCAAACTTATTTATTCTGAAGATGAAGAAATATCAGAAGAGGAAAGCTGTTGAATAATAATAATTGCTATTTCTTTGCCAGTTAACCCACCATACTGCTTTTTAGCTTGGATTGATGATAGTCGACACTACTGTTCAGCTAGCAGACTCTTTTTAGAAAAAGCATCATCATCATCATCGTAGGACCCACTAAATATGACTGTTCCCATCATTTTAGACAAGTACTATGCAGTAGCAGTAGTTTGATAAGAAGTTTCTCCACTGGAAAATATCCTAAGTAGAGTAAAGGAACATCTAGGGTCATGATTCATGAGAATCTATGTTATTCATAAACCAGTCAGAATAAGAAAATGAAAACATTTCTAGAAGGGGTGTTGTGGAATGAGCCGATTTCCAAGTGTGTAGATAAAACGGTATGGCCAGTAGTTCTAAAACACACAAACACACACTCATTTAAAAAATGGTGACATTCATTTTCCCAAATGTTTAAGCTGATGCAGAATTTGCCGCACTTACATTGGCTGCCTGATCACTTGACTTACTCATCATATTACTGCCTTGCTGTTCGCAAGCAACAAAGTATATAAAGTTGATACAATTTATTACAAAAATTGAAATTATAGGAATGATGAGTTTGTAAACAAATTATAGAACTAAGTATTAAAATATTGTATTGTTACTTCTTCACCCTATACGTCTTGTCTGTCCAATTTCGAGCAGTTGAACCATAAATGTGTCTGTATATTTCGAATACTAAATTTTATTGTACACAAATAAAACATATGATTCAAGTTTTACTAAAGATTCTATTCTGTTTACGACTACTCTGGCAATAAAAAGTAGTATCGGTAAGAATAGTTTTAATATTTTGTGAAGAATTTTTTTTTCTTTTGTAGTTTTTTATTCTTTTTATTCTACTCTAAAAATGCCTAAATTGTTCGTAAAAAGAATTATTTTATAAGTTTTCATTAGATTAAGTATTATAATCATTATTGATTTAAAAAAATGTTATACTACTATTTACCTTATTCTTAATTTTCCAGTTACTTTTTTATAGCTACTTTACAGTGATGGCCTGAGTGGAGTTGCGATTGAAAGCAACTAAAAAGAAAAATTAAGATCAAGGTAAACAGTAGTCTGAAAAGTAATCTGTACATATGATTAACAATAATGAATGAGTGTTTATAAAACATTGCAATACTGTACACATAAAAGAATTTGAATATGACCAAACCAAAAGGTGCTCTTCGAAAAGGCCAGATTTGTCAAGTGGCTAAAATAGCAACCCTGATTCTATGTTATACCATCATAAAATATATATGCTGCAAAGTAAAATATGGTTTTGTTTGTTTATAAAATTCATCCAGCAATAAAATGTACCACTTGCGAAGTAAGAAATGATTTTAATATATTGATGAATAGTTTGTATAGTTAACAAAATCATCGATCCCATAATTTCAGTTTCTTGTCATAAATCATATTAAATCCATATGGCTTATTCCTGTGAACTATGAATTATCAAATTGAAGTACAGAAGTAGATTAACTCACTAAAATGATTTTAATTTTGATATCTCAGTAAATAGTTCTAATTCCATAGTTTGTCTTATCGTATATAAATTGAACATAAAATTCAAATTTTACAATAGATGGTTTTTTTTTCATGCACCCATTACAGAAAATGAAAAGTCAACTGGTGTTTTTGGAAATCCAATGGAACATTATGAAGAATGCCTTCGAATTGATTCTCTTTGTTTCCTGGTAATTCACAAGGCAGTAACATGATGAGTAAGCAAAGTGATCAGGCAGCCAATGGAATTGTGATGTACGCAAAAACAGATTCGAAAAAATGATACAGACCCTTCACTACCTTTGGTTACTATGGTTGTTTTATAATAACTTGTAATATTCAGCAAATAATTAATAGTAATATTTTGAATTATTAGAATTGAATATTGAATCAATAAATATTGAATTAATGAAATTGAATATTGAATTAATAAGTATTTCGTAACTGTAGTCTATTGTATGCTTTCAAGCCTTCCATAATTTGTTCCACCTAATCAATGTCTAGAGTAGACATTTGTTACCTGACATTTTTTTTTTTTTTTTTTTTTTTTCACTATAACTAGATCTGGTCTTTTACATGGATGGGGGGATCTATTTGAATTTCAAATTCTTGAAGAATTCTATGTTTTTTATTCACTAGAAAGGTTTTCTGATCTGCACCATTGGTCTGCATGGCTAAATCCAAGTTATTTGCACAATTCCCAGCAAATTACTGTTCCTACTCAGTGTATATTCTTTTATAAAAAGTGACTAACTTAACATATTATTATTACTTATTTATTCACATCTTTCCTCTTGTTTTTTTTTTTTTTTTACTTGGTTCCTAAAATTTGTTCTTCCAATTTTCATCAATTACTTTCTAATGTCCCCCCTTTCTGCTTTCTCTTCTCTTCTCCCCCCCTTTATTATCCCCTTCCTACAATTTTCCCTTTTTTTTTTTAACGTATAATCTCTTATCCAATTTTTCAATGATTTATATCCAGTGTAGTGAGTCTATCTAGAAAGTTTCCAGCTATTTGATATTGATTAAAAAATGGGCAGTGGAGCCTTAGTCCCCTTCAAAGTACTTAACAAGCATACCCAAGTGTCCTCTCTGCTTTTCAAAACAGTTTGCAAGGTCTTCTTTTGGGATCGCCAACTACTGCCTTGTCACATTCTTTGGGAAAAGCCAGAGGTCACAAGAAGCCAGATCTGGACAAAACAATAAAAAAATTCAATGAAAGTTTATAATTTCTGTCTAATTGAGAGATAGAAAACAGAAAGGATACCTTGAACTTAGCTACTAAAAGACAATCATCTTGAATGAACAGGTTTCTCATGACTGTTTGATAATCTGTAGGGAAGTTTTCATTAGTAGCCAATAGTAATGGAAAAAAACAGTTTCATTTGAAAATGAAATCTTTTATGGAATCAAGAAGAGAATGCAGATACCTTGGAGAGGGATTGAATGTATGAATAAATATTAAATATACTACACATCAGTAGATGTGTAGTAAAAACCATCGGCATATAGGAACTCTTTGGTTAAGGGGTGGAGAGGGCTTGATTTTCCCAAAATTTTACTCTGTTTTGTCCACATTTAGGGAAGCAAGCCCCCTGCCCCTCTGACTTGTACACATATTGTAGAAGCTAACTTTTGTTATTGTGCTCTCTTGTTTCAAAGTGGTATTGATAAGTGTAATATGAGAGATGCAAGGTTCACACACAATATACACAAGGGATTAACTCGAGACGTTCAGAGAATTGCAGGAAGGATTTACTCCAAGAAGAAACTTACAAAAGGTACATCAATAGTTTTATACTCTAGCAAGATGGCATCAGCCGATGTTGGTGGTAGCAGACACAAGTGTCAACATGCATGCCCTCAATCAAAACCACCAGCAAGTGTTGCCAAAGTATCTCATCATATCTCCCTCCTTTAGATACACAGGGTGTGCAAAAAATTACTTTAGTCTCTTCATAACTGAGAGGGAGGTCAATTTTATTTCTCTTTGCTTCAAAAAATAGAATCTTGAAAATCCATACTTTTTAAAAAAATAAATTACACTCTACTCTATTTAAGTGTAATAGATCTATGATTACTTTGATTATCATCTGGATCAATTCAACTCTTGAATTCATTTGAAAATTTGAATTTCAATATCAAGGAGATAACCTCTGATTGATTGTCTTTGACTCTTACGTGGATGAAAAAAATTGGTTGTTTTTTTTTCAATTCAAATCACAGAAGTTCCATTATTTTTTAAAAATTCTATCCATTGAAGAGTTCTAGTGTCAATTACTGTTCCAAGCAGTTCATGAATTTGAGGGTTAAAGTTAATGTTGGAAGACTTGGAAAAAAAGCTGATTATTGAATGCAAGAGATATTTGAAGAATTTGCAAGGTATTGTCTTAGATTCAGTGCCTTTCTTGGGACAGATCATCATGGCCCAATAGTGCGGTGCTCACCTCTAATTCAGTAGTTAATGGTCCAATCATTAGATTTAAAAGATGGTACTTAATGCCTCTCCTTTAAACTCGTTGCAAGGCTAAGAGGTTATGGTCAAATCATGTTGGGTACATTGATGATCACTGGTCAGTTCCTAGAGGGGTTACTATTGTGGAGTACCAAGCGCTTTTAGCAGAACGAAGATTCAACAGGCCTGACAAGCTGGAAGTGTGTTTTGATAACAATAGCCATGTTTACTTTACCCCATGACCCCCTTGATATGGGCATAAATGGAGAAGTGATGATACATTCATACTTCTCTTAGGATTTGGGGTCAAATGTATAGTGCTATTATCATCCTCCTCCTCCTCATCATCATCATCATCATCATCATCACCAATCAGCCATTTAAAGGCAGTTGTTGGACATAAGCCTTCTTCAAAGTCTGTCATTTTTTTCTGCTCTAATTATAAGTCAGTATATTAGATTTATAGAAAACTGAAAAAAAAATATAGATTTAGTTAGAGACTTACTTCCTCCTCTTCTTTCTCTTTCATTTGTACCATTTCTTTTCTTTTATCTCATTGCAGAGATTTTGTGATGGGATCCTTTTGGTACAGTTTGTACTTTCTTGGAAACTATTTGTCTGTAGTTAGGCATTTATTGTTTCAATTTTGAATGGCACATGTTTTTTTGTACTTCTATGTTGTTCAATAGATAAAATACTTTCTCGTCATACCACAGCCTGTTTTCCAGTGTAGTTTTGGACAGTGAAGTGCAAACTTCTGTTTGTCTCTTCACAGGGCTGTTCAATCAACAGATTTGTTTCAGTGGACAGAATATAAAATGAAGACAATAGAAATGAATATCATGTAAATCAGGAATGCATCAGAAAGTTGAATTTGGTGTATTTTTGTTTCCTATCCAGATGTCAGCTTTTGATCCTCAAAATTTGATAGACTCCTTCCAGTCCATCCAACCTCTTCTGAAGCCCAACATTTATCCACCTGTTGGATTGTCCCATTGACCCCCACGAGTCAATATCAACCACTTTGGTGACCCCTGCTTTTGAAGCTAAATAATATATCAATATTTTTGGCTAGAGCTAACAGTCATTACCCTATGTGTGTTCATATATACATACTTACATACACACACATATATATATATATATAACACTGCTGGGGTACCATGTTAATGTAGCAGTTTTGTTTTCAAAATCCCTGAAACTATTACATATTATACATGATCCCAAAAAAGAAAATTTTCAGATAGCACCATAAAAACAAATTATATGTAAAACGAAAAAAAAAAACCTGGAGAAAATTACATGAATTACATAAACAGATATTGAGAAATAAGTGAATGATGTGATACAAAAAATTTTAATTTAATGCATTTAGTGTTTGAAGCTGTAAATCTTAGTAGACTGTGTGTATGTATATATATACTCCCACCCTTAGCACACATTATCAATAGGAGATGGAACATCCTCACCTTTAAAACAGATCCAAGAGAAACATTCACAGACCCATGTGTCATCGCTTACTGCAGACCCCAAAACATCAAAGACATGATAAGAAGCAACAATATCATAAATAATGAAGTCTCACACAACAATATTCCTAGAACCACTAAATTATGTAAACCATGCAACAAAAGAAATAGTGTATGTTGCAACCACCTTAAGTACACCAATGCCTTCACAAGCACTACCATCAAAGAGAGTTACCATATATACCGTAGCACTGACTGTTGTAGCAAAAACATTATATACTTTCTAGAATGTAATAGATGCAATTTACAATACATAAGCAAGTTCAAGTGGCAATTTAACATTAGACTCAACAACTATAGACTCAGAATTAAATCGCAAAAAATTGCATCCCACTTCCCTTAGAACTACACTTTCGCACACCCGGCCACAATTTTGCCACAGGCGCTAGCTTTACTATCTTTGAAAAAAATAGAAAAAAATACTCGTATGGACATAACTAAAATTCTGGAAAGACATGAGGATATATGGATCAACAAACTAAAAACTCTCTCTTCCTAATGGACTCAACACCAAACTCAACAACCTTAATCACACATATCTCTAATTCATAAACCTCCTACTAACAATAACCTCACATCCACATCTACCCCTCCCCCCTGATACATCCAGTACTGTACTGGGAATTTCAAAGTCACTCAGACCCATAACAAGCTCCGTCTCAGTCAGTCATGTCACTTGTACAAATCAGAGCCAACATATTTTTGATGACTTGTAATTCTTTAACTTCATCACCCTTCCATTTACACTATCCTTAACATACCTACACAATCTAAGACCACATCACTTCCCTCCTACCCTGACACCTTATGTCCTCTCTAAGACCCACTTCTGCTGCTAAACCATAGACTTCATACACTCTCACACACACACACACATACTCACACACACAGCACACACTACTGAAGATGGGAATACCTCCCGAAACATGTCTAGACCATTAGTAAAAACATTACTGAAGAATAAAGCTAACTTCCATACACTTAATTCCCCAGTCTGTCTCACTCTCTATAGTCTATATTATAGACGCATTCATAATCATTATCCATTTTTGATAATAAATATTTAGTGAGAGAGACTATTATGCATGAATTTATTAGAAATTGTCAGCCAAAATTGACAACAGCTTTTATTAGTTTCTAAATTGGTGTGGCTGGGTGACTATGCATATATGTATCACATGTACAGGCTGCTTCTAGGAGAAAATGTGAACGTTTTACTCCTATTATGTTTAAAAAGAACTTTTTTTTTTCTTGTTTTTTGAAAATTCACCCCCAAGTTTTAGTGAAGCATTTCAAATTGCAGTGTAAGTTGATAAAGTAGTATCTCTTTGAGTCTGGCAGCATTCATGCTTGTTTTTTGAGAATTTGGACCTTTTTAGTGATCATTACCCAACAAAAGGTGAGATGTAACTTATTCATTGATCATCTTTTTTTCCAATTTTTCCAATTGATCACTCCCATACAGCCAAAAGACATCTCTCATATGATGGTTTCTATTTAGTGACTAACCAGATCTGTTATGCTCACAATTAGTTTGAAAGGATAGTATTTATTGTTTGTATCACCATTATTTTTGGACTTCTATTTTAATTTTTCACTCCATCCCATATTTTATTCTTTGTCTACCTTTTATTCATGTATGAATTACTCTTTGATTTAGATGCTCTTTTTAAATAGCCTTGGCATCATCTTGTGTATTGATAGTTTCATATAAATTTGGGGAATAAATGACTTCTTGTGCAGCATAAGAGTTTCATCAATAATATCGGTTGGTGGGCAAGAGGAAATATCTTATGAATTTTGTATTGATTTTATCCTTTTTAATAATCCCATTATTGACTCAAAATTGACCTTATCAAGATGTCGTTTAATTCCTAACATCATATACCACTCCAACCAACTCCTAATCGGTGGCGGAGACAAAGATGGTTGAATCATTTATGTCAGATTGAATGGAAAATATATTTTTTTTAAATTACCTAGTTGAAATCAAGGTAACGAAGATCATAACTTTGATCAGTAGTTATTCCCTTAGAATTAATGTGTGAATTCTCTTTCATGAAACTAAAGTTGAAAAAATCTCATTTAGTACATTTGTCTTTTGTCCCCTGATTTTATATTTCTTTAAGAGAATTCTCTACCAATGTTTTGCTACTACTCATATGAGATTTTGATTTTAATATTGCTGCTATTATTACAACTAAAAACTAGAGAGTATTCAGAGAGTGGATACTACTCCCAACACCATTGTCACTAAGGAGAATTGGAAAATATATATGAAAAATAACAAGGGAATTAGATGCACAAATTTATATTGAATTATTTTTCTTGAATTTAAAACTATTCTTTTAAACTGACCTATTTTTTTCATGACAGTCCACTTAATATCTTTTAATCAAAAAGAAATTCCTGAATCCACTTCAAAATATAATCAATTCTCCTCTAGCCCCATGGCTTATCCATCCACAGTATTTCATTGAAATTCATTGAGAACTTCTTGAGATGTTGTGTGGATAAACTTACAATCAGACATGATTGAATACATAAATCTCTTCCAACTTGTTGCAGAGGTAAATCATTCTATTCTTTGCCAATTGTACATCTGTATGTATGTGACAGTATAACTTGGGAACCATGCAATATATCTTCATGAAATTTTCTGTGTATACTAATGGGACTCTCAGGCATATTTATAGTGTGATAGTATTTGAACCCCCCACCAAATAATGATTGTGTGGGGTTAGTGTTTGCACTCACCCCAATAATAATAATAATTATGATAATAATAATCTGATTTCCTTCTCACCTTGATACTAATAAACTGATTTTCAGCTAAATATTACTGAAAGTCTGATCTTAAAGATCTGCACGTGATTTTTTAGTTGCCGAAACGGTAAATTGTAGTCTGAAGTAATGAATTAAGGTACTCTTAAAAATAAAAATGAAAATAAGTTATAGGCCTCCTTGAGGAACTAGCAAAAAATCCCGCCTATTTTCAGCTTGTAATGATAATAACTTCGAACTCCTTAGATTCCTCCTTACAACTGAACCTTTTTTTTTTTGTCTTTCCTATGCTTAATAACTGTTGTTGCTGAAAAGCTAAGCATTAAAAAGGGGAAATCACAATTTACTGACAACTAAGTGAGGAGAGTAAATAGTTCATAACAAGGTCTTTTGCGGAAATGCCACATCATCGACTGTCAAAAGGCCAACAATACTTCCTTAGATAAAGTTTTCTTCCAACTTCTTTTACTTTGGTTCCTCCTTCCTGACTTTTATTAGCAATTCTTATTATTCTTTCCTTTTTACTTTTATTAGTAATTCTTATCATTCTTTTCTTTCTTTTTGTTTTTTCTTCTCATTGCTTTTTTGTTAATTTGAGTTTGGTAACAGTGATTGGTCCTGACCTTGTTCTGATTGTCTCTGTGAATCCCAACATGCCCTGACCCTACCCCAGATGCTGAGTGACCTTTTGAGTTTTTCCTCTCTTGTTGCTTTGCAAACTCCAAACTCATCCTCTCCAACACCTCACCCCTGGTCTTCCTTGGTTTTCAACTCAGATGATAGAACAAGTGTAAACATTATCCAGGCAGGTGATTGGTGAGGGTGGGGGAGGAATGAGTGGACTATAACTACAACTGACAAGTCAGAGGAAGAGCAGATGACTGCACAAGAGAATTATCTTTTTAGTCCTATATATATATATATATATATATATATATATACATATATACACCTTCTTTTTTTTCTTTTTTCACTTCTGAATGTTCCAAAGCAGCATAGCTAGTTCTTGGCTAGTTTCTGCCCCAGCGGCGGAAGGACCAAATTATTAACTGGCAACCTTCTCCTCTTCTTCTCTCCTCTCTCCCTCTCTGACTCTGCCTTTATCTCTCTCTCTCCATATATATATATATATATATATATATGTATATAAATCCTGAGAAAAAAAGCCATCTTCTATAATTATGTTTTGTAAATTCACAATTGCTAACTGCTTTGATAGCCAAGTCCCTAACATTCCCCATCATCCACTTCCAGTGAAAAGAGGTACACTTTACTTAGAGAGAGTGAGAGACTAATAGACAGACAGTGACAGAAACAGAAGATGGATTGTAGGCTCTGATTACTATGTGTAAGTCCTACCTATTATTTTATACTGGAAATGGTTGGGCAATAGGTGAAATGTTGCAGGATTCTCAAGCTAAAACTCTAGCAAATATAGAGTGAAGGTTGGTGGGGAGGTGGCTCATATCATAAAGGTACTGCCTTAATCAATAGAGTTGGAAATGCTCTGGTTCTGGAATTATGATACAATAAGATTGCCCTCATACCAGATTGTTGTCTGAAGTTATAACGTTATCAAGCATGGAGCTGGGATTTAAGTCTTTCTTGAATGCACTTGTAAACAAAACGACTCCTTTGATAAATTAGTGCTCTATAACTGGGAAGGCATTAATCTACTTCTCCCCCATGCCAGCAGGAAAGTTGAAGCCCTTTAGCCCAGCAAGGCAGTTCAACTGAAGAAGCTCGCTTTAACAGAAAATCGAACCAGTAGTGGAGCACCTGAGGCCGACTGGTGGTAAAACTCTACCTCCTTTCTAGTAACTCCTACAGCCAAAAAGGCTAATTGTTGTGACTTCTCATCCATAACACTGGAAGATGGGAGAGTGGGACCATCCCTGTGCAACAACTCTCCAATTTGTAAAACCTTCTCGCATAGGTTGCCATGCAAATCTCCAACACAGCCACAGACATGTTCAACCAATATTATTCAGAGAGTTGCCCTGTGAAAGATTAATTAGCATGAATAGCAATCACTGACTTGAATTATTCTTTAGTTTTGGAAAGATTTTGCTGAAAGTCTCAATTTTTTGTTCTATTGCAAGTTCAGTCTTATGAAAATTTCACTTTTGGTTATTTGGATATTTGACCTGTCAATGTCATAGATTTGAATGCTAGCGATTTTGATGAAATTTAGGCTAAAGATAAGTCGAGTATCCTAAATTCAACAATACCCCTTATGTTGTCCATTTTGCATTATAGAAGCACATGGGCAATATTTACTCTAAGTGTTGAGATTACACATTAATCAAAAGGAACTGTTACAATGCCATTCATATTGACAGAAGAATTTCTGTGATTTAATAGAGTTTCCTAACCCAACTCTTATAAATCATTCTCAAAGATTAAGA
Organism: Thysanoteuthis rhombus; assembly: GCA_963457665.1. Classification (NCBI taxonomy): domain Eukaryota; kingdom Metazoa; phylum Mollusca; class Cephalopoda; order Oegopsida; family Thysanoteuthidae; genus Thysanoteuthis; species Thysanoteuthis major. The sequence continues at coordinate 51,264,585 of OY735222.1, read as the reverse complement.
ATGCTTTTATGAAACTCGATAATTCGAAAATCATGTAATGTTACATGGAAAAGAAATTTTTTTAATTCTGTCGTATTTATTCCTGTGTCGAACATGAGAAATTCCTGAACCTACTATGGAAGGGGAGTTGAAGAAAACACACATTCATTTTTCAATTATGTTTACAGATAAATAGATAAATCTTGAAAATTGAATTTTAATAGGAATTCCTCCCCCTACACACATATATGCACAGAGAGAGAATGAGAGGGAGAGATACTAGAATGTAAATGAGAGAATATTCATTTTTCTAACTCAAGAAATAACTTGTGAACTAGTACATTTTCTTTTCCTTCCTAAAAGCAATAATCAACTGGTTACCCATCATGTCTTGTGCTGTATGTGCCGTTCATTGTACAATGATTTCCAGATGACGTGTATAAATGGGCAGAAAATGTTTGATGTTTTCATAGTTCTTCGTATGACACCTTGAAAACATGGCTCTTTGCACATAAAACTCTAACCTTATCTGCATATCTTCTATCTCAAATGATTTTTTTTCCTTTTTTTTATCATTCTTCAAGAAAGTCTGTTGCTGGACTTGAGATCTTCCTAAAATAATTGTCAAACATGCAGTGTTGTGGGCCTTGCCTTGTCACGCTGGCCCATGACATGTTTGTTTATCTGTTGGTTTGTCTGTCTACACAATATCTCCAAATCTGTGAAATGAATTTCAATGATATTATATGGAAGGGTCAGTAATGGTATAACAAAGAGATGGTAACAAATTTTTCTGATTAGATATATTTTTCCTTTTTTTTTTTTCCAATTACATTTCTCTATACTCTCATGACTGCCTACATGATATCTCAGAAAGATATCTATAAATTTTGATGACATTTTGTGGGAGGGTAAGCAATAGGGTACAGGAGAACAGATTGAATTTTGGAGCGGATACATGCACAGTTATCCAAACCTCATAATACTGCCAAATTTCATGTACATCCACATGAAATCTCTGAAACTTCTCACTGAATTCCAATGGTATGTTGTGGAAGGGTGGACAAGGTTATGAAAGAACTGATCCATGCACAATTACTCCCCCTGATGGCAAAGGAATGCGCTCTCGGAGCGCTTTCTAATTAGAATTTATTTTTTTTGTTTTGATCATCAGTTTTTTTTCATTGTTTTGTGCTGCTGTTGTCAATATTTATGTCTCATTTGTATTATAGGTTTAGAAAATTGATCAATTTCTCTTGTCTCTGTTTGGAATAGTGGGGAACTTTAGAGCTCTTACCCTCCTTGCCTAAACAGTAACTACTATGCTATGCCTTCTTGGCATTATTATATTAGTTGATACTGTTGGGTTATGTGGATTCAAACATTTAGGAATATCACTCTCTGCTTGTTTTTGAATTCATTTTTGTCAAATAAATTGAAAGGTTCGCAGAAGAAGTGGATTATAGTTGTAAGTATCTGATTTTATGGCTGCTATGTAAAAAACAAAAAAGTAAATTATGTAAGAAGTTACTAATTTTTTTTTTTTTCATTTAATACCGTTATATTACAGCGGATGCTCAAATCTAACCGTATGCATTTATGTAAGTATATTTTCATGTCCACTTGAAGCAAACTGCATGATATTAGGCTAAAGCAATGCAGTTAAGTGGACAGCACCTCCACCCCATCCAAGAAATGGATTGCTAAAAGACAGCAACGTCTTTATTCACTTGTACTCTAAATCTGCAACAGCTCTCAGTCTCCTCTGTAAGGAAGTCAGTCATTTATTCTGATGTGTTTTTGTCAGGAAGCCAAAACTCTCTGAGTGGGCAGAAGGCACACTTCTCACTTACTGACCAGATCTGGAGCAGCCCTCAAGAGGGTGTCTGAGGATATTGGAATTTCTTTTTCTGGGTGCCACGTGCCCAGCACTAAAATACCTTCTGCCATTAAAAAGAGACCATCTTCGAGGAAAAGTACTTTTGGTTCCATTTCATGATTGTAGTTGTCAGGCTTTGAGTGAGAGGGGCAAGTCGCTGAGTGGTTAACAGCATAGAATGGAATCAGTAAGCTTAGACAGCCTGCATTCACTTTACACTTATGCCCTTGGGAAAGATATGTATCCATTTCTTCCAACCTCCCCATGTCTTATACTTACTTGGGTAAGGTGTATGTCCAACAACAGACTGGAAAATAAATCTGATGAAAAAAATGCTTTCAAAGTAATTGAAACATCTAAGAATGTAGAAATATAGGAAAAGGTGAAAGAATCTGATTTTCAAGACGAGAGGTAAAGTTTCTTTTTTTCAGTGATAAATTGTCTTGTTCTAATAAATGAAAACCAGGAACTCTTCAGACGTGGATTTTTAGTCTTGATTAAAACATCACCTAAATTTTCCCCAGCTGTAAAACATAAGAATGAAGTTTATATGCTTAGTTCTTGATAGTATTATTTGCTGTGATGTGTTTGAACAGGATGAATGAAATTTAAGATTTTGATATTTAGTTATTTACTACTTTGAATAAAAATAGAATGGATGCCATTTTTTAATAATAGCTGAAAACCTTGGAAAAATGATTTTTGTCATAAATATCATGAATATCCCCCTCTGGTACCCATTCCAGTTGTCTTTTTACTTCTAGCTTTTATGAAAGCCGGATCAAAAGAATAGAATCGACATGATCTATTGCTCTTCGTAAAGAAACATGAATGAATCCATGGTGGTTGGTTTTTCTATTCAGATTTCAAAAAACCTTACTCTAACCCTGCTTTTAAATACAGTATTGGCTACCAGCTTTCTTATAGGAATGTTTAGTCATACAGGAATCAACCAGGGAGCCTATCTTTCCATCTTCGGAAGGTGGTGTGTTAGCAATAGAGGAAGGCTTTAGATCCCCTTTATATCTAATATGAAAAGAGAATTGCTGATAATGTTCACAATGGAGACAGGAAATACACAATTATTCCAGATTAACTCTGGAGTTTCTTCCATGTTTGCTTTAATTAGATTAAGCCTGTAATTTATCCCATTTTGATTCCAGTGGGTGGAAAGTAAAATGAAGAACTTTCTGTAGTTTGAGGTATGGTACCTTGATCTTTTATGGTTCAGATTGGTAGCACTACCAAACTGTAAGTTTCAATAAGTTTTCCCCGAAGACTTTTAATTATTTACTAGTAGTAAACTAGTAAACATGCCATCAGAAAATAAAAGCAATAATTTTGCAAATGATTTTGCAATTGCATTGTATATCAAAAACATTTTGCTGCTCTGCATTTTCTTGTTAATGCTCAACCAGAATGAACCTAGATTTTTTTAATGCATTTTCAAAAAAGCCTGTAAAGAAGACTACTCTATAATAAGCATTTGATAGTTATCTCCCTTGACAGTTGTTACAGTAAAAAAAAAAACATAGACATTCACATATAAGTAGATATATATATGGATATTGATATTTTTGTGAGTGTGTGCACATCTGCATGTGCATTCAGTAAAAGTATTAATTTATTGTCTCTTTCTTTGAGAGGAGTCATTAACATTTCAATTTTTGTTTGGATGATCCAATCAAAGAGGGGAAGAAGAGATTGGATTTTCCAAACACGAGTTGGAATACTAATTTATCATTCTTGAACTTCTCTTCATTTCTTCCTAATGAAATACTTGGGATATTAACAATGGCACTTTTAGCTCCCAACTATCATCATATAAAATGTTAAAATATTAAGCTCATCACTTCTGAAACAAGATACCAATTTCCTGTCTAAACAAAGAAAAGGATCAGCTGTTGTACAAATTATAGCATACAATGAAAATGAACATATGTTACCATAACAAAACAGCCTATTGTTAATGCAACTTGTAAATTGGTTTAAATTTGAGACTTCTGGAGAAATATCTCTGGACTTCGAGGAGTTTTCAGGGTTACAGACACAGACAATGCATTTCTGGTCTGGGTTTATTGGTTTTCTGAGCCATTTTAGCAAAAAAGCAATTATTCGAATTCCTTAGATTTCCGACGAATGATAGTTCTGCTTGGTGAACAGGAGGAGTTCTGTTCAGATAAGCTGCCTTGTTTTGGCTAAATTGAGTTTTGGGTTTCACATCTCTCTCTGATAGCAAATGACAAAAAGCCAGATAGTGGTTCCATAACCTTTTGTCTGCTCATTTTTATTGAAGGAAAATCACCATACTTGCGTACATGGCAACATCATCTCTTAGTGGTTGATCCAAAAGTTGAAAGAGGTATATATATTCACTTGTATCTATCTGTCTATCATTATGTGCTAGCATTATGGATAAGAAGATAAGCCTTGAAGTCTCAAGCTGTACAGATGAGGGTTCAGGATTAGTTTGATGAGAAATAAAATATGATATTTCACAGAGTTTATCTTTTGACTGAACAGCTGATTGTTCCAAAGAATAATTTTAGGCATTTGATTACAAAAAGGCTGAGCTTGATTACATTTTTATATACATAAGTGCTTGTAAAATATGCAATCTCTGTACGCATTATTTTGATCACCTGTAGTAACACTGTCTCATCATTTAATTCGGTGAGTTTTCTCCCTTGCTTATCCTAGTGAACATTGGAAGGAAAACTTATAAGAAATAGAAAATGTTAGAAGTGTAAAACTCCATCATGGGCTGACAGTTATCAGAGGATCTAAAGCAGAGGTTCTCAACCTTTTCGCATCATGACCTATCTCGACAGCTTAAAAGATTTTGATTCTCTTTACTATAAAACGAAGTAATTTAATCATACATCATGTTGCAATATGAAGCACATCTCATGTCTCTGAATACTGTTGAACTTTTCTTGTTAACACCAAGTGGATAAATATCTGTAAAAAATGAATTCTGTGTAAAAAGAAAATAAATGAATAAATAAAATAAAATAAAACATACTGATATATGAACTTTTAGGGGTACTAATTAAAATTTTAAAAATTGCTTTTTTTGTGTGAAATTTAGTAATAATAAAGCAGTTACCACATGGCTTTCACAACTCTCAAAGATGATGAGTTGAGCATTAGTTACTATGGAACTTATAGTCAAATTAGTTATTTATTGTATTGGGTAACAAGGAATTATTAGTATCGTATAATTAGGAGATGATCAGTTAAGCCTTAACACAACTGAGTTTTGAGACACAATGCTTTTCTCACTCGACACCCTAATTCCAAATTGCCCCCAATATTTTGAATTTTCCCCTTTGGGAGGCATGAGCCCCACATACAGTATGACTGATCTAAAGTGGGATTAGTTATTTATTTTAAGAGAGAATTTCAAGTTATTCCTCCAATCAATCCTGCAAATGTGAAGAAAGAATCCTGGAAGTAGAAAAAGATATTTGACAGTGCATGAAAGATTGTTCAAATTAAAATAGTTCTCTCCCTTTCAATTTACCTTTTGATTTGAATTTTGATTTATTTAGGCTTAGCCAAGTTGGACTTAAGTTCAGTCCTAGATCAGTCAGAAAATTGATCTCTCTTTCAATGTCTTGTACATTGAGAGCCATAACCTATTTATTCTAGTTTAACTAGTTGTTAGAATTAAATTCATTTATGATATATAACCACTGAACTTATTTGTATTAATTTTGATCATTGATACCAAAATTCTATTTAGTTTGTACACACACACACACACACACACACACACACACACACACACTGCACATCATCATCATTGCTATTATCAATCATCAGCCATTTCATATCCATTTCAGGACAAAGGCCTCCCAACTCTTCCTATGACGATTTTCATGTTGCTTTTTAGTAAGGTAGTGGCTAATTGAGCTCACCTGTTGCCACTATTTTCTGCTGAGCTAATTTTGGATTCAGATTTGCCATTCTCCTAGATTTGTTGCCTCCCAAGGCTAGAGAGCCCATTCTATCCTGCTATTTTATCCATGCTTGGGGAGAAGAGATGAATTCATGTCTTTTCCAAAGGCATTAGTGCTAAGTGCACATAGAAAGCCTCAGCAGGATTTTGAACTCAGTTCGCCAGTTCCATTATCCACTCTGTTAACTGTTATACCACTTGAACATATATATATATATGTACACTTTCTGTGTAACCTTATCAGCTAACATATGCAGTTAAAGCACAAATAATAGAGAGAAGCCATTGTAGCAACATAGATATCTGAACTCACTCACCTTCCACTTCAAATGAGTAATGTTATATATGAATTAATGCACTTTTAAAACATAATGATCATAATGGATATAGGTTGAATACCTTACTTTACTTCCGGCTTTCTTTAATGAAAAATTTGTAATTTTTTTTCTTTCTCATGGTATCAAATTGCAGTCAAATATTTTTTTTCAAGACATTTCTAGGATAAAATGTGAACCTGACTTGGTTTATGAAACGTGTTAATTCTTGCGGATGTGTATTACTTGCTCCTAACATGAAACCAATTTGTTAAAGAAAAGCTATCTTCACAAAAAAGGGGAAAAAGTGACTTGTGTATTCTTTTTTGAAGGTGCTGGAGTCACCCAATTGTTAACAGTGTGGAGAATAAACTTGGTAAGCAGACTTCAAACCCTAGCTGAAACAGTTTTCACTTCACATTAATGCTCTTGGGAAACATGAATCCATCTCTTCTTCTTACCAGCCATAGGTAAATATTAGGACAGACTGAGCTCTAGCTATGGTTGTCAACCAGTCTAAGCAAGTGACAACTTTGATTCCAAAACCAGCCTGAAGAGGGATGGGCTTTGTCAAGTTATCTCGGCCTTGACACAATGATGATGAAATCCTCAATGGTGCCCTAACAACCCAGCGTTGGTTTGTGGGATAAGTTATGTTACATTATTTTTCTGTTTGCAGCTAGTAATTATAATTTTAGATGCTGGTTGCTCCCATTCAGTGAAATACCATCAGAAAAGTCATGAGCCTTACAATTCTTACCATTAGTTTTGGCTACTGAGGCAGTTTTCCTTATAAATTTGAAAAATATCTGTGTATGTATCTATCTCTCTCTCTCTCTCTCTCTCTCTATCTATCTATCTATCATATATATATATAAAAACTGGAACAAGTAATAAGAAACCGTTAAATCTGGGAGGTATGTGTGAACAGTTATTCATTCTCTTGATGATATGACATTGAAATACTGTATGAAGAATTTTTTCCCAAGTATTTTGTTATTTACTCAGTGTATATATATCTCTATATATGTATGTGATGCATTTATATTTATATGAGTTTATACTTATATATATTAGTATATACTTATACTTATATATATATATTTACTTATATTTATATATATTCATATATTCAATTATTTATACATGTATTTATATATATATAATCATATATGCTACGTTATATGTGTGTGTATATAAGTCATTTTTTGTATTTTGTGGATTGATCTCTTGTTGATTTCTCAGTTATGTTTAGATATTTTATATTATATGATTTTTGGTGTAATCTTTCACAGCATGGCAACCATATTGAGACCACATTGAACTTGATGAACAGTATTAAGCCATATCAAGCCCCCCCCCCCCCCAATCACAGAGAAAGTGATGACGAGTTAAAGTAACTTTATATGTACCGCAAACAACAAAAAGGTTTCTTTGAAGAGAAGTAATTAAGAGTTAGGTACCAAAAACAACTCCTTCATGTAACTTTTTTTCCTTTTTTTTTTATCATTGGACTTTGGAAAGATACCCAAAAGATGGGGATTGGGAGATTTGAAACGGAATCTTATTTATATCACCTCTCTTTCTTTCTTTTCCCTCTCTTCCTTTTACAATATCTCTCTTGTATTTTTGTAGGTGGTATATCTATTTCGATAAAATATTATTTTCAGTGAATCATAACCACCTACTCTTCTGATATTAATTAATATAATTGATAGACTTAGAAAATCAGTCTTTGATCAAGAATCATATAGAAATTTGAATATATATGCATGAATTTTTTCATGGAGAATAACTAATTTTAAAATGAAGGATCTTTGCAACATGATTCATGGTTTTAAAAAATTTCTGAAGTTTGTATGTATTTGAGTGAGAGAGTATAAGTAAGGAACAAGCAGAGCCATGAAAAATGATCTTCCATCTTTTTCTTCTCGTATCCAATTCTTTCTTACTTTTATTTATTTTTACTTTCTCTACTTCCTGGCACCTCCTTCACTTCATCTTTTCAACTCAGCAGGTTCTGCTTTGTCCTTCGAGTTGAAGGAAGCCATTTTGACTCAGATGTTCCCATTTAGAATCTATTAATCTGTCAATATAGTTCCCATCTGTAGTACCTTGAATTTGACACGGAACTGCTTGCTTTTTCTGTCTCTGTTCCTATTATGATCAAGTTTATTACATACAGATGTCTACTGGTGCATACTGTGCGTACTTTTTTTATGGGAAATTAAAAATTATGTCCTCTGTATATAAGCTAAGAATATAGATGTCTTTCATTCTCTCTCTGGTATATAATGTATGTAGAAGTGCCTGTGACCAAGTGGTTAGTGATGCGGAAAACGGAATCAGCGAATCAAGTTCAAACTCCTACTGATATCTGCATTCACTTCACACTATCACACTAATACCCATGGAGAACACATGAATCCATCTCTCCTCCTCCCAGCCTTGGGTAAGATGTGGATGAAGTGAGTGATACTATTTCGGGTGTCTGTCATTCTTGGTCAAGTTCACGCATCGCTAATTTGAAGAAATTTGTGATATGTAGAGCATTAGCAGAGACAGCTGAAGCCATGGCCAGCATGAGGACAATACTTTACAATGTTTATAATGTATATGGTCTTAGCTAAATGTAGCCTGGCACAAGGGGAAACCTGGTAAGGATCACTCATTATGGCAGTTGCCCTAGTATATAATGCTTATGCATGTAAAATATATTTTTTTTATCAGATATGTATAATGAACCAATTACATATTGGAAGATGTGCAGGGAATCATAGTATAAGTAATCTGTAATATGTGAATATTTCAATTGGAATATAAATATTGTACTTATGATGTAAATTGAAATATAATTGCTTTTTTCTTCGATGGTTCATTCAAACAGTGAATACGAATAAGGATCCTTACCATGTAGTTTTGCATATGTATAAACAATTTGTGTATTTGGGTACATATTGATATGAGGAATATATAGATAGATAGATATGTCTGGTTAGTCCCTCAATAGAAATTGTCACATGACCAATGACTTTTGGTAACAAGCTTTTTTGGGTATGATCAATTGAAAAATTAGAAGAAGGGGTGATCAATGAATAATTTACTTCTCTCACCTTTTGTTTGATGGTGATCAATGAAAGAAGATTGAATTTAGAAAAGAAAAATGAGAATACTGCCAGATAGAGACTAAGGGACCAATTTAGCTTATATTTACATTGCAAATTGAACCGATCACTGGAAACCTATTTTTCGGTGGGTGGGGGCTAAAAATTGAAAAATATCATTTTTTTGCAGACATAATGAGTGAATTTTAATTTTCAGCCTATGACAGATGCATACCTACTCATATGAATGCATGCATCCATAGATAGCCAGTCAGATAACTAGGCAGAATCACTTGAAAACTGGAGGAAACTATTTCAACAGTTATGGTTGATGGTTTCGAACAGATAGATAGATGGATAGGTCTCTGTAGAGGAAATCCATCTATAGATCTGGGAGCTCTTATATACTTGTACTAAACATTATTTTGTCGATTCAAATTTCTAGATGGCAATTAAGATATATAGAAAATATGCTAATAAGACTGTGGAACAAAGTATGGCTTGTTCAGTGAAGCCTGTTACCTTTGCATTGTCGTACAAATTTCTTTTTGCCCGGATTTTACTCTGGTTTTCAAGATCAAAATGTAGTATCTGTTCTTTTCTCCTAATGAATGAGAGCGAGAAGTGACATGATGTTTGTATCTTATCAAAATAGGACGTGTGATGTATATGTTATAGTAAGATTGTGAAACTGGTGATTTTGTGAAAACTACAGTGATTTTACATATCACTAGGGTTTTATTTCATAGTTTCAATATCAGTGTAGTAACAGTTATTAATTACTGAAATTACTGAATGTTCAGGGATCAAAATCTTTAGTTTTACAATCTTATTGTAACATGTATACATGTACACACACGCACATGCATACACGAATAGAAAACTCAATTTGGGGGCTTGTTACAGACAGGCCCGACTCAGAAAATAATATCTGTGCATTTGAGTGTGTATAAGTGTGTGTGAGATAGTGAAAGAGAGAGAGAGAGACAATGAGTGAGAGAGGTTAATGTTAATATATATGCACTGTGATTACAACCTCTAGATTGTGTGTATGTAAGAGAGGGAGAGAGAAAAAGGAAAGAGAGAGAGTGATATTAACACTTGAAATGTTGTATGAAATAAAATTGGACCGATTCTTCTTCATGCTCTTCAAGAAGCTAGGATCTGGTATGCAGGTGGATGCGAGAGAGGGAAATTGGTGTAGGGGAATTAGCAGATAGCGTAATGCCAGGCGGGGGCATGGAAAAGGTGGTGGAGATGAGAAAGAAGAAAAGTTCTTTCTTTTGACTTTGTCTTCTTATTGCAAGTCAGACAAGGGAAGGAGGGTGGCCACAGCAGACAAGCAAGGAGAGGAGAGCTAGCGCTCAACAAACTTTGGACCTTTTTGTTGCCGCTGCCGTTGCCTCCTGTCTACCACTGCTGCTAGGAGAACTTGCTTCTTGCTGAATTCTTCAAAACCCTTGTTTTGCCCCTCCGCCTCTTCCCTCTGTCCCTCCCTTGCGTTCAAACTCGATTCACAGGCATCATCCACTCCAGATGCATAGCAAGGTTTCTCAGCACTCTGGAGCAAAGATGGTGGCTTCGAGAGGGGGGTGTGTGACAAAGATAATGGGGGGGTATACTATGTGGGGCGGGGGACGAAATAATTATTGATAATCGGGCATTATAAGCAAGAGGAAATTTTACACCCTTTCACAATTGCGCCCCAAAGGATACTGCCCCTTCTAACCCCCACTCTTGTTTATGCCTCTATATCACTCATATCTTTTTTTTCTTTTCTCTAGGTTAAAGCGTCCAGTTGAAAGAATTGTCACTTTGTCCGTTGCATCTATGTTTTAAATAAAAACCACTTTGTTCATTAGTACTTACTAGTACTTAGTACTACTTGCAACATGCTACTGCTTTCTTCTGTTCTTTAACTGTACTGCCCCATCTGTTTATCTCTTTATTTGTTTTTTTTTGTAGTTTTTTTCTTCTTTTTCTGTCTTTAGTCTTTTTTCTCCCATTTTGGCTATGTATTGAGGTAGGTCTATAGTGGTGATAAATGGAAAAATTGATATGATGCAAGGAAAACTGCATAAATTTTAAGAAAAGAAATATTTCTTTCACTTCAAACAAATAAAGGATTCATTTCAATTATGGGTGGGGATAGGAGTGCAGGAAAATTTGAAGAAAATAAAATCAAACAACGTCCATGACACCCACCAACTGGTTGTGGTTGCCAGCCAGCCAACCCTTTTCTTGAAATGTAGGCCATTTAGATGTTTTCTTGTCACATTAGTAAAGGCTGTTTCTTTGCCTGTTGAGTTGCTAGTAGATAGGGAATGATGGTGCTGTAGTACTTCAGGGAAGAAGATGGTAGGAGAACAGGCAGGATGATTTTTGACAACCAGGGTGGAGCATTCAGAAGAGAATAGAAAGCTTTGGGCTTTTCTTTCCTTTCTCTTATGTTTAAAAATAAAAAATCCGTTCTTCTTCATCATGATCAGTTAATTTTTTTCAACTGTTATCTTGGCTCTCCTTTACTGTTTACTCAGGGGTGGATCCAGGACTTTGATAGGGTGCAATTCCATTTGTCTAATTAAACAATGGATATGATAAATTTTCGTTTTTTAAGGTTAGATTATCATTTTTAATTATTTGGTTCTTTTATTAATAGAATTTCATTGTCTAGATGTTTTTAAAAATTTTTTAATGGTACCTTTTCAAAGGGAGTCGGGGGATGTGCCCCCTGCCAGATCTGCCTATTACTGTAATGTATTTTTCATTCATCCCTATATTAGATGTTTTTCAATACATTTTGTCTTCATTTCTCTTTCTTTTTTATGTCTTATTCTAATTTCCTGTCTTCTTCCTTTCATTCTTTTTACTCTCATTCCCAGTTTTATCTTCTTCACCCCCTTTTCATCTTCTTTCTCTTCCCTCTCTCATTCACTGTTCTCTTTCCCTCTCATGTTTCCTTTTCTTATATTTTAAATATTTTTTCCTTCCTTTCTTGGTTTAATTTTCATCCTTCTCATCATCCTCTCTCTTCTTATTCCTCCCATTCTCTCCATTCCTTTCCCTTGTAACATCTTCTTTCTCCTTTCTTATCTTTTCTTTCTTTCCTCATTTTTTTTCTTTCCTCTCCATGTTCTCCCCTCCTAACATCTTCCCCCTCTGTTTCCATTTACTTTTATCATCAACCATTGCTATTCACAGCACCAACCATACCAGTGCACCACTGTAATGGTTGATGGTTTAGAAAAATGGTAGAGGGAAGAATTGTGCCATCTTCTTGAATTGTGTTAGAAGATGAAGAGAGAACTTGAGAACTTTAAAATGATGACCAAGCCTATGACGGGCCAGGCCGCCTCAGCCTGGCTTGACAAAACACACTGACTAGTTTTCCTGGCATAAAAATGTGAACCATGTTGTTGTTGTAATATTATCTTGAATTTATTTCTTATCAGATGAAGCATTGTCAACCAACAGCCTTGAGTAGTTGTGATGAAAAGCAACTAAAATTCAGATGATACAAGGAATACTAATGAAAAATTAATCATATATCAGTATTGTTGGTTCTTTTATGGATTACTAGCATAGTTCATGTCAAAAATGATGGGATTATTTACGTATGACTCCTCTCTTCCTATTTGCTTTAGCATGACAAAAACGAACCTGCGAAACAACAAAAAGTGATATAGGCTTTTAATGAATAAGATTTTTAATACTGTAGGGAAATTGTTTTCAATGTACCTGTTTTTGGGGGTTTTTTTTTCTTTTTTACTCTGTCAAAAGAAAATGTTGATTTTTGCCCAAACAATATTAAATGGATGCTTATCTGTTGATGAAAAGAAATTGATGCTGATTGTTCAAAATTGGTAACAAAATCATTATGATTGATTTTTTTTTTTATCAGATGCAGCATTGTCAATCATTATTATGAATTTTTGACTAGTGTTTTGTTTCATCTTCATTCTTTCAGTTATTTTCTATTGCAACTTTACAAGCTCTACAGTTCTTATAACTCAATAGGTAAGAGCAGCTGGTATGGTTAACCAGGCTTCTCTGAAATGAAAAGGGATGTGAGTTCGAGTTTCACTGAGAACTTTTCCTTTGCTTCTGATCTGCCATAGAGTGATGGACTGAGTGAAGTTGGCATGAATTGTAATTATTTAAAAAGATATTTCTTAGCTTCGATCGAAGACTTCTAGGAACCCATATAGGCCTTACAAGAAAATATTTGGTTACCCATTGTTTCTGATATAAATATGTTAAATAAAACTATGGAGCAGCACATATTTTGAATGATAGCTGTTATAACTCAGTTGACAAAAAAGTTGGTTCCTTAATGTATAAACAGAGTTGATTATGAAAAGAAAAATAATGAAATATTTTCAGTTCTAAAGAAAAAAATCTTGGTTTACAAAACTGTATCCTAGCTACAGTGATTTGGGAAAATATCAATGCTCAAGTTGTTAATGACTTAACTTGATTGTATTAATTTGAAGAAGAATGATTATAAAATATAGAAGTTGATGTCATTTTTTAAATGATATTTGTTGAGAATCTTTTCATGAAGATTTAAATGGTAGAGAAGGAGAAAAAAAAAACTGGTCGGACACACTAAATTGTTGCTTGTAGATGTTTTATACTAGAAGAGAGTCTGAGTTCTGGGAGCTAATGAAAGTAGAAAGAAACATCACTCAAATTTTCTCTTCAGTTTTTCATCAATCTGAGGAAACATGAAAAATATTCTTAAGCAAAATTCACGGATATATTTGGATTTATGATAAACATTTTATACTGAAGGCTGTATTGCATTTTTGATGAAAAATTCTACTTGTCTATCTGTGGAGTTTGGGTGCTTTCTTCACATTTGCTTACTTGAAGACTTAATTGTTCACTACAAAGCTGTTGATAGTTAAAAATGTTTACATCTCATCAATTTTATTTAAGGTTTTGTTAAAAAGTGACTGAATTTGTTCAAGTTGAAGGGTCCGTTGTTTCAAATGGTGGTTATGAGCAATGATGTTACTCTGAAATTGAGGGGTCTATTGTTTTAGACGGGAAAAAATAGAAAAGTCATACTGTTCATTTATAGATAGTTTTTTTTTTTAAAACTTACCATATGCTAGTAAAATTGGCAGTTCGTCCTAAAACTAATTAATTGCTTACGTCACTAGACACTTCATGTAGCCATATCTGGGAACAAAAATATCTTGAAAAGAACATGGGTTGGTAGAGTTTTACGAAAACAGTAAATTAGTCTTTTATAAAGAATTTAAAAGAAAATGATTCCAATAGTAGTTTTTTATGTAATTGGATTTAATAGCCTGAACTAATGGTTCCTAAACTTTTTCAAATCATGATGTTCTTGAAGTATAAGGATCTTTCCAGAGCACCTAAAATGAGAATATACTGAACAATTGCAATTATGTGATTATTATTTTAACTAGTTTTCACCTTCATCCTAACTTCCAGTTGCTTTTTATTACAACTTTTGACTTGGACGTTTATACAACGACAACGATTGAAGTTTTGATAAAAAGCAGCTGAATGTTAGGATGGAGGTGAAAACTTGTCAAAATTAATAATTTTATGATATGTCATCCAATAATAAGAATAAATTTTTAAAAATTGCATTTAAGTTTGTGTAGTTGGGTTGGGTGAAAAATATTATGTATCATGCAATTGAAATTCATAAAAAGTTATATAATTGTTTCCTCTTTCAATGAGGCTGCAGAGAATCTGCAGTTATTTCTATGCAACTACTACATACTGAGAATGTTCAACACTGTTCTAGAATAATCCAGAATGTAAACCTTGTTTATCGACCCAGCGCTTTTGAGTGAAAACATTGAAGTTCAACACCAGATGGGCAAAGTGATTAGCAATGTAACAGTTAGATGTTGTTTCCTATCATTTTGATCGTGTATTAGCACATTCAATTTGGATTGCCTAGAATTATTAAAATTTCTTGAAATGCTACGGTGCCCCTGAGAGCTAGCCATGGTGCCCCTGAGAGCTAGCTATTTGATCTGAGGTGCTAAAGACAAAATAAATACTGTGAATCTTCTTAACAAATTAATACAGGAGAGCAGGTGTCCATTAATACTGATTGTTCGGTTTAACTGAAATATGTATTTTTTTTTTCTCAAATGTCCCCCCACCCCCCGCGAAATGAAGATTGCACAAATGTATATATGACACAGTACATAGATGTAATTAACTTCTTGTAAAAGAATATAGATAAAGGAAATAAAACAAATTTTATTTACTTTATCTGGTGGATGGAGAATTTTTGTGCCGTGATGGTATTATGGGAATTCAGAATAGTTTGTAATGAGGTGTATTGGATTCATTAGGTTTAATCAATATCTGTCTCTTTTATTATTATTTGAAACTTAACCCTACCACATTAACATTTATTGATGTTAAGTTCTTAATTTGGATAGAAACTTACATAACAATATAAGTAGTGGTTATAAGTTATACAATCGTGTGGTGGAATGAGAATCAGGAAATGGTCCTATGTCTGACACCTACTAGTCACTTTGGTACTAACAGACAAGACTGGTGATTTAAATTGTTCCTGATATTCTTATGGCAGATGAAATATTTGCAAAGCAGTGATAAAAAGCCCCTTAATAAAAGGGTTTACAGTATAGAAATACACATTGTAGAATTATAATAGGTTTTTGTTCATGTCAATATTTTTGGAAAATGTTTAGTGGAAAATTTGGCAAAACTGAGGTTTATATTAGTTGTTCTTGGATAGAAACTTGGTGATTTTTATTGGGTTTGGTATCGGGGTTGCTATTCAGAATTTTTCAAGACCAAAATTGAGCAAATTAGGTTCCAAAAATAAAGATTTGGTACACTAGGAAAATTTACAAAAGATAACAATACCTTAGACACAAATTATAAGATGCAACATAAATATACCAGAACAAATGAATGAAAAAATATATATTTTACTCCATTTCTCCTGCAAACTTACCCTGATTATAGATTTTTTAGATTATTTGATTCTGAAGCTACTTAATTTGGTCCCTAGATGATACAAATTTGGTCTCATTCAGCTGAAGACATCTGGGTGCCCTTGTCAGTATGAAAACCAACCTCTGTCTCTAGCTTCATTACGTCCTCAACAGCTGAAGAAATATAGAGAGCCACTCTTATAAACATTTGAAGTGACAATTAATTTCCTTTGTTCATTTGTTTATTTTTTCAAGAACTCAGTGGGGAAGGAAAGGGATGTTTTTAAGTAGACGATTGTATTTTTATTTCATTTTAAATGCTTTGTGCAAAGAGCGGATGTATAAAATATTCAAATAAATGATTAGTATCAGAACAATCTTGAGAATATTTGAGACCTCCAGGCAAAGCATTATACTGCCCCCCAACACATTAAAATTGAGTTGAGTTTTTCTTTTTGCTTTTTCTAATTGAATTTTGAGGTTCCTAAAATCTCAGGCCCCCCCACAACAGTCCAGTGTGTCAATGCGATAAGATTGTCCTGATTAGCATGGTATCTGTGAATGGCAAGATGGCACTGAATGAGAAATTATAGATCTCGTTATCTCTTTACTTCTGCCAATAAAGTTGGAAGAGGTTTATGTATTCTCTCATGTCGCGCTGTCTGTCCACACAATATCTCCAAAAGTTCTCAATGAATTTCAATGACATTTGTAGAAGGATAAGCCATTGCGTGAAAAAGAATTGGTTAAATTTGGGGGGTTATCCAGGAATATTTTTTCAATTGAGTGATATTTTTTTATTTTTTTCTTACATTTATTGTCCACCTAATATCTCTAAAAATTCTTCATCAATTTCAATGGCATTTTGTAGAAGGTTAGGTCAAGGGCTGAGGAAGAATTGATTGATGCAGTTCTAGGATTTCTTTAATAGTTACCTCCTGTGCATCACAGCTATATATGAATTGATTTTCATTCTGTTTTTAGTGACAATGGTGTTGGCAGAGGTATGTGCTCTCTGAGTGCTTTTTAGTTGAATTTGTATGAATGAGTGCCTATAAGAAATGAGTGGACAAGTGGGTGAAGGAACTGACTTCTTGGGGATGTTTGATAGTAAAAAAGAAATAGCTGCCATTGATAACTACATTTAGAAACGAACTTGATACTGCAGACTTACCTACTTACTATAAATATTACTGAACAGATAGTCTTCCAATCCCTTTATCTGAAGTGGTTGTGACATGAACCACGTAAGGTGACTCCCTTGAGCACTTTTATTTGCTTAATGAAGAGGAATTTTTGTGTAGACATTTACTTGAATTAGCTTAGGTTTGCACAAAACTAAAATGTTAGAACATTCACTGAAGCTCAAACTCAGAACCAATTATCTGTAAATTTTTTGTATTTATATATTAATTTGTACATACTCTGAGCATTGCAGATAGAAGATAATTTGGAAACACTTTACTTTTTTGCATGATTTCATATTTACAAAAATTTTATATAAGTTTCAGCCTAAGTAGAGATAGTATCACTGGTCGAAAGAGCTTCGACATCAGTCAACGGCCAGAAAGGAAAAGTGTCCACATGTATAGATTGAGAGTGATCTACACAGTAATCAATGGTATTTGACTGTTGGTCATGAGCTTGAAAGAGAGATGGGTACCACCAAGTTATCACAGGCCCAATGGAAAGATATGAGGAAAAAGAAGCAAAGCAACTTTTGATGCTGGCCACAGATTGACTAGAACAAAGGTGAACTTCAGCCTTTCCTACCCCAAGTTCCCCTGTATCAAAAGCAGCATTTGAGGGATGAACTGAACTTAACTGAATCTTTGTAAAAACTAAAACTTACGAATGAATTTACATAAAATTGATGAATACAGAAAAGGAATTACATCAGTTCCAATGCAAACCATTTTGAATATCTTGAAATATTTGATCACATGACTATTTTATAAGTTGTACAGAAGACATACAGATATTAACAAATCAAAAATAACTTGAAGTTTGATCTGTAACTAAATTTGAAGAGAGATGATATATCTCAAGGAAATAACTTCTGATTTGAATTATCCTCCTTAGGCCATTTGGTGATTTAAAATCGTTTTTTATTTAATTTACAGAAGAGTTCCACTATTTTTTATGCATTGAATAGTTCCACTGTCAATTAAAAGCAGTTTATGAATTTAGGAGTTGATGATTTAATTATGTATTGAATCAATGGGTAGACTGGATTGCAGACTGAAAAATATGAGGTTAGCTCTCTAGAAGTAACAATTATTGCTTGAAAATTACTGGGTAAGAAAATGTGTTTTCAAATTTTTTAATATCTACAATACTCAGAATGTAGAAATATTATTACAAGTTGGAAAATTGAAGCTACTTCAGTGCATTATATTACAGACTGTGTCAGTGTGTGTCATTGACTTTTCAAAATAAAGATCTATTTGTAAAAAAAGTTAGAAAAATGCTTTACCCTTGACATTATTTGAATCATAGAACTGGAACAAATTGTGCAGCTGCTAGGTCTCTTCATTGAAATAAGGACATATAAAAATAGAGCAACAAACATTCATATATTTATTCATAAAATTGACAATTACAGTACCATTACAATACGACTACAATTTCCAATTTCCAATTTTTTTCACTTTCATGTCCAGTCAATATTTTTTCCTTTCACTTGAGCCAACAAGCTTTACTTAGCCATGATTAGAACTCTATATAGACCTTAAGTACTGTTTTGTTCCTCAAGTTAGTATCTCATACTCTCTGAATTAAATATTAAACTGACCTAAAGAAGAACTATTTGCCATGGCTTGAACTCAGGCCATATT
Organism: Thysanoteuthis rhombus; assembly: GCA_963457665.1. Lineage (NCBI taxonomy): Eukaryota > Metazoa > Mollusca > Cephalopoda > Oegopsida > Thysanoteuthidae > Thysanoteuthis > Thysanoteuthis major. The sequence continues at coordinate 51,245,543 of OY735222.1, read as the reverse complement.
TTTCTGAGGCAAATGTATGTATGTATGTATGTATGTATTATCATTTTCTGATTATACCTTTATTGAGGATGTTACTGGGTAAGGTACACATGGACAATTGTTCATAAGACCCACTTCTTCATTTTGCTTACCACACATGGTATTCCTCAATGGTCGCCCATTTACATACTGACTAGGCTTAACTTTCTTAGAAGAACTGGGTTATCCAACGTGATTTGGCCATAACCCCTTAATCTAGGTGAGAGATTTCTCAATCATAGTTCTTGTGCTGAGTGATTAATTGAGAGGCATTGGATACTGTTTGTTGAAAAAATCTTTATGACTTGGCAGTTGATTGAATCATGGCCTACCAAACCAGAAATAAGCACTCTACCTTTTGACCACAATGGTTGGTTTCTAAGATGAATGCATGGCACTACTTGTCATAGATCCACAAGACAAGTAGAGAACCTCAATGTTATTCTATTGAGCTACACCACAAGTGTCATTAGTCCTTTGGTTGATATTTATACAACTGAATCTTGAAATGGGTCCCTGGTAGATGAGTTGTTTTTCTGAAGTTCTGAAGTGAAGCATATTCATTATTCCATTTATTTTCTGGGCTGGGGTTTTAATCTTTTTTGTTTTTTTATGTTTCAGTCAGTATATTTTCCAGCCTTCCTAGAATGTATGTTGTATTAAATCTTTAGTATCCATTTAGTATTTTCTAACCCTTTTGAGGCTCCTAAGATCTATTCCAAGGTTTTAATGTCTCCTGATATGATATATATGTCCAGTAGATCTCTTTTAGATGTCTACTGAGACATCTTGATTGAGACATTAAGCACCTTAATAAGCAAATTCCATAGCAAATTTTGAAGATCTACACCTGAAGGTGGCCAGAGAATACATTGGTTGAAATGTATTAAAAGCAACAAATAGATGAAGATGATAGTTCTTTTCAGCACACACCATTTGTAATTTTCTTGTAGGTTCTTGCCCACTTGTGAATTCTTGGCTGGCGCTTCAGTGTTTATCAATTCTTTAGATTAAGGGTCTGCAAACTTTTTGGGAGGCAGGTTCGATAAAAAATATTTGTATGTTTTGCAGACCAAAGAGAATTAAGAAAAAATGTAACCATGATCTTACAAGGTGACTGAAACGGCTTGTTGGAAACTGTCAACCAAAACTATTGGCATAGATTTCTTCAGTTTTTAAGCTGGTCTAGCAAGTACATACAGTCCATCAAAATGGAACTAGAAAGCTGAAAATTTGAACATTTACTCCTTATATGTTTAGAAAAAATTGTTGTTTTTTTTTTGGGTTTCTTTAAAATCCCTCCCCCTAATATTTTTCAGTGAGGTGTTCAATTTACAATGTAAATGCTAAATTGGTCCTTACTTGGGGCCCAACTGCGTCCATGTTTGTTTTTTGATAATTCAGACATTTTAGTGATCCAACAGAAGGTGAGAAGAGTAATTCATTGATCACCCCCAACTGCACATGCTGCAAAAAGTCATTCCTATTGAGTAACTAATCAAACCTTCTTTTTTTTTTAATTACTCAAATGTTTTACATCTTAGGAATAAACATCAACTTCCATGTTCTATCATTTCAATGAAACTTGTGAATTCTTTTGTAGTGGACAAAATGTTGTCAAATTTTTGTTCTAATTTTGTGTTTCCTGTAATCAAAACTGCTCGTGGCAATCGGATAACACTGACCTATAAACAGATTTTTATTGTCTGGTAACTCAAGATAGATTAGGAAAACAATGAATTTTAATATACAATGCCATATAATCAATGAAATTGACAGGTCCAATGAAATGACCACCCCTTCCTACCTGATGGTGGTCTATAGTTTGCCAACTCCTAGCCTAAGTGTACTTATTTTTAGAAATGACCAATAGAAAAAGTTTATTTCAACTTGGGTCCTTTGTTTTCACAACTGATTGGTTACAGAACTTAGAAGAGGGCTTATTTATGAAATCCATCATGTCCTAATATGAGCAGGGTCCCCAAACATTTTTTGCACTGTGGATGATTTGTTATTGACAATATTCTTTTGAACCAGCCAGAAATTCATTTCCTGTTTTATTTCATGAATTTAATATCGAGATCCTATGGAACAAATTTTTATTTTACTAAGAAATATCGCAAATAATATTATTGCCTTGAAGCCAGTTGCACTATTGCAGCATGGTGGTTGGGGACCACTGAATTAGAATATAGAGATCGAACATTAAAACTTGTTGCTTCTTGTTCTTTTTTTTCTAACCATGGTGCAAGCCAGCATCATGATCAAGATTGCCTTGGACTTCTTTCTCTATTAGATATCACCTTTTATCTTCCTCCCTTCTTAGGATCCTTTTTCTCTCAGTTCTCCCCCTATGTCACTTTCCTCTTCCTTCTCCTTTATTTCCCTTTCTTAATCATCCCCCCCCCCGTCTTCATCCTCCTCTTCTTTCTTCTACTCCTACTTGTTACTCCCCCCCATTCTTATATCAAATTACCTTTTCCCACCACAGCCATCCTGATTCCTAACAGATTTTCTTCTTTCATTTCCAACAAGTAGAGAGAGATTTTGTCACCTTCCAGAATAATTAGGATATCATGTGAGCCAGTCTCTCTTTTCCTTCTCTTTCTTCCCCTCGCTCCTTCTCTTTCATCTCTTCCAACAAAGCACCTTGAACTACAGCCCCACCACTGCCCATATCAACTACCCTCCACCCTTTCTATTTTCCTTACTCGCCTCTTGGCATAATAATAGTAAAAAAATATATGATAATAATAATGATAATAAGTATGATAATAATAGGAAAAGGTATAGTTCACTGAATAGAAACCATCATGCAACCAATGTCTTTTGGCAGCGTGCCATTTTGGGGTTGATCAATTGAAAATTGAAAAAAAGGGCTGATCAATTAGTAAAATACTTCTCTCACCTATTGTTGGGCAATGATGATTGAGAAAGCTTGAATTTTCTAACACAAGTATGAATACAGTCAGGTACAAACTAAGGATCAATTTAGTATAAACTTACTTTGGAAATTTGAATCCCCCTCTAAATCTTTATTTGGGGAGAGAGGGTATGAAAAAACAAAGCGTTTTTGTAGACATAATAAGAATTGAATGTCGACATTTTCAGCCCTCTAGTTCCATTGATGTGGCCTGATACATACATTGCCAGCCAGCCTGACAGACCAACATCAAAATGGAAGAAATCTATGTTGAAAGTTTTGGTTTCTATGAAGAATAAAGAGAAGGCTGAGGTGAATGATAATAATGATGATGATAATGATAATGGGATGTAGATGATGGTAGATAGGAGGATGGAGAAGTAGATGAAGATAAGGAAAAGGCAGAAGTTACTACTACTACTACTACTACTACTACTACTACTACTACTACTGATGATGATGATGATCATCATCATCCATCTTGTTCATTATCTTCTACAAACCCACAAAACTTGGTGGGGGGGGGTCTTCACCCTAACCTCTGCCTTCAATTTAGGCAGCCATAACTGTCATTCTTATCTTATCTGTTGCCCTTTTACATCTCTTCTATTTTTCCTTTTTTTTAAAATCTTATTTCAATGGAATTCATTGATTGCAATTTATTTTTGTCTTCACCACACTTTATCTATCTATCTCTATGTACTACCATATCTTGTCTATGAAACAATTCTGAAAGGTGGAAGATGAAATTAAATCTAAAAAAATGTCATATTATGACTTCTAAGTATTACCTGACACATATATATATATTACTAAAATATTTGTACATTCTTTTTCAAAGGCACTAAGATTTTGTGCGTTTGGTAGCTGTAACATGTGTGCCTGTTCATGTCTAACTGGAATTGATATAATAACAAAACTGCTTAATTCAAATACTCTATTGTTATGTGATTGGAGTTGCCTGAAATGGTAGGACAAATTTTTTGCTTTGTGAACTAAGTCACCTACAGAGTACGTAAGGTTGAAGTAATATCCAAGATTTTTAACTATTGATGATGCAATTTTTTTTCATCAGATTCATTTTTATCAAATCATCTGTGAGGTGTTTCTAACATTGCAAACCTATTCTCAGGGCTTTTGATAAAGAAGCCCAGAATTGTTGTTGGTGTAAAAAAACAAAAAAAAAAAACACCAAATGGCCAAGTATGAAAAATTTTTCAGTTTTGCTTTTTGTTTAAAGGATAAATACTCCAAGTGAGGTGTATAGATTTCTAATAAATTCTTTTCATGGTTTCAATTTAACTGTCTGTCTAATATATATTCTTTTATTCTGTTAGAATCAGTAGGTCAAGTTCCAACTCTGACCGAAACAATCTTTGTTCACTTCGCACTAGTGCCCTTTCACTTAATTAAGGCATGAATCAATTTCTTCTATGGGTAAATAACAGGTAAAGATAATGACGCCACTTTCAAATCTAGCCTGAGACAGAGGAGTGTGGCAAAAACTGATCTGTGATTTCCAAGCAGGGATGGCTTCACACTACCCAGCATGAGGGAAATATTTTTCATTCTGTATGCTCTAACACTAGAATGGAAATTCTGTCCATCAAAAACTCTCTTCACTGATTATCTACCTTTTTTGGATCAATTTATCTCCCCCCTTCTCTCTCCCTCTCCCGACTGATCAATCTTTTCCACTTCTTTCTCTCCTCCATCCCTCTCCCTACTTTCCTGCCTCTATCGACCTTTTTCACTCTTCCTCCAATGGCCAATCTTTCTCTTTACTGATGATCTCTTTTGCTCATCTACTATCTGTACTACTCATTAACTGACCAGCTGAACCAACAATTGTTTCAAGTGGGAAAATAACTTTTGCGGTCAGCATCAGGGTCAGTCTCTCTCTTTCATATACATACTGTTCCCTACACTTCCATTTGTAGATAATATAAGTTTATACAATCTGTAAAGGAACTTGAAAAATCTGGTAGTTGAATTGTTTGAAAACAAATATTTACAAAATTGTCCATATGCTCCTCACCTTATACTCTTTCGACTTCCTTGGGAATATTCAAAGAAATTTTGTATTTTGGGTATGAAAAGAAAAGCTTGGAAAGTTTGAAAAATTTCGAGAACCAACTTTTTGTTCTCTTGAAAAATACAGGAGAACTGCTTTGTTCAATACGAAAATGCATCAATAAGTCCGTAGTTTGATATGTAAGCTGAATTTTGATTTGGAATTTTTTATTTATAGTCTGCATACATATTAAATGTACTGGAAATGAAGTCCAGCATTAAACAGTGTGCAAAACTTGGAGTTATAATTGAAATGTTATTTATTGTAGATGTCTGGTGAATAATGAAAGCTAACATATTCACATGAGTTCATACGATATCAAAAATAATATAACTTTTGTAGCTGAAAATTAGTAATTATGTATATTTTGATTAGTGCAACAGTTCATTCCTAACTTTTCCATACTGTTCGCAAGCCACACTGTTATAATTATTATTATAATTTAGTATGGTTTGTTTTTCAGCTTTTACTTAGTTACATTAATTTATACGGCAATACTTTAACTGCACTACATCAAAACTCGCAGTAATCAAAGCCATTTTATTGAAATATTCCTCTACGTTATCATCTTTTTTACACTTTAGTATAACGCTAACCATTAATTTTAACCCTGATTTTTCATGTTGAATTTCTCACATTACGAATGAGTAAATACAGTAAATCTAATTTTGAATCTTTTAGTCGATCAATTCATAAACAGAGGTGATTATACACATCACATCTGTTTTTTATAAATCCGTTTTTGTACATCCTTTCCTGTATATTGAGGTTGCGTTTTTGGTGTCAAATTCCAAGTGGATTCCTTTACATTGCATGATCTGTTTGCTCTTTCCAAGATGTCCTTTTTGATGAGAGATTTCCAGATGATATTGATGATCGGTCAGCTTAGTGGTTTGACTGAACAGAGTATACATAGCATTTCCTTCAGGCATCATATTTGCCAATTGTTCTCTCTATCTGTAAGTTACACTCCATCCCGTAAGGTCCTGTGCCCACCCCACTCCATCCACATATGGTCTGCCATGCCAGATTTCTACATGTCACCATGTGTTACATCTTTCCAGCGTTCTTTAATTCTTATTTTCACAGTCATGCATGTTTTGTCCCTTCAAACAAAATCCAAACATGACTAGGAGTAACAGTTTTGGAAACCAATCAGACCAAGGCATTGCGAGATAATTTTGCTCACCAACTCAGAGTATATATGTATGTATGAGAGGATGTGTATGTTTTTACAGATCGCAACTGATGCTTCTTTTCAGAATTCAATGTCTCCTATCATATCTTATCTTTTTGCAACACTATGAATGGAACAAGAATTCCTCAAGAAGAGAATGGTATTGATGCCATGTCATCTGGTCCCTTCAGCTCGTTATACCTGTTCATCAGAGTTTCATACTCATGACCCTATTTATACCCCTTGATGAAATTATCTTTTTTCGGTGATATGAATTTTTTTTCTTTTTTTTTTTCTTTTTTTATTAGAAAAGAGATCTTTCTTGTCGAGCATTGAATATTTATTTCTTACCTCCTGACAGAAAAGTTCTACTAGCAGCCTTGCATGACAAGAATGTTATTACACTTGACTGATTTTACTATTTTTGTCTTCTATAATTTAACTCGTTATCCTCTTTTTACCTGGAAGAAGAAAGATAGGTTTTTTTTTCTGCCTCCTGTTTTATCTTTCCTGGGTGATTTTTCATCAGGCAAACTAAAGTTCATGGGTAAGTCACAGGTGCTTGGATTATTTTTGATGTATAGCACTGTAATATTTAAGGAATATTTGTTACACTTAATCAGTGAAATTCCAAATGTAGTTTTAATTTGATCAAAAAGATTTTTAATCAAAACAAAGATAAAAACTACTATTTTTTTGTAATTAAAAGTTTATATAATAATCAGAACATGAATAAATATGTAGTTTTATTTATTAATTAGTCAGTTTCATTGATTTTGAATAACATATGTATAATGTCATTAGGGTTACAATCATATTCTGAGTCTTTAGTCTATTGTCTTGTCCACTTTTTACATAGCATAAAATAAAAAAAGAATTGCAAAAAAAGCAACCATAAAATACAATATGTATCCATAGATATATATATGTATATTTATGTGTAACACTTTTCCATGAGCATACTAGACAGAGGACCAGGGAGCAACAGTTTATTCATAGGCAGAGCATACAGATACTCTGATCCTTGGCAGGAGTGCCAATCCATACATAAATTATTCTGTCATTTTTTATGGCATAAACTAATTAAGTGGTAGTTTAGAGCCCCTAAAGCCACCAAAATCAAATTCTGCTTGGGGCCCCATAAAGCCTGTTAGATGGGTACCATACTAGTTGGAAAATGAATAAAAACTTGGCCTAACAGAACAGCCTGAAGTCTCCTGTTTGATCTATCCTAAGTGATTTTTCTTCATGCAAACAGTTAGAGTTCACTTGTAACACAGAGGTCAGTAAAATGACTGTCTTATCACCAAGCAATGAATGCTCATTGTAACTCTTTCAGAATTTATGAATCTATGCATGTGTGTGATTTTTGTAATTGTTTGCAATCCCCTTGGAGTGTGTGTGCAAAAATTTCCAGCAAAAAAACTGTTTTTTAACTTTGCCTTTGTGTATGTATATACGTATAGCATTATAGTACTTGTTTTAAATTATGAATGAATAACTGTATCATGTTTGTACTTTACTATTGATAGATAGGTAGATAAAGTCTCACAAGTACAAACCAATGAGTTTATCTTTTTTTGTGTGCACACAGTGTATATATATATATATATATATATATATATATATATATATATATATATATATATGATTCATTTACTTTTCCTTTCTCTCCTACATAAATAACGGACATCCTTTTTAGTCTTTTGGTTGTGTGTGTTTAATCCTTGCAATTGAAGCAAGTTTCTAATTGAAAAAAACAGAAAACATGGGCAGATGGTGAGTGGTAAAATGTTTTTGACAATCTAGTCAACTAACAAAAATATCAAAGAAAAACTCTGGGCCCTTCTTTGAATAAAAAAAAAAGGATCCAATTTATTTCCAGACACTAACCAATTTCTTCTCAACTTATTTTTTAATTCATTTTGAAGGACTTCATCCCTAAAGGTGGAGAGGGTACACGCACCCATTTCTTTCAGCTACATTTTTCGTATTACAGATTTTACAAATGTGTATAGAGAAGAATCTTATGTCCTTTTTTGAAATCTGTTTTCTTTTTTAACTCTTGAGATCATATTAAAAAATGTTTATTTCAAATCAAGCAGAATATTTCCCTTGCATCTTACGTTAATTTTGAAATGAATTTTTCTATTTGATTAAAAAAAGAGTTCAATTTTTAAAATTCTATTCATTGAAGAATTCCTCTATGTTTAGGTGTGGTATGAAGTGATTCATAAATTTGAGAGTTGATACTGGACTGGTAAATGTCCCTTTGGGATAGAACCTCAGGTTTTTCATCCAAAATAATTCATATATGTCAAAGTAAAAGTTGCCTGTGAATAGCTGAGGGCTTCATCTGGTCTATATATCCATCTTAGTCTGTTCATATCTATCTATTTTCTATCTTGATCTGTTTATGTTTATCTGAATCTGTTTATGCCTGCCTATCTTTCTATCAGTTCATACTAATCTATTTATCTCGTATATATATATATATATATATAGATATAGATATAGATAGATAGATAAGATCTCCATTTGTACCTATCATGTTTTGTGTGTATGTGTGTGTTTTTTATGTGTACAAATGTTCATATGCTTATATTTATTTATGTGGATAATGTATAAGTTTTATATACGCACACAAATTATAAAGAATCCATTATAAATTTTTTTTTCAAATTTTTAATGAGTATATGTGTTCATGAAATTCATTTCAACTGTGTGATTCCCTTCTGAAGAGATGCAAATACTGGTTGAGCAGACAAATTCTGTTAGAAAAATAAAGAAATGAAGAGGATGTCTGAGTGGGTGGAGCCCCATATCTTGAATCCCCTGTCTCATTTCATTGTCGCTTAACCTCCCCCCCTGGACTCCTTTCCGTTGTACCCTCCCACCCAATGTGTTTATGATTCCCAGTTGTATATCTTCGCGAGATCTGTGACATTAGCTTTTCCATAGCTCATTTCCTGCTGTCACAGAAGGAAATTGTCTAATTCCTTCGTCTGCCTTTTGCAAATGGTTGGTGGTAGTCATGTCTGGTGTGGGAACAACAGATGGAAAGGAAACTAACGGAGAGAAAAGAAGAGAAGACAACTCCGGTGCTCAGATAGGACGTTCAGACACTTAGAAGATCCTTCTGACTTAATTGTTCTCATTATAAATGGTGGTTCTGAAACTAAAAATTGTTATCGTTTAACCTCGCAAAGTTGGAAGAGGTATATGTATTCACTCATGTCAGTCTATTTGTCTGTTTCTCCACATAATATCTCCAAAACTTTTCAGTCTCAGTAATTTTCAATGACATTTTTTGGATGGATGGATGGATGGGCAATGGGCTACAGAATGAGAGAAAATTTAAGGGCAGATCCAGGAATTTATATTTGATTGAGGCATATTTTTTATCATTCTGCAGAAAAAGAGGTTAAAATTGAACAATTCGCTTTCTTGCAAAATATCACTGACAATGGAGTCAGAAAATGAGTATGTATCCACTCGGATTTGTCTTTCTATCCACAATAAATCCAAAAGTTCTAAATGATTTCCTGAGAAATTTTGGAAGAAGTGATTGCAGGGTGGGGAGCAGATCCAGGAATTGGCTTATGATTTAGAAATATTTTTATTATTCTGCTGGAAAAGAGGTTGAAAATTAACAGTTGATTAAAGGGCTGAATTTCAATATTAAGGGAAGTAACTCAATATTTGTATATTTTGAGTTATTCCCTTCGTTTTTCAATATTTCATTTTCAGAGGAAATCAGGTTTAGAAATCAGCATTCAAAACTGTGGCTTTGGTCTGGGCTTGAACATCAACCTTCTTGCACCAGTTTCTCAGTCATGCAACTGTTTTAGCCATGGTAAAAACTTTGATATTTTTTGTAGATTTTCATGAACTGTCCCCCTTCTTGGTAATTTCTTCCAGATGATCTGCGATTGTTGCAATATTCCTGCTACTTGGAGGATCTCTGCTGGAAGTCCCTAACTGTGTTTCTATAACACCACCTGTAAAAGACTGCCTTTATTTAAATGGTGTAATTGCGTCTAAGTAAATATAATGTATATATCATATAAGCACTTTTTCTCTCAAAAGCACTGACCACCATACAAACTTATATTGCTTAGTTCACATGAGCGATGAATTATACCATATTGCATCTGTTAGTGTGGAAGAGCTGACGGCCAAGTAGTTGGTAGCATAGAAAATGTAATCGGCGAGGTGAGTTCAAACTCGGACTGAGATCTGAGATTACCTTTCACTAATGCATTGGGAAAGAGTGTGATTCCTAAATTCAATTCAGTTGAACACATTTCTATTTAATTGCGCTTATCGTGTTAACTCAGCTCTACATTTATATCACTTAGTATGTAATGGACTTTCTATTATAACACTAGTCAGGAATTGTTCTTTTTTTTCCAGTTTTATTTCTCTTTTGGCTTCATAACTATAATAACAATGAATATCTATCTTATGTCAGTATTGCAAATCCAGCTTTCTTCCCCACTTCAATTTACAATTTTTTGTTTTTGGCTAATGAATATCTCTTTATCCGATACATGTGCAAATATACAAGATCTATCCAGAGGGCATCCAGCCATTCAATATTAATGAAAAAATAGTCTTCCCAGGGCAATGGCACCATAGTCCCCTTCAAAGTAATCCCTCACACACATTCATTATCTTTATAGATATCAGGAATTTAGCTTTCTTGAATCACGTATGCAGCTAAGTCCGAGTTTTAAAAAATCTTCTGGTGCAATATGAAATCTGCCATAGCCAGGGCCTCCAAGAGGATTTACATTAGACAGTACAAAGCTGTTTTTGCCCCCACACCCCAAATAAACTCACTGCACAAATATACTTGTCCTTTAGCCATCCTATGCTATATCCCTTTTAGCATATTATACTATGTTCGCTCACTGGTAAATGATTATTTTACTATTAGACATATCATATTGATTTAGAAATTTTGATACTCAACTCTACCCAAGAAACTCTCAGGCCCTCCTTGGCTTTTCAGGCCTCAGTAGGATGCACTAGTTGCACCCTCATCTCACAGATGGCCCAACCATCTATTCATGTGGAAACTGGAGACTGTCTTCAAGTGGGAGTAGAATGGTGACTGGTTGATTTTGAAGTATTTTCTTAAATCCTCGAATTGAGAACTCCATTTATGTACATCCTGCAGTTGACCTTTCAAAAGTAATTTGCCTGAAATGTGACAAGAAAAAAGAAAAAATGAGGAATGAAAATTTCAGACACTTTATGCAAATTTCTTTTTTTATTCCCAAATGGTTAAAATGCTAAAAGGTTGATCTTTGAAAACAGCAAAATCTTAGAATGATACATCCAGAGGCGTAGCTACTCCAACATTTAGTGAGATTCATCAATAGAAATGCAGTAGGTGAATAACAACTTATAAAGCTTTTGGGGGCCTACCTTCATTAGAGAGTGGAAGTCAAACAGACCCCCCTCTCAGCTATACCTACACCTTGATACATCAACTGAAATTAACATTTATTCATACAGACATTCATTTATTTACCTCTGCCAACAAAGTTGAAAGAGGTATAAGTATTCAATTTTGTTGAAAGCTTGGCCACAAACCAAAGGAGAATTGATTGAATTTTGGGGGCAAATTCAATTATTTTTTACAACCCCCCTCCCATCATAGTTATATATGAACTGATTTTCAGTGGAATTTCTGAGTACTTTATAGTATTAAATAATGTTTGTCATTAATTATATCCATGGTCTCAAATTCTAGTGGCATCTGCATAGATGAAATCAGTCCAAAAAAGGAGGAAGGAAGATCTTCATATGATGTCCATACCATTCAGTGCCTTTCTTTCTATCTGATGGCCATCCAATATGATGTTAATCAAACAGATGTTGGAATCTGTTTTCTCACAATTATCCTTTCTCATCTTCCTTCTGATGAATTAGTTTACCATCTGACCTCCTCTGCCTAACTTGATAAACTTGATTCATTCTGAGAAGGAATTGTTCCTGGCCCATTCATTGCTGGCCCTGGACTCCTTGAATCTCTTTGAAACTTCTAAATGGCTGATAAAATGAATTTAAATTCATACACCTTGAAAGAATAATTATTTTTGATTGTCCTTCAACTACAATACAAGATTACACACAGGGCTGGTCCTGGAATTCCTGGTGCTGAAAGCAGAAGTTTGGCACCATAGAAAATATCCAACTGCCAGATACTCCTGAAAATTCTGACATCACATCTGGGAATTTTTATATTTTAACAGATTTTATTTTGTTTAATTAATTCACTTTCCTATTTTCCTGTGTGTATTTAGAAAGTCCTACTATATCAGACACATGACAATCCCCCCCCCCTGTAGTACTTGGTGCCCCTGGCAATTGTCCATGTTGTTGGTACTTGGGGATTGCCCTGATCACAGATTGCCCTGATCACAGATCATTGTTTCTATTTTTGATAGGTATTTCTTTCATCTTTTGTGCTCATTTACATTCAAATCAGATGCTTGTTGAAATGGAATTATCTTCTTGATTTACAGTTTTGCCAACTGTATTTCAGGTTAACAAAACACACAAGTTGTGTTTAGTAGGTTGTGATTGCTTCAAAATTCCACTATTTTTACTTATCTTGTGTACCCAGGTTTGAGAACCTAAGTGCTGAAGGAAAGGTACATCTAGCTTCCTCTCCTACCTCCATACCAACTTACAATGAATTATACCTTCTAATCAATGTGGGGAACAAAACAGGTGAGCTAGATATCCTACTCATGTACATTACTAATCCTAAATATCTTGAAGTACATTTTAGTAAATACACTGGACAAATAAATGGAGAATAAAGTTTCAATAATAGATAAGAAACCTTTCTTCTCATAAATTTGGTGCTTTTCAATTCTTAATATGGTCTATGATCTATTTTATTCATTTTTTAACACTTCATACTCTAGTGCAGTGGTTTCCAACCTTTTCATTGCCAAAGACCCCTTCTATTTTAATATATTTTCCTGTGGGATTCTGAGCTTTTGAAAGGTCTACCTACTCAACAAGCTCAAAGCTTGAAAGGTGTGCCTATTCAACACTGTCACAGCCCCCACCCCCCAGTTATGCCTTTGTGTACACCCCTCGCTCTCCTGGGTCCATGAAGTGCTGGTTTAAAATCACTGCTCCAGAGAATAGGCTTTGGTTGTTATCAACAAAACAGTTGCATAAACCTGTGCAATATCACTTGGATATTTGGAGAATTTGATATTTGGTCTAGTTCCTTTCTTTTCTTCTTCATTAAGATATTTTTCCTGAGGAACTTCTTATGCAAATTTCACCAAACCACTTGGGTTTCTTTAGTTTCAACATTTGGTCTCAATCTAGACATTTTTTAAAATTTGTTTATAAACAAAAAATTCAGATGATGAATAAATGAATAAAATTACAATTGGCTTTTTCTCATTTGAAGATATCAATGGGTAGTTTAATGTGAAAAGCTCTATAATGATAAAAAAAAGTATAAGTTGTATAACTATTGTATGAAATATGACTTTTGTGAGAAATACAATTGATATTCTTTGTATTTTAATCACACTATCCTTTCAAATCTGCTCCATAGGTGATATTAGACGATATCTACTCTTGAAGTTTTTCTTTCTTATAGATTATCTCTGCCAACAATTGGAAGATGTATATGAATCCGCTCAAGTCTGTCTATCTGTCCACACAATATATTATCTAAATATTCGAAATGATTTCCAATTAAAGTTTTGGAAGGATGGGCCATGAGCATAGAAGAAGTGATATGATTTGGGGCTGGATCCAGGAATTTGCTTTCAATTGAGAATTATTTTTCATTATTCTGCAGAAAAAGAGGTCAGGAATGAACTATTGATAAAAAAAAAGCTGGATTCCAAGGGAAGTAACTCTATTTTTGTACTTTCAAAATCAAACTTTTATTTTATTTTTTTCAGGTTTTAGTGTATGGTGTGGGCAAAAGTATGCACTATCTGAGTACTTTTTAGTTTTATTTCATGTCATTGTTGTCATAAACTTCTTTCTGTAGAAATTGAAAATCAGTTGTCAACAAAGGATTTGGTATTAATAATCTACTTGAGAATTCAAATCAACTCAAGTGAAATGAAAGAGGAGAACAAAATTTAGTTTTGTATCTTAGATGAAGATGAACTATTATGAGGATGAACAAAAAGAATATCCTACCTTAAATCATCAAATGTTTGTCCATATGTCTGAATGTGACAATGCTACTCAGGGACCGATAAACTTATCGCCATGAACATTTCTGTGTGCATTAATGGGACCCAGAGGCATATTGTAAGTTACTTTATTACCTCCCCCCACCCCAAATAATAGTGTGTGGTTTTTGCCTTTGCATAATGATCAGATTTCCAGGCCCCCCTAGAACCTGATGTTAGCTCTATATAATACTAAAATTCTGATTCTGTTCTTGTATATCACTCCACTTGTTCCTCCATATTCACTCCCTTTTCTGTGTATCAACTCCTCAAGCTGCTATTCATTCCCATCACTTCTCAATGCTATTAAGGAGTATGTTGCTAAGGGATCCATTCTCTTTTCAGATTGTTGGCTGGGGGTTACCAAGGATTTGAATACAGCAGGTTTTCAGCCTAATTTCATTGACTCCAAACAAGAGTTAACACACCCAAAACAGAATGGATATGGGGATTGGTGAAATAGAGGGACAGTGTATAATTAGTAACATACACATAACGAAGAAATACCAAAGAATAACTGGTCATCGTTGTTGGTTTGAATTGAAACCAATAAGTAGCCTAAGTAATTATTTGAACCTTTGCTGTCAGTAGCAATCAAATGTTTTGTCATTTTTCAAAACTTACTCCCCTCCAAATGACTAGTGAGACACACCCTTTGATTTTTAATGACAATTAATTGTGTCATTCTATTCTCATGATAAAAGGAGATAATGCATGTCTTTGCTTACCATTTTATTGTAATAACCTTGTTGAAGGCACTTAGAGGCTACACCCAATATTAGAAAGTTGCTGCTTCTGCTGGCTACCCTACATTTTAAAGCCATCATACAAACCAGGGGCTTGTTTTCATAATTTTCATTTACAAACCAGGAAAAAAATTAGTTCTTTTTTAACTTGACCTTCTATTTCCCAAATGCCATTTTTGAAAACTTCCAACTTTGAAACTTTTGAGCTATCATGAAAAACAAACATATTAAAATGCAAATGGTGAAGTGAGAAAAATAAAATATTGTGAACTGAGTAACTCTCAGTCTAGGTTATTATTTTTACCAACTGAAAACCAAACCTGCAGGCAGGATTTTCAACTGGATCCTCATTTTTGTTCAGTACCCAATTTGCCCAATTTTGGTCTTGAAAACACCAAATGGCAACCCTGTTTCTCTAGAATGGCTGCAAAGAAAGCCAGCAGACATATTTTTTACAGATTTTTAAAAGTACTGTTTCTGCATGTCAGCACTACCACCAAAAGTTTTTCATTTTTTTTCTCCCCACAAAATGTACCACTAACTTTCTTTCCTTGCAGTCTTTCAGGCTTTATTGTGACTCTTACTGCCCACCCTTAAAACTGCCTTCTGCCCCTCTCCTCATCCATCATGGTTGTTCTTACCCTGTTCCCCAATCTTTTCACTTCTCATTCATCAATGTCTCCACAACCAAATTCTGAAATTTATTCTCCTTACCCTTAAAATAAAATAAAGAAAAAACAAGGAATCCTTCACTTGCGTGGGTGGGGGAGAAATGTGTCTAAAAAGATGAAAAAACAACAAATTTAATTTTTTTCCCCAACAACAAAAGAAGAAAGATTAAAACAGAAAAGAACAAAAAGGATTTTTTTCTGGAAATTTGACACTTTTTGTCTGGACAGTTTTTGAAAATCTAATGTAAATAAATAAAAAAAAATAAAAAATTAACTCTTTCCATCAAAACTTAGCATAAGAGAAGCATATACATTCCACCACCCACGTTCTATCCTTGTTCTTTTTTTATTCCTTTCTTTTAATGGCTTTGCCTTGTGTTTGGTGCCCAGTGAGGCTTCAATTCACACCAATATTTGGCTTGTTGCATCCAGTCTCTTTGGCACTGTAGTAACAACATTCCATGAATTTTATTTTATACCAATTTACTCTGACTAGCGTCCTCATCTTGGTTGTTATAGTCAAAACGTTTTGGCCATTGTATACTTCGGCCGTCTTCAGGTATCTGTCATAGTAACTTTCTGGTAATTTCAAAATAAATCCTTTATTTAATCCACAGGGGAAGATGGTTCCTACTTCCGCTGTCCTTGTCAGAAGCTCAATGTGTTTTCATGTATTAAGAGAGTAGTCCAAAAATTAAAAGCTCCAAACTACCTCTGCTACATCAGAACTGTATATGAACTGATTCTCATTCAGTCTTTATTTGATGGTGATAGCAGAGGTACATGCTCTGTGAGTGCTGAAGAGCAGGGAAGCAGTTAGTGAGGGCCCATTCCTGGCACCAGGCCTGCCCATTGTCGAATGTGCAGGGGGGAGATATTGTATTATGTCTTCTAGCTACCATTTATATATCTGAAATATGTATGTTTGTACTCTTATAACTTGAGAACAATGTAGCATGTCTCAATCTATCTACAGCTCACATTTTTTGGTTGAATACAGAAAAAGTTTATTTGAATTTCATTTTTTATTTCAATTTTTGTGTCCGAAAATTCATTACTTAGCTTTTGCGTCTTTTCTTACTATAACCGAAACTACTACTACTACTGTTGTTATTGTCATGATAGTTCTTTTTTCAATGCTGTTGCTTTTCTTCTTTCTCTATAACATTATATCCTACTTCTCTTCTTTCTTTTATATACACTTATCATTCTTTTTTCTGCCTTTGCATCATCTTTCTCATTATTGTCTAACCTTTTTCTTCTTTTTCCGTCTTACTAATATTTCCCCATCAAGTATTGTTTATATTGCTGATCTTGACTTACTATTATTTCCTCTTTCACTGATTCCATTGTTAAAACTACTAAAATGCTTCTTGTGAATATTGTAGTGAAATGGATTTGAGAATCCTTTATCTGCTTATTGAATAATTTTTCTTATTGAAAGAGTTTTGTATGTACTTTCTGGACTGAGTTGACAACTTGATGTACTACCTAACTGTCTTTTCTCCCCTCTCCCTTCCTAGCCTCTTAGTTAACAACCCTAACTCTCCCCTCTCTTTGCTTGCTTTCTACCATGTCTATTACTCTTATAGTATCAATAGCAGCCATCAGCTTCTTCTTCCGCACTTATAACTGTCAGCTTGGACTAGTGTGCTAGCTTCTATATACTTGACTATAGTAACTGATTTCCATATCATTTGATGTTTGAATAAAAAAACTCATTTCTGTAAGGGAACATACTTGAGTTTTTCACCATTTTTCTCAACAGATATGAAAGAATTCTGTTGAATGAATCTTTTCCGCTTCAACAATAGGAATAGAAAGGGTTTGAACCAATGTGCCCTTCGATTTTTTTCATGGCCTGTACGGAACCAAAAAGTATTTTCTTTTAAGACAATCATTGATTTTTTTTCCCTGAAGTATATGAAACAAATGTCCGTTACTTCAGACAGTTGTCTTCAGTAGAGAGCCTAGTGAGAAGATTTATGCAGCAATTTCTACACATTATAATCTAGGCATATACCTACAATCAAATGATGTTACTTGAAGCAAGATTGATGTGATGATAGCATTTTCAGCCATGTAGTTTTATTGATGAATCTTTTTTTCTCTATCTGAAACTTTCAAAATTTGTGCATGGCATTAAAATTCAACTGTATGGTATATTTTTAGATGCGTAAGTATTTGTAGTAGCTATGACTGATTCACAGGCTGACATAGCAAAACAAAATTTGCCGATTTAGTTCTTATTGGTACATCTAGCTCCTCATAAGTTACTGTCTGACTGGCACAATGAAACAAATTTTTCAAGTAAGGGTCTTTTGATGGAAGGGGCTGTTAGATGAAGGTGATTTTAAAAGAAGGAGCTTTGAAAAGACTGGGCTTCTAAAGGAATCCATGATACCGAACTATTGTATCAATGATCTGGTTTTCAGGCTTTTCTCTTATATTTGGTCAGGCAGCTGCACAGCTCAAAAGGAACATTGGTTTGAACACTTTCCTATGGATATGGGGCAAAATTGAGCTAAATGCCTGCCACATTTCAAATCTTAGTAACTAAGAAAGAAGTACATCAAAGTCAACATGCCTGCTGGAGGTTTGTCAAGCAGCCATTATTTTTAACCATCATAATGTGGATCTAATTATTGTCTGGGTTCTTTTGAAAATCCAGAACAACAAAATAGGGGCACACCAAAATGGTTAAACAGCTGTAATTATTTAAACTGACAAAAGATTTTGTGTCTGCAACTAAAAGAAAATGCAATTGTAGATTCCAGTGTTATTTCACTGTTGTTAGATGACAACGCCCCATGATGAAATGATTATGGCGTCCATTATTCCAACTTATTAGTTTAATTGTGTGTACATGTGTGTAAGAACAAAGGGTGGGATTAATTTCTATGAAATAATGTCACACTATTCCACATTCTGAAGTTACACATGTCTTGATGTAACATGCTTTGTGTTGAGGATGTCTTGATGTAAAATGCTCTTATTGAAAATACGGGAAGATGTTACAATTGTTACATTTTAATAGTATTGAAATAGAAAGTATTTTTTAAATATTTATACATTTTGAAATATCAAGCCTATTGTAATCATCTTATAGTAATGGAAGATTGCCTTGGGTTGTTCAAGTAATTTTTCTCCTTGAAAATTGCATTTTACCCCAAGAAAATGGTTTTATGCTCTAGACATTTTATTGGGACAGGTTTGAATTTATATTCTCAAAGTGTCCCACTCTTTGCTCTTACCGGTAATTGAACTGGATCCTTCTGCATGTGGGGCAGATGTACTAACTGTTACACCATCTCAGTTAATACTGAAAGATATAGATTTAACTATTTAAGTAAACAATTTCCTAATCCTAGATAAAATTTTGGTAAGCCCAATAGGCCTTCCATGGGAATTAGCTGAAAATTTTCTTTCCTAGCCCTTTTCTCAATGACTGAGGTCAAAGCAAAATTTGTTCTTTTTTAGTTATGAATGTTTAAATCTATCATATTTGATGTTATATAAGGATCCCTTTTAGCAGGGAATATTAAGGAGAATGCATTTCCCTAAATTCCTCTCATTTGTAACCCAATTTTTTTATACCTTCTCAAGTTCTGGACAATGTGGGACTGGCCAATGAAGGTCACATTTACCTTCTGAGCCATTTTTGTGGGGGAGGGTATTATGTGCCATCAAATACAGTACATACAAATCATCTACTTTGTCTAAGTAAAATAGGGTCTGAAATTCTAAGATGTGTCAATACAACTCATTCATTCAGTCTAATGTCCTTATCTTCACTGTTTTTATCTCTGTTTCAGTCAATATGACTTTTTGCATTCTTCAGGTGTAGAATTTATTTTGTTGCTGTTTTTCCACTTAAAGTGATGTGAACTTTCATGTGTTCCAAAGATTTCTGTAGAAAGCAATGATCCTCTGGTTAGTCTGAAAAAAACATTCATCCATGTGTATGAACTAGATCAATGCATCTGCTATTTTTTTATGTACCGAACATTGACAAGAGATCAGAACTGTTCTGTTCTCGTTTTTTTAAGGGTACTTTAATTTCATACCTCTGCCCGCTATGCACTGTTTCGGCTACTTTGAGGTCCCATACAGATAAACGGAATCATTATTAATGGGGTGAGCACAAAGGCAGACCCAATACTATAATTTTTTTCTCTTTAATTCAAAAAAAACTAATAGGTGAAAAACTTACTAGCGGGCAACATTAGTAATCACAGAAAACTAGGTGGTCATAGCTTTAGCTGTCCTTGAGTTATGCTAATACAGACAGTGGGGACAGACTTTGATAAATTAATGTGAAAAAAAAATGCAAACCCTGCCTAACAAAAGGTAAGGGTACTGTTTAGCATAATACTCACAACTTAACCCCCACACACACACTAAACGCATTGAAACTTTTTCAATTTTCAATTACTAACTTTCGAAAAAAAACATGCTCTGGGGGTCCCATTAGTACACAGAAAATTTCATGGGGATTTATTGTGTGATTCCTAAGTTATATTGTCACATACAGACTGCCAGACATTCAGTGTTGAAGTCTATACTAGATTTGCTTATGCAGCCTTCCATAGGGGCAGTCTCCTTCAATCTATAAAACCTCTGTGAGGTCCTTCATTATATTTTAACCTCATTCCAAAGAGAATGATGGGCTTCTTTTTTTCTCTATAGTTGTTCAGCCTTGTAAATGGTGACTAACCATCAAAACTGAATTGAACATTATCAGAACTTTTTAAAAAAATTAAAGCTCTTGAATTCTAATTCAAAAATTTGTATAATTTTCAGTTATTCAGATTTCAAAAGCCAACGCCTGACCAAATTTCCTCACTAATTTGTTCAGTTATTTTTGGATACAAGTTTAAGACACATGCGCAACATTACAGTTTTGAAACTATATCTTTTAATTGCTGTATTATTTAATGTATAAATTGCACTTAACTTAAACCTCAAAACAAAATATGCATTGCAGAAACTTTCTCAAAAAGTACATGTGGACTTCACGGATACTAAAATTTGATAGTTTAACACTGGTTTGGAATCTTGCTTGTATCACAAGATATTTGCACCATGGTTATGTCACATTATCACTGAGGTTTGGTAATCCTGCAACTAATGCATGAGACTAGTACTGTTCAAAGTGTTGTACGCCTACCAATGCTGGTACATGAACCATAGTCTGCCGGTACTATGGTTTAATGACGTTTAAAGTATATATTACTAAATGACATTCTTGGCCGCGCTTGGGCATTATTTTACAATAAAGAATCTACTTAACTCATTATAATTTTTGTCATTTTATTACTTATTAACATATGTTTTTAATATATTTGCTAGTAGGTTTGCTTATTTTTTTTATTTTAATTTACTTTGCAAATATTATATTACTTGCTTTCAAAATAAATATCAATGGAAAAAAATTTCTTTACTTCTGATATATTCATAATATTTTTCTGATTAAGATTAACATTACTACGAATGTTCAATTGATATTTTACTTATCATGTACGGATAAGAGTTTGGAACAGATATGCTACTTATCCCTCATACTTTTGAAGAAAGCCTTGCTGGTTCACACGATCAGATAGTTTGAGTTAATGCTGTATTTGACAATTTCACAACACAAAAAATGAAAATAAATCTGAAGATGTACTATTGGTAATCAATATTTGACTAAAAATTGATATGGTTAATTCTAAAAAAATTTGAGGGTTACTTTCATCCTTTACATACAAATGTAATATGATATATAAGAAAATAGGGCTGCTGTAGTAATTGAACCTGCAATCAATAGGGTTGCCACTACTACGTAGCATTGCTCATACCATTGAGCTAAACAGCTGCCGGTAATGCAAAGGCCTAAATAACTGTTTCAACCCTAAATTCCCACCTTATATACATACAAGGGAAAATAGATAGATGAATTCTGCAATGAGGGTTGAATGAATTTTTTTTAAAGAGAAAAAAGAAAGCCAAACTTTTTTGTTATGGTTTTAAGGTATGATTTTTAATAAGCCTTAACCGGTTTTGCACGTCTCCAGGAGGCTGATGTGATAATGTTTCTGGACAATACTTTTCACTGTCCAGTAGTGGGGGTTAAATTCAGGTCGCTTGTGCATTACTATGTGCAATTACATTTTATATATATATATATATATATATATATATATATATATATATATATATATATATATGAAATAAACAATTGAAGAAAATTGGGTTGCTGCAGGGAATGAACCTGCAACCGATAGCTTCAATGTTGCATTTCTCTTACCGTTCAGTTAAACAGCCGCTGGTTATGTAAAGACCTGAATAACTATTTTCACTCCAAATTCTCATCTTGTTTATTCTGCAGTCCATATCTGCTCTATTTGAACACGACTGTTATGTATTAGGAAATGGATATATGATCCAACAGAATGATTATAAATTGCATTATATTATATCGAAACTTATGTTTGAAATGATCTTCCATCATCATACAGTCAATATATCACTTGGCCTAGACAATGTAAATAAAATAAACAATTTAGCAGCTCAATTTATTTCATAGTTTATTCTATTTACTTTTTTGTGCCGCTTTTTTTTTTGTGTGTGAAAATTCAGACTTTTTAGTGATTACTGCCCAAACGAAAGATGAGAGATGTAACTAATTCATTGATCTTCCCTTTTTCAAAATTTTTTCGATTCATCATGCTCAACATGAATGTTGGTCACATGACAGTTTCTATTGAGTGACTAACCAGACCTCTCTACATATTGTATTGTTGATTTTGAATTCAGGATTTCCTCTAATTCAGAACAAATCTTATGTCTGACTTTTCAGATTCATTAGATTAACCCTACGCACCCACCTTCTGTAGATTAGATCACTACTCAGGTAAAAAAAGAAAGAATTTTTGAAAAAAATAGTTTGGTTAATCACTCGTTAAAAACTATCATGTCACCAAAGTATTTTGGCTGCATGTTGGAGGTGATCAATTGAAAAATTGGAAAAAAAGATGATCAATGAATAAGTCACTTCTCTTACCTATTGTTTGGCAGTGATACTAAAATGTCTGAATTTTCAAAAAACTGGTAGACACAAACTTGGGGATTAATTTAGCAAAAACCTACATTGTAAATTGAACCTCTCACTAAAAGCCTATTTAGAGGGAGAATTCAAAAAGAAAACAAAAACAATTTTTTTTCAGATATTCTAAGGAGTAAATGTTAAAATTTTCAGCCATCTAGCTCAATAGATGTGGCCTGTGAGCATGATACACTCATAGTCAGCCTGACCAGCATAAAAACTGGAGAAACCTCTGTTGACAGTTTTGGTTGATGGCCTCTAATGAAACCATATGTTCTTGAGTACAAACTAATAATGGAAGAAAAACAGACAGACATACATAAATGGAGCCTACCTTGTGGTTTTGGAAATAATATATCATGGCTTGTCTTCTGGTTGGGATGGTTACATATTGTAGCTTGTATCATGGTTATGTATTTCTCACTGGTGCCACTGGTTGGTATTCCAAGTCAGGCAAGTTTCTGATTGCTGATCTTTTATGCTAGTGTGACAGCCCTCCCCCATTGAAGAATGGTTTAGCAGAATCTTTCCACTTACATTTTATTCTGGACATAAAAACCAAAGGATTTGTATCAAGTAAAAATATATGATATTTTACAGTTTAATGACAAGTTAACCTACTATTCAAGATTATTGAAGTTTATTGTGCACTTTTACAGAATAAAAAGTTTTCATCTACTCTAAACACAGAAATGAAAGCGAAGTCACTTCCCATGTCGCAGGATACATAAAGCAATGTTTTTGTCTTCATGTCTTGAATGATCCATGGTGGCTCAATCGCTATTTACTCATGGCTAGTGAGTGAAGTGGATTCATGCCTTTAACACAAATAATCTCTGCCTGATTTTGAACTCAGAGCGCCGATCCTACCTGCCACACCTCCAATGAAAAAAAAGCTATTCTTATTATAGTTTTTCTTCTGAAACTTAATTTTTCAGTATGTTTTCTTAGATTCTCATATTAATGCATACAATAATTTCGAAGAGAAATTCTGACGATGCTTGAAAACGATGGACTGTCAAAATATACAACTTGAATAAACAGGAAAATTTAATGAAAGTTCATCAGAAGAAACTAAATATTAGAGTTTAGTTGCTGGCAGTGGTACCTATGTCTTGTATCACCATTGCCTTTGGATGATTATGGCACTTACACAATCAAATAGCCCAGCCCTCAATCGTCCTCACCAACATCCCACCAACCCTCAAGTCATAATCATGTCTTTTGACATTTTAGATGCAATCAAGCCTAGCACATTTCTACATTGTCCACCCTCATCCCAATCCAATTCTCTAGGTTGAGAAACAAAGTTCAACTGTAAATGTAGCCAATCTTTCTAACAATAAGTCTGGAGAAATTTGTCCCTAGGTGATAGCTAGGTGGTTAGGCTCTAAATTAGTATCACAAGATGTAAGGTTCAAACTTTGGTACCATGCTCATTGTCTTGAAGCAGTATTTCAACATTTTAATCATGGTAATTCATGTCTCTGGTGATAGCTCAGTGGTAAAGTACTTGGATAAATAGCATAGAGTAAAAAGATCAAAGCCCAATGTGATGCTGTATGATAAGCAATAGTATTGTCTGTCTGCTCGACCACACAATATCTGTTAGAACTGCACCTGCTGCTTGCTTGGTCAGTTGCTAACTTGTAACTTGATTTAACCTAATATTCAAGGAGTGTAAGTTTTGCTGAACAGATATATGTATTTGTATAAGTTATCCATACAGAAATTATCCTGTTTTTCTTCTAATTCGATAATCTTAAGTAGATTCTGATCAGGATTTCACACATATTGGTACTTTTTTTCATCTAGATCTATTCTTTGTTCTACTCTGAACTATCTACTTTTATAAACGAATATATGTATTTGTATAAGTTAGATATTGAAATCATGGCATGGTTTCATTAATTTCATATATCTGTTGGCTCTAGTATGACAGAAACCACAAACAAACAAAAAGTTAGGAGTGAATTTTCTTGCTGAGAAGTCATAGGATTCTTCTCTCATTCTGGTGACTTGAAGCATTTTTATGTTCATAACAATTTAATTGTTTGTTTTCTATAGAATTAGCAAAGAGGGACTGTAATTCTGTACTTTGGTTTTCTCAAGATTAACTTATGTTTTCTGATCCATCAGTTATCAAATAGTCTCAACTTATTATTATTACAATATCAATCAGTTTGAGTTATTACAGGAAAAATAGCATTACTATCATAAGTATGATGATGATGATGATGATGATGACGATATTGTCGGTGATTATTGTTTAATCCTGCAGTGTGTAAAATCCTTATCACAAACTACTTGATGGGATCATTTATGTATAGATAACTTATGCAAATTCATATATTCATGTATAAATGTTGGTAGTTCTGAGTAAAACAAAGAATTGGACTAACTAAAAAAGTACAAATGGAAGAAAGCAAAGGTAAACTCTTGGAATCACACTTTTCATAAGGAATGTTGTCCTCGAAGGATTATAGCAACAAATTTGTTTATACTAAATATATGTTTGTTCAACATATCCATGTATAAAAAATACCATCATCTTTTAAGGGTAATGTGGTAGTTGAAAAATATGCAATATTTGGCTTACCCACTAAGTTCACATGACTGATGTTCATTGTTTTTAATCACGTTAAAGTGAAGTACAAAAAGGTTTTCTCTCTTTTTTAAAGAAAAGCTATAGTAGCCCAGTTCTGTTACCATAAGTTTTCATTCCTTCTCCACCCCTTGGAGGAATGTTAAGCTGCTTCTATTGTTGAATAGTCAGCCATTTTTGCAGGATGACCTACTCCCAGAATTGGCCTATCCTTCTTCTGTGCTTAGATAATGAAAGAAGGATGCTGGGTAGGGTTGATGCTTGGGAGTTAGATCTATCTCTACTTATCAAGTTGTCTTCCTTTCTCTTGTCATTATTGTTACCATCTCAGGATGGTTGAAATGGTATTATCTCTCTACCACTTCACTGACCAACATGGCTTTCCTTTTGACCCCCCCCCCCAACCATTTTAATGGAACTTTTCATTTATTTTCTCTCTTCCCTTCTCTTCTCACTTTCTTATCTATTCCTTTCTATCTGCTTTCTTTTTTTCTTCATATTTCTGCTACCTTTTCCTCTCTATTTCTTTTTTATCTACTTCTCTCTTCTTATATCCATCCTTTTTCTCAATCTTTATCATGTCTGAGTTTCTTCATTTCTTTTTCTATCACTTTTCCTTCCATTCCGTACTCCCATCTTTTCTTCATATTAATATTTTATTATTCTCTGTCTTCTTCTTCACCATTCTGTATCTTTTCCCCTCTCCCTATTTGTCCTTAGTCCATCTTCCTCTTTTTTTCTCACTCCTTATCATGTCTGTCTTATTTTCTTCACATTTCTACATCACCACCACACCCATTCCATTATCCCCACCCCTGCATCGCGCCCCCTGTGTCCCTCCCAGCCCCACCCTGCCATTATCTCAAAACTGTCTGAACTTTCTTTTTATTTATTTTGTTATCTACCATTTCCTTTCTATCCCCAGCCAGCTCCAATTCCTTTTGTCTCTCCCCAACCCCCCTCTTCTAGGTCTCCCGCCCAACAGGCATCTTTTATTTTATTCAGCCCCCCTCACCTTTTTCCCTTCACAACGGTCTGTCTTTCTTTCCTGTTATTATTCTTTTTTCTTTTTCGGCATTCTCTGCTGGCCTATACCAAAACTTTGTTCTGACTTCCTTTCCATATGAGCACCTCCTGTCCCAACTGCTCTCCTCATCCGCCGTTGGGCTCGGGTGGAGGGTAGGTACCCTTGAATCTCTACAGGTTTCCTATGCACACACCCTAGATATTCTCCCCTGGTGTTTCTTTTCTTCTCTCTCCTTCTTCCCATTCTCTATTTATCTTCCGCTTGTTCTCTCTCTGTCTTGGAACCACACTCCCGCTCCTTCGTACCTCCCTTCTACCCCTCCACGCCGTCGACAGATCTTTTTTTTTTTACACTGTTTCTCTCTTGTTTTCTCATCAACTTTCTCTTTCTCTCTGTCTCTCTTTTTCTCCAACCCACATCTCACCACCTTCCCTGTCCTGGCCTGACCTACAGATTACCAGGAGGCAGGAAGGCTGACAGATCTGGGCCAAATCCCACAATGGGGGAGAGGGCAGGACACGGGGATGGGGGGAGGATCTATTGCAACATGTATATCAATGTGTGTATATGGCTGTGTATATAGATCGTCAGAGCGCAGTTTGCGATATACTGATAGAACGCTTATAACACGGGGTAGATGCTGGACCCAAAAATATTTATCTAGCTCCAAAATGGCTAGAAGTAGCATCAAAATAGCTACATCCAGTTCAAAAATAGCTGTTGGTAACTGATTATCGCGGCCCAGTTATAACGTGGTTGGGTTTTCTGGATCCCAACATCTGTCTCCCTATGGGAGACACCTATATATCAATGTATATTAATGTATGTATATAACTGAATATATCGATGTATGTATATAACTGAATATATCGATGTCTCTATATAACTGTGTATATCAATGTGTTTACATTACAGTATACATCAATGTGAGTATATAACTGCGTATATCAGTGTGTATGTAACTGTATATCAATGCGTGTATAATTGACAGTGTATATCAATGTGTGCTTATAACTTATTCATTGATCACACCTTTTCTAATTTCTTAATTGATTACCTTGCAACATGACATACTGCCAAAATTCATTTGTCATATGGCAATTTCTATTGAATCACTAAACAGACATGCTGTCTATATGAATGTGTGTATATAAGTATATCAGTGTGTCTACATAACTGAGTATATCAATGTGTATAAACCGGTTTATGTCAATGTTTGTATTTATTAGATTGGACAGTTTATGTCATCACATATCAGTATCTGTATATGACTATGTATATCGATGTGTGTCTATGTGTTTGTGATGAGATATATTGTATGGTGATACTCTCTCTCCCTCATCCCTTCTTCCTTTCTTCCTCCCTCTCCCACTCCTTCTTCCTCCCCCCTCTCTCTCTGGCATAGATTCTCAACACAATTATTGAATTTCCCACTTGTCCCTCATGTTCTTGGCCCTTATGTGTGGCAGAGAAATGGAACAAAATTCACCCCATCCCCCTGTCCCTCTATTCCTCATTTTTTTTTCTTTTTATTTTACAAACTTTAGTTTTTCATTTTCATTTCCTTGCTGTTTTGTTACATTTCTTCCTCTTTTTCTTCCTCTTCCACTTTTTCTTCCTCTTCCTCTTTCTCTTTTTCTTCTTCTTGGACACTGTGAGACACAAACTAACGGACGAATTTAGCATTAACTTTCATTGTAAATTGAACTACCCACAAAAAATTATTTGTGCGGCCTGTGCACACAATGCACACATACATAGCCAGCCAGACAAACTGAAAAACTCAAAAAACTGTAGACAGTTTTGGTTTACAGTTTCTAATATATCTATATTCATATATGTATTTATCATCCCATAAATAATGTCAGAATTTTGGGTAGGAAAAAGTATTGAAAATTGATGTTTAATTAGAATTTATTCATCAACATAGATTCCATCATGATCAATAACCTTCTCCCAATGATCCACAAACTTCATAATACTGTTTTAGTCTTGGAGGAAAAGAATGTGGAGAGGGTAATTTCCACCACTTATCTTCATGTATATTAAGAACTAGTCTGGTTTTGTAAACTCTGGAATAAGTTGGGAATCAGATGGAACAAGTTCTGGTGAATAAGGAAGGTGTAGAATTCTTTCCCAGCTGTGGTCATCAATCTTTGCATGCAGGCATCATCTTCACTGTATATGGCTATGCAATATCATGATGGAAAACTGCAGTGGACTAAACGCAAACCCATTAAACATTTATCAAAACTTTCCTCGGATGGAGGTCCATTTTGTTTTGTGTTTTAGTCTGTTCATCTCCACCGAGCCATTGTCTACATCACCTGACATTCTTATGAAATATCCATTTTTCATATCCAGTCATTGCTCTGTCGAGAAATGGCAGTAGTGTTGAGAAGTAGAGATGTCCCCTCTTGCTGTTGTCAAATCATAAAGTAAAAAAGTAAAGTATCAGGCTCTCAAGAAACAACTTCCATTTGAACATAGTTCTGCTTTCCATTGCATGCATCTACTTAGTGATCTTTTCAAGCTTCAAGTCTGGTCAAGACCAACACTTTATTCTTACAAGTTCTTTTTGACCAACCAAGTTTTCAAATCATTCAATCCTTCATATTAATTATTTCAAACAAGTACTTTTGGATACTTTGGTACCATTTTATTTTTGGCTGTAAGATAGCCGCTACAAGTCTGGGAAACACTGAGGTAGCACAACCTCATAAACCATTACCACCATCATCATCATTTGTTGTTTTTTGTTCATTTGCATTTGATAAACTTGGTAGTCTGTATTTGTCAGTGTTTTTTCTCAAGACATGTCGTTCTTCCTTAGTATATTCTATTCTTGTTTTTTTATCTATCCTTTTATTCCATCATCTTGTATGAGAGGTGTCACATCATCTTCCGCTTTAGAAACCACCTAAATATGGGTGCAACCCAACCAAATTTTGCATGCATACTCAATAGATCTAGGGGAAGGTTATAGAATCAAAAAGTTATTAGAAGTAAGAATATTTAAAGCTTTTAGAGTGGATGTTCTATCTACAATGTAACTATAATGTTAAAATGGACTTTCCATTCAATAAACATATCATTTAATGTGTTTATATGGTAGTTTTTAAAGTGATCGAAGATGAAGGTGAAATTTTTGCCCTTTTTAAGGGATCAAAAGTAAAGAGAAACTTTTTTTACAAATCCGAAAGCTTTTATTTCTTTTTTTTTTTTACTCCTTAAATATTTAACCCAGCATAGACGGATACTTCAGCTAGTTCTTTGTATTAATTCCGTATTATTTCATTTATCTGCTTTTCTTTTGATTTGTTCAAACCTTTTGGAGTTTCCTCCTATTCTGAAAAAACATAAGAGGCTGCCATTTTGATAAGGTCATTTATATAGGATTTCATTCTGGGGCTATTTTGTATATTTATCATGCAAGGGCTGGGATGAGGTAGAGAGATTGCTAAGGTATTTGGAGCCAGTT
Source organism: Thysanoteuthis rhombus (assembly GCA_963457665.1). NCBI lineage: Eukaryota > Metazoa > Mollusca > Cephalopoda > Oegopsida > Thysanoteuthidae > Thysanoteuthis > Thysanoteuthis major. The sequence goes on along the minus strand of OY735222.1, from coordinate 51,215,497 downwards.
GGTGGTGCCAATTAAAGCAAATGCACAAGGCCCACATGTTGGTGCCATGATTGTCTGTAAAACTTTCAAACATTTTTATGTCAAACATTTAACTCAACAGTTTCCTTCATTTTTTTTTTCTTTTCTTAATGCACAGTTTACCATGGCATTTTACTTTTCTTCTCTTGTTTAACTGAATCTAATAGATTCCCTTCATGCCTCTATCTCTCTCTGTCTCTCTTTTTGAGTTGGGAATGAAGGGGGGTCTTAGATGACTAGGTGGGGCAAATGGGTATTAAATTTCAACTGTGAGCTCTAAAGAAATAGCTGTGTCTCTACACTAGAATCTGTTTTCCATTTGCGGCATCCGGATTTTTTTCAAAAAGATGCACAACATCTTTGCCTAACATGTGTCTGTCTGATTATGTGTGTACTATTAGAATACTTTGGTACTAGTGTCTTGTAAGTGTAAGTGTGTTGTACGAGGCTATGGTTGTCATTACTTTAACCCTTTAATTTCAGATTAGGATTGCAAGATATCTTTTGCCGCGCAAGAACAAATTTATTTGGTCTTGGGACCAGATTGAGTAACTTGAGTACCAAAATAATCAAATAACATGAAATCCGTCATCAGACTAAGCTTTCAGGAAAAATGGATTAAAATACAGCTTTTGTTCATGTATATTTGTCGTATCATATCATTCAGGTGTAAGAGATTGTTATCTTTTCAAAATTTCCCTTTAGTATCAAATATTTTCGGAACCAAATTTCCTCTGTTTCAGTTTTTAAAAATTGCAAATAGCAACCACATATCAGATACCTTGCTTTGCTGCTTGATCACTTAAATTTGAGCCTTGAAAAAACAGGATGACAGGATAATACACTGGAAATTCTACAGTACCTACTTAAAAAAATTCAGTTGAATTGTTTCTATTCTAGAGTCATTTCATGTCAGTTAAATTTGGTTGGAAAAGACATGTTCCTAAACATTCCATAATTACATATACCTGCATATACATAAGGAAGATTTTTAGCAAAATGCAGCTCAAAATAAAAAGAAAGCTGAACATGGAATATCAAGTATATTTTGCTTCAGTATTAACAGTATTCATTCAACTCAGTTTGACACAAGACCACTGTAGTGGGACATGAAAGGGATCAAACTCATTACACTTGTATTGGTCAGCATCCCAAACTAATTGAAAATCAAATTGGGTATCAACCTTTATTGTTTTCTTAGCATTCATGAATGTACTTGCCTCTTTTCTCTCCTTTTCCTTTCCATCAAAACCTCCTCTATATGACTGATTGAGAATACTGTCTCCAAGTTTCAACCCTTCCAAGACTCCTTGGACATACATATCCAAATGTTTCCTTAAATGCTGGGATATATATGTCCCGTGCATATTCTTCAGAAGTCTACAGGGATATATATATCATGAAAAATGAACTAAATGATATTTTCCTGGCTTTTACAACTGCAGACTATGATGACATCAGATGAGACATGTAGGTGAAAGAATCTGCTAATTATATGTTTTTCATCTGTCCGTGGATAATTGTCTAACAGGCCGAATGTATCCATCACTATTTTGGTTCTTCAAAGTATAGAAAATTTTTGATTTAATAAAAGAATAGTTTTCTTTAGCCATTATTTAAAAATAAAATGTTTTTTGAAAATCCGGACATTAAGCCCACTAATAAGGTTAGTCTTGAAAGGGTCAGTACACTTGGCCTATCATAGCAAATAATGTTTGAAAGTTTTCAAGGATAAATAATTATTCTCTCACTTGTACTACTACCTTACAACTTCATCATACTGCATGTAAATAGTCCATTAAGACATCTTGGTCTGTTTAGCTTTCGTAAAGGTAAAATAATGAAAATATCTTTTGATCTGAATTCTCCATGCATTGTTCTCAATTATCTTAGGTTGCACTTCTATCTCCTGAGTATTTTTTACTATATAGCACTTGGAATTAAGATTTCATGAATGAAATAATCAATGATAAATCAAACTCGCTGAATTGCGAAACCAATTGCATTGAAATTTTACATTTCAAGCGTCATCAAAAAATTATTTGATAAATTTTGGATCAGAGATTTTTGCGTTTGCCAACTTATAATCTAACTGCCCCATTCCAGTGATGCCAATTTAGCTGTTTTGGGATCAAAATTGATTTGATGACCTGATCATCTGTGAACATCTACAATAACTTTACCTGCAATGATATTACTACTGCTATTACACTTGACCGGTACCAATATTTTGATTGTAAAATGAATGTAAATATTGATGAATATAAGATTTGAAACCAGAAGCAAGATTTGGACTTTGTGGCTAAACAAGAAAAAAAGAGCTAAACTTGTTCCCAAAGAGCTAAATTGGCAACACAGCTTAGAACATATGTTCTGCTGAACTTGACATGTTTGACTGATAACCATGCAAACGATTATATCGGAAACATCGGTCTTACAAAAGTATAGATATGACATATGAATTTCTCACCTATTTCCCCCTAACTTCATTCCAGAAAGTGGGCAAATTTTGCAGTAAAAGGATTTTATTATAGTATCACCAGTCGCATTACTAAAATTCACCTAACTTCCCTATTACTAGTATATCCCTGTCATCAAAAATGTTGGCATATATGAAAATAGATGTTTTGTCAAGTCCTTATTAGTTTCTATCAATTACCGCCATGGTTTTGTCCGATTCATTTCATTTTTACCCTTGGTGTAAAAAATTTACTGATAATTATTTAATTGTGTACCTGTGTCTTTTAAAAGTATCACCAGTTTTTTTCTTTTTGTCTGTTTTTGTTTTCAAATTCTACCTATTCCCCCCTCCCACCTTCCTCAATGTATATTTTATTTGCTTAGACATTACTGTTGGACCAAGCAACCAACACTCACTGCATATTATTATTTTTAGTTATTTAAGGAAAAATATGAAAGGATGCGTAATTCTCCTTCTTTGAAATTCTTGCCCTCTTGTTAAAAATTTCTCTTTTGATGATCTAAGTGAAGAAATACTGGTCTACTGTGATATATATATATATGTATTTATATATATATGATTCTACCCCTGATCCATATTCTACTTGGCCTAACAAGCCTATTTTAGGTTATATATATTGCCCTTCCCCTCTCCTTCATTTCATCAATAGACACTTGTGTGTCTTAGCCATGTTGTCTGTGGGTTGCCACTGACAGATTATTCAAGTTCTTTTATTCTTCTTAAAAGTGGTTTGCATTGAACAACAACTGGGCTTTTGTGTGAGCAGTAATATTTTCCTGATGTCAGTCATAAGCCTGTCCTGCTTGGCTTGAAGTTACTTCAAATAGTAAAAAAAGATCTTTGTTAAGGAATAGAACACAAACAATAATTTTTTGTACTTCTTTCCAATTTGAAAAAAACATTGAAGTACATTTGAAAGAATTTCACAAAGAGGTGTGTCTGTTACAGTAAGATTGTGAAACCAGTGATTTTGCATAATCCTCTGGGATTTTGCGAAATACCTGAACATTTCAGTAATTTCATGAAATCTCTTTTGCTTACACGTCTTTCTTGTTCAGTAATATAATGCTAACTGATTGTTGCATGGATTTCATACTACAATGATTCTTGAATGAACTTTCATTTGAAACTTTTTACTTAGTGAAACAGAATGTACAATCTGTAATGAGCCACTGAAAAACTCAGCTTATGACTGCTCTACTTATTGTATTGAGCACTTTTTTCAACTAAGATTTACTTAATACATTAATACATATGCAAATGTTTGTGGTATATATTCTATTATTATTCTCATATATATATATATATATATATATATATATATATATATGAATTTTCAAAAAATCTTCTCTTCCTATTCATTTGTTTGTTTTTTATTTTTATCAATTTTTGTATTCAATTAGTACTCAAGTTTTTTTCTCTTTTGTTTCAGCTGTGGAAACATGTCTCGAACATAGCAAAAGATTTCATCGATAGGTTACTGGTGTTAGAACCCAAAGACAGGATGACGTCCAGTCAAGCACTTGCACACACGTGGCTTAGGACACGTGGTGGTCACTCAAGTAACAGAAATGTCCAGCATACCAACAGCTCTAACAGCACACAATCAAGCAAAAGCAGTAGTAAATCAAATCGTTCCGGACGTTCATTACGGTCAGAGCACCGGCATGTTCACCCTGAAGAGATAGATGAACTTCACAGAGACCCTGAGATACTAGCAGATATAGCATCAATGGGCTATTAACAATGGGGCCTTCAATTCAGGGTTGCCAAATTTGGCCATGAAGGGAGATAATCCAAGCTTTATTTCAGTGACTTACTCAAAACAGGCATTGGCATAGCATCAGATTTGAAAATGGAGTGAGTCTGGAGGCAGAGGTTTAATATCAGCTTCTTCAGGTTAATGTCATCTAATGCTAAATACTCTTTAGACTGGCCCATCTTAAGAAGCTGGTATTGAACCTTTACCTTCAAATCTAATGCTCTGGGAAAGTCTCTGAGATGAAAATTGGATTATCCCCCGCTATGACCAAGTCTAGCCGTCCTGCTTCAATCCATATAAGGTTACAGTTTCTCTATTGGCTGGGTTCTTGATTCTGAAAAAGAAAGTGTTTTTACTGATGGATTTTTCTAATTAAAAAAAAAAAAACAGAGGGTGAACCAGAGGTGTGGTTTTGACAGAGCTCAGTGGAGTACCATCCAGCACCTCAGTAAAAAAAACCCCGAAAAAGCCAAAATCTATGAACAAAATGAAACATTTTGGCATCTGAAAAGTTTTCAGCTCTGGCACCTAAAAAGTTAACTCTGCACCTCTGGGGAGAGCATACCCTTTTTTCACCCTGCCTCTCTCTCTCACTCTTTTTCTCTCTCTCCCATTAGCAAATTTTTTTTCAAAACAAGGGTCTGCTGAAGTGTCCATCTTTTGTTTTTCATCACTCCTTTGCTAATTTTTTTTTGCCAAATGTCCAAAGGAAGAGAAACAAAAATCATCCATAATGATTTAAAAATTTTGAAAGAAGGAACCATTTTTGTTTCAGGGATATGTTAGGCATTTCATACACCCATTTTTATGTGTTGATGTGTGGATGGGAGGTTTACAACCTTCAACTCATTTTAAAAAAAATGTGAATATTATTATGAAGGGGAATAGCTACTGATTATAATCCCTCCCCTGTAGGTGATATTTTTTATCATTCTATTCATAGAAGAGTTCCACTGTCAATTAGGAGCAATGTATGATATTGAGAGTCAATTCAAATCATACCACATAGAACATGGTAATAATCATACCAACAGCAATAATATTTGTTAGAACAAATCCTTAATTTTCATTTGACAGAGATTCTTTCCTCTCCTTCACTTTAGAAACTTTCATTTTCTTGTATTGTATATTTTTATATAAAATGGGAGCAGTTACGTAAATTATGATGAAGGATAAAGATTAGCTTATTTGCATTTTTAGTCATAGGTAACTTGGAGAAGATTTCATTTTCATTACCTGATATATGAAATAAAATTATATTTTGTATACTTTTCTGTATATAAATTCAACTTTAAAGCACTTATGATGTTCTTTATAGGACTCATAAGCCATGAATTTGGTCATTTGTTTTACTAATTCATTTATTTAACACTTAGATAATTTTCTTCTTATTTTGTTTCAGCATCATTATTATTATTATGAAATTTTTTTCGCAAAGAAGAAAAAAAACAAAAGTGTTTTTAGATTATGAATAAAAATCTGTTGAAAATTCTTTTTATAAGTAAAAATAATCTCAAACCAAAATTCTTTCTTTTTGTTTGTTTTTCTCTGTTTTCCAAAGAGAGATAAGAAAAAAACATTTTTCTTGGTGATGAGATTGAATTGGAAAATGACCAAAAATAATAGATAGAAGAAAACCAGTTTTAATTTTATTATTTTCCAGTTAATTATTTGGAAACCAATTCTCTGGCTTTCAGTTTATTTGTTTGCATACAAATCTTTTCACATTTAGAGTTTTTATCTCTTAAATTCATACTAGAAAATTCAAATGTTGATATCACACGGAATAGCCACTGATCAAAGTTACTTTCCTTCAAGCTCAATTTAATTTATTTTTTATTCTGTCATATTAATTTTAACAAATGTTATTTCTAGCATGGAAGAGTTTCACTGTCGATTAGGAGCGGTCTCAAGGGGTTCATGGATTTGAGTGTTTGATATGTATGGCCCCTTGCATTTTGGCAGACATTCTTTAAAGAGGAATAGTTGTGCAGAGGTTCTACATTTGAAGATCAGCATGGTTGCAAGGGATGCCTCCCCAGCTGGTTACAGCACCTGGTATTCCCAAATGGTCTCTTTGGATCAACATTGCTTAATTTTGGTGATCGTATGAGAACTGGTGTATCCAATGCCATTTGGCAATAGATTTCAAATAATATTCTTGACATTTTTAATCCTGTCAAAACCGAATTTCTTCAGTGTCCCTAAAATCATTAATATTTCATCCACTTTATCAATTGGAACTTTTCTTTGTTTGTGAGTGGTGTATGTGTGTGTTTGTATTAAAATTTATAGAAAAATATTTTTAAAATAAAAATGAAAGAACTATGTGAGCTGGATTCATTTTTTGGTATCCAAAATATCTGGGAAAATACATTATTTCATTCATCAAAATACAGAAATGTAATTAAATTTAAAAATATTAAACCAGGGTTACCATTTGGTATTTTGCTAAACCAAAATTGAGTAAATTTGGTACTATTCCCCACCACCCCACAAAAAAATTTGGTACTGAAGGAAATTTCACAAAAGATAGTAATCCCTTACTTATGAATGATATAACATAATTTTACATGAACAATAGAAAAAAAAATTATTTTTATCCATTTTTCCAGTAAGCTTAATCTGATGATGTATTTTAAGTTATTTGATTATTTTGGTACTGAATCTTTAGTGATTTGGTCTTAGGTGGTAAATGACATCTGGCAATCCTGCCCCAAACCAAGGTAATCTATTTAGATGTTGGGTAGTCTTTCTCTTTCTAATTCAGTCTGTTTCTGTACTTTTGAAATTCATTAAGCCCCAAAAGCCAAAATATCTTTTCTATTCAATATATGGCTAATTAGGAAGGGTTCTTTTGGGTAGGTATTCTTTAAATAGGCCAATAAAGCCAAAATAAATGAAAGAGACAAAACACTGTGATACCTTAAAAGTTAGCACTGCACATCTGGCTAAAATGATTCGTCTAATCCCAAAGCACTGTGGTCAAGAATAGTTAGCACATGATTATTCAATACTTATAGTGATCAATATACTTATATCCTTGTGAAATTACACCTATGAAATTCTAACATAGTATCATTCAATGATAGTAGTCATCTGCTGTGGCAGGGAGCACTTATTGCTCCGCAAACAAAGTTGCCTACATTGTACTTAAGATTAAGGTATTCTCAAGGGATTCTGCTTTGTGTTGTTGCATGTTGATTTGTCCAGAACAAAATTATGTTTCATTATTTGGGGGAAAATTTAGATAATTTTGTGTGAAAATATGGTCAGCCATTATTATCTAATAAAAATACAGAGCCTGTTGATATGATGGTACGATTGGTGAAAAAAAGGAAACATAGGATTTTATTTTTTACTTGACTATCTTATTTTGGGATATTTATTTTTAAACACTTTTACTAGAAATAAATCTTCTCAGATTTATAGAAAACAAATGTTAAAAGAATAAACAAAACAGACAAATTTTTTGATTGAAAACAATTTTTGAAATTACTTCAATCATGGCCATCTTAAGAATATTTGAAGCCCCTGGGCAAAGCAATGTACTGGGGCTCTTGACCTTCCTAGCCCCCAACACATAAAAATCAAATTGAATTTTCAGTTAAAATTTGAGGCCCTTAAAATTGGAGGGCCCCTTGGCAACTACCATGTGACCATGAGATAAGGAGGCCCTAGCTTCAATATGGCACTGGGAAAAAGTATATGTTGCCCGAACTCAGAGGTGGATGGCAGTTGGCCTGGGGCAGAACCTAAAAGGGTACGATCAGGCTCACCCTAACGTCTTCATAATAGTGTTCATGGAGACTGGGCAATTTTGATTTTTGCCCATTTTTATGTGTGTGGCACTTCACCTTAAATCCGGCCTTGTGTCGCATTCTGCCCTTATTTCTTTCTTTCTCAATGATTCTACTTATGTCAAAAGAGTTGAATAGATTAAATGATTTTTTTAAAATTATCATAATTTATCTAATAAAAAATAAGTAATAAAATAATCGCTGATACTGATGCTTCAATTCGTAAAAAATCATCGCAGCAAGAAGTTGGTATACATAGCTAACGAGCTTCAGTTGGTAAGAGCAGCAGGCATTAACCTGGCCTCTTTTCTTTGAGTCTCACTGAAAACTTATTCTTCATTTTCAAATGATGCTGTGTACTCACTGTATGGCTTGTGATAAGAAAGCAACAGAAAAATTAGATGAAGGTAAATAGTTATCAAAAAGTAATAATATCAAAAGGATGTTTTTGAAGTATGAGGTCAAGTAAAAAATGTACCTTTTTTCCTTCTTGACTTTGGAGGAGACTTTTTCCTGCTTCTGTTTCTCTTGCTTGTTTACCTTGATGCTTAATCAGGCGATAAAACATCAGGAAAAGCCCCTGCGTAAAGCCACCCTACCCACTCATTAAAATTGAGTTTTCAATTCTCAAATTGAGTGTACCCATGATATATCCAAACAGATTATCAGTTCAGATTGAATAATCTTCGATTTAGCAATAAAAGGAAAATAAACTATGAAAAAAGAATGAAGTGTTTTGACCTATTTTCAAATCACACAGGTCTGCTCAGAGGGATAGCTATGGGTAGTGGAGGGTAATTTGAACTCCTAATTGACGGAGGGGTCAAAATCTTTATAGTCACCATCTGACAAATCTCACTCAGTTATGAAGGGGCCCAAGAAGGCAAGCTCCACAGGCCCCCAAATTTCTAGTTACGCCTGTTGGTCTGCTGATCCATAGGGGCTCCAGGAGAATCAGCAACAAACCTATGCTACAAAGATAGTCTGATTCAAAACAGACATAACCAAAAGTGGAAAAGGAAGAAAAAAAATTGATTCTTTCAAAGATTGATTCTCAAGCAAATTTGAATACAGCAATGACGGAAAGCAGAAGATAGAACAGGAAGTTGAATCATGTGACCCAAACTTCCTGTATATGTCATCCCTTTGCTTTCACCAATGGTACATTTGTATAATGAATCTTGATGTTGTTGGTATTAATACTTATCCAATTGGAATGCGTTAATCCAATTCAAATCCTTGAAAAACTAAAAAGGAAAAAAGCAATTGGTTTTCAAATCTTTTTTCTTCTTTAATTTTTTTTGAAGCTGTTGGAACAAATTTTTACTCAGATGTGAGAACAGAGGTGTTACTGAGGATATGGGAGAGGGGAGGCTATTTGAGAACGTCACCTCCCAGGCCAAAAATAGAGGGAGAACTCCAAAATCTTTATAAATATTAGTTCACCTACTGCATTTCTACTGACATATTTAACTAAATGTTGGAGGGGGCCCTAAAGTTGTCAAGCTCCCTTGGGCCCCCATTCCCCAGATACACTTCTCTGTGGGAAGAAAGAAATTGGATTGAAGACACTTTCTTCAGCAACTGAAAAAATCTGGTCACTTGAAACAGTGGTTCCCAACCTAAGGTCCATAAATTCCTGGATGCACACTAAGGTATCACTAGGGGTCCATGATTTTTTTTGAGTCAGCAAACCTTATGAAAGCCTGAAGTCCATGGGAAAAGTCATTTGAATAAGAAGGGTCCTTGGTTTTGAAAAGGTTGGGAACTACTGATTTAGAGTGGTAACATGTAGCAACAGTGATTTTTCAATCAGACAGTGCAATATCGAACTTGATCTGTGCTAGAATAATTAATCATGGGAAAATTAAACACCAGGTGCTGTAAGGAAAAACATTTATTTGGGGAAAACAAGTTGTCCTTAAATGGGCTTTGAACATAGAGGCGTGGAGTGATGTTACTGTTGCCTGTAAGGAAAACAGAACTATGTTTGACTTTGTCCGAGGCTTCTCGCATACTTTGCACTAATGCCCTTGGGAAAAGCACGAATCTAATGTACTTTTCCTTTCCAGCTGTGGGTGAATAGCTGGGCAGCTGAGGCCCTTTAGCTTAGTAAGGCAGTCTATCTAAGAGTAATTGCGCTTACAGAATAAAAACCTTCGCGCATGGGGCTAGCAACTCCACCCCATATAACCTACTTGCTACTGAAACCATAGGTGGCCCTATGCTCCGAAAGGAGTCCACAAGAGAGAGAGAAAAAAAAAAGAGCTTCAAACTTTTGTATAAAGAATGAAAGAATGCAGTAGGTTTTAGAGAGTTAAAACAATTGTGATTTATATTATTTACACCTTCGCAGTCATTTTACTCAAAACCAGTTTGCAAGACTAAGTATGATTTCACATTTGGTAAATGAAACTGCATGACTAAAAGATAGCAATTTTTCAGTGAACCTTAAAGAAATTACTTTGTTAGTCGAACACAAAGAGATTCAAAGATCTGACAGTTCAATTCCTGCTGCCATCCAGTTTTTTCTGTGACTTACTCTCTTGAAAGCAATCTTTGATGGTTTTTAAGCTCAATGTCAAGTCACTTCCTGTTCATAAAATATATATAGTCATTTGCACGTTTTCTCATGAAGAACTGCAGTTAGCAGTTGATAGACTTGGAGTTATTCTCCCCAGGCTGTACATGATTTTTTCTTTTGTCAATTTATGAGTGATAAATAGAAAGCAATTGAAAAATTAAGATTAAGGTAAATAGTAGTATTAGTAATAATAGTAATAATAATCAAGAAATGACACTAAATCATCATGAATATGTTTTTAATGGATAATTTTGATTAGAAATGCTTTTAAGTTTTTTGTTTTAAAAGTGTTGGAGAAATTATTTTGACTCAAAATTGTTTGCACAACCCTGTTTTCATGTCAAGACAATTATTCAAATTCTGCTGCCCAGGGAATCCAGAAAAAAAAAAAACTTGAAATCCATTTTCTTGCTAAATTCACCATTTTTAATCTTTGATATTGTGTACAATATTAACTTTAGATCAGCTAATAATAAAGTGCAAAAAAGTACGTATTCACATACATTATATCACAGGTTAGCAATTTTTTTGCCTCTGTAAGAGAAAGAGAGTATTAATTCTCCTTGAACAGCTGGAAACTTCCTTATTGACACCGGAATTCTCAGTGGAAACAAAGCTTTTTAAATTTATTATGTAAGATGGCATGATAAAATAAATGAAAGACTTCTTCTAGAGTTGGAAGGGAGGTAACTTTGATCAGTAGTTATTCCCCTTATTATCAAGAAGACAATTTAAATCTAAATTTTTTAATGTGAACCTAAAAGTTGATGAATGGATGATAGGCCAGATGAATACTTTAAAAAGCTTCGAACATGGGAATTATTGATTTGAATCCATCTAGTTCTATTTTGCCTCAAATCAACAAATATCACTGGCTGGAAAATTATTTGTGTTCAACTGAAGATGCCAATTAGTAATCAAAGAATTCAATTAAGTTGCAATTCATTTCAATCAATGCATCTTTTGAAACTATCAAAAAGACACAAAGAACCTTTAAAACAAAAGTATCACAATATTTGCTTAGGAGATGGTTAAAATCTGTCAGAATGCCTACTCTTGTCATATCAAATGCACCCACACTCGTAAATATTGATAGCTGTATTTAAAAATGAATGAGTTATTATGCTTAAATCAGTGAAATATTTATAAAATCAATCAGTTGTGAGAGATTTTAGTCAAATTTAGCACCTTTATCAATTATACTATTATATATAAATTGATATTTACTATGCTTAGTTTGGTCTGGCCCATAGTAATGTTCTGTAAGATGAACTTTTTTACTGTTGCTCTCTACTACGTATCATTTGTAAAAGTTTACTCTTAAACTTTCTCCTTCAAAGCAACTGTTGTTCACATTCAAAACATTCTGCACTTTCCCCTCTCTCATATATGAAAAAATAATTCCGGGTGTTTGAATAGCCTTTCTTTCCCAAAACAATTTTCTTTAGACTAGCAGTTCTTAACCTTTTTACCCCCCACCCTTTAGTTGGATCTTGTCTCCAACCCCAGCATCAAATGAATAGTTTTAAATGCAAATATGGGGAATAATACATTTTGATATATTATGTTCATTGCAATATTATTTTTAAGAGAATTTCCAGGATAATTAGAAAAATTCTTACTTTTACTACTTTTTAAAATTACTCACATCCTCCCTTATGGGGGGGACATGCCCCCTGATTAAGAACCATTGTTTTAGGCAATAAAACTGTTTTATTGAGACACTTCAACTTGGTATGTGCCCCCTGAACCCCTTTTTTTTCCAAAATCTACTCTTTTAAGGGTGAACCAATTCGTTGAGACACAAGTGTTAAAAAAGTCAAATCAGGAAGTCCAGAGTTACCTCCTACTGAAAAACAAACAATTTTTCGCTGTTCCTTTGGGGAAAAAAATCATAAATTGAATAATAAAAGAAGAAAAATGTGGTTTTCTGAGAAATTGTACATTGAATAAATGTTTTCTTTTAAAAACTGAATTTACGAACGTTTTTTTGGCAGTGTTCTTAGAAGAAGAAAGAAAAGAACAAAAACAAAGACATTCTACCAAAAATCATCTTTCTTTCTTATCTTTATTTATGAACATATATTTTTGTAGATAGACTGTTTCCTTCTTTTGTCATGCCTCCTTCACTCTTTAGTTATTTTTCCCTTTTGTTATGTTTTTTTTTTTTTTTTTTCCTCTCATAATCCTGATTGTTTTTTGTCTCTTTCTATTGAACACTTGCCAGGTATGAATCCCAGACGCCAATTACCCAGCTGTCCTTTTTTTACCTGGGGGTCTGCCCAGGGCTGCCAGAAGATTTTCTAAAAAAGTATCAAAATAGCCACCTAAAAAGAATAAAATTTTGCAAGAAAAGAACCAAATATATATATCTATCATTCATAACTACAATGAAATACTTCATAAATGATTAGATAGATAAATTCATGACAATAAATTCATTTCTTCAATAAATATGCAAATATGTAATAAAGATTAAGAGATATACTCACCAATGCCAATTTAGTTAAAATGTTTTGTCTCAAGCTAGACACTTCATGTTCACACACGTAACATGTCATGACTGTAAGTTATAGAAGAGAATATTTTCACAAATTTAATGAGAAATTCATATTTTTAAATTTTTTCATATTTTATTGTAATTCTAAATTTAGTTAGTAAAATTGAAAGAAAGTACCAAATTTTCATCTCTGCCAAAAAACCCCCCAAATTGCATGAAAAGAACCAAATTTGGTGCAGAATAACTCAATTTGGTATGAAAGAACCAAATTTGGCAGCCCTGAGTCCGTCTTCTCTTCTTCCATTCTTTATTCTTCAAGCCAGCCTGTCATGTAGAATTATTATCTGTACAAACCAACTGCCACCATCAAATGTTTGATTTTTAAAAAAATGAAAATAAAAATGTAAAATGAAATGAAATTCTGGTGCCATTGTTCAGTGGGGTGGGAAATGAAAAAATTTGGGTATCGAAGGGGAAATGTTTTCTATTTTGTTCGATATCTCTGCATGGTTACAGCTTAAATTTTGTGATTTTTTCTTTTTTGAAGTGGAAATCATAATAATATATTTCTCTCAACAAATGTGTGTTCCTCATAGCCAACTCTCCAAACATCAGATCTTGTTTGCAGTAGTGTTGTGCGAGTATCTCGCAGCGAACACTCCACACATTGGATCCTATTTTCAGGGATGTTTTGCAAGTTACTCAGAGCAAACACTCTACACATCAGAACTTGTTTGCAGGTATGTTGTGCAAGTACCTTGTAGTCAACATTCCACACATTGGATCTTGATTGCAGGGGTGTTGCAGGAGTACCTTGTAGTGAACACTCCACACATGAGATTTTGTTTTCAGGGGTATTGTGAGAGTACCTCGTAGCCAACTTAGAATAAAAATCTGCTTGCACCACACTTTATTGATAAAAAATACATTGAAAAACAACAGAAAAAACAGCTTCTAGCAGTGCCTGATTCATAATATAGAACATGGCTGCTTTATAATAGGCCATCCAGAAAGTATAAAACAATGCAGTTACAAAGAAACTTGATTCATTCCCAAAATATACTTACAAAGGAACATCTTACATATGTAACCTTGAGTAACCTCATCAATACTAGATCTTATTTGAGACAAACAAACTCTCATTTCCTCATCAACACAAAGAAGCCTTTCTCTTTTCTTGTCTTTGAGATTGAAACTGAAAATTCCTGTTCACAACAATATGTCATAGAGAACCAAGAGAATAGCTAATTTTCTTAAATGTTTCTTGAATTGGCATTGGATCTTCCCACCACATTTATCATCCTCTCTCACTGCACCCTTTGGAACCATTGACTTCAGGGATGCTATTCTTGGAATCATTTCACCAATGGCTTTTCATTACTTCTCAACAAATGCAATGGTTTTGTCATAGGAAGAAACACTGATTGAATCATTTTTAAGGGTAAATCACAATTTGTCAACATAATAGATACATGGTTTACTCATTGCAACTCATTCATGTCCTTAAGTCATAATATCAAAGCATTGGACACATTATGATAATGGCATTGTTATTTTTTAAATTCAGATGTGCATCATAGAACCTGGCAAATACAGTAAATTTGATGCTGATCATAGACATTCAGATTTTTGTTTTGAAAATATACGTATATTTTAAAGTAAGTCAATTTAGAATCACTTTATATTAGTGAATTAACGTAATTTGTTGATATTCAAAAATGATTTTCTCTGTTTTTACTTACATAGGATTTTTTTTCATTCAGACAGAACATTGCATATTTTTGTCAGATAGTAGGAAAACTTTTTTGCTTTCAGGTATATATGTGTATACATATATATATTGCTTAGTTAAAATTAATCTGCCAAATTGAAAAGCTAATTAATTTTGTGAAATTTATTATGGCCATGAATGTGACTTGGAAGTTCTGGTAAAATTCTATTCTGAGGTAATGAGATAAAGACAAAAAAAAGATGTGGCTCTGGGACTAAATTTGAACTTCAACTGCTGGTGGGTCTCTGTAGCCAAATCAATAGGGCATTGTCTAAATCATGGGCTTTCAAACTTTTTCAATCATGGCCTAGTTTGATTATGCAATAACCTCAAGCCCCACTAATATATTTCATGCACAAAGGCATAGTTCTTGTACCCTCATCATTTCAAAAAAAAACAAACATGAATGCCGCTGAACACAAACTATGAGAAGTGACATAAATTTACATTGCAAATTGACCCTCCCCTCCATGATTAAAAGCGTGTCAATATATACATATATATGTATACATACATACATACATACATGAAATGGCCATATGCATTTGATGACATCTGACTGAATTCTGACTTACAAGATGAAGAAGTATAAAACTTCTGGGTTTTTTTGGGTTTTTTTTCTGCCAGGGCTACGATTACATAATTATTAAGTTAGAGAAATTTAGTTCTGTATATGAATTATTGATAAGAAGAGTGAGAATAAGATTATTGGATGCATTCATATTGATCAGTGCTTGAATTAGACTTATCCATCAGGATGTTATCAGTGATAACAATGTAGAAAGAAACTGATTGTTTGTAAAAATGAACTATTTATTTCTGATGAATCCTTGCTCTCTTGGCAAAACATGTTAATGTGATGAATCGTTCATTTTTACAAACAATTTTAGTTTCTTTCCACTTTGTCATTTCTAATATCAAATTTTCATTTTTCAAAATTGAATTATTTCATTGTCACCAATATTTTTCTCACTTACTCTTTATTCATTCATTTCAGCGGGATCCTACAACCTAGTAATGGGTCGGAATCAAGGCTTTTCAAACTCATACTTTGATGGATCCTGCTCTAAGTCAGACGAGCTTCCAAGAATGTGAAATGTAAAATGAGATGAAGGATAAGCTTGTAGAAAAAGATATTTATAATTAGGATGAGATATTCAAAACTGACAACCAAAACTGTCAAAATAGGTCTCCTCAGTTTTCAAATTGGTTTGGCTGGCTATGTATGCATTTTTTTATTATGTCTCGAAAAAACATTTTTTGTGCTTTTTTTCTCGGCACCCCCCACCCCGAAAGGTTTTTAATTGGGAGGAGGGCAAATTGCAATGTAAGTTTTTAGTTTGTTTCCCGAAGCATTCATGTTTGTTTTTTGAAAATTCAGACTCTTTTAGAGATCATCACCCAACAAAAGGGGAAAGAGGTAACTTAATCCATTGATCATCCCTTTTTCCAATTTTTTGATTGTTCGCCTTCAACATAGCATACTGCCAAAATACTTTGGTCACCTGATGGTTTCTATTGAGTGAATAACCAGACCTGTTTACTTGGAATTTTATTTCTAATATTTCTACAAACATGTCAGAAATTAAGATATATTATTCCCTCTTGTAAAAAATCTTCAGTCCTCAATTGCACACTAGTCTACGAGCCCGTTGCTTCGCTGACAGTTATCATGGATGTATGAATAAACATTCATATAATGTTAGGTGTAAAATCACCAAAACTGATTTATTGTCTAAGGGGTATTTTAAGAGAAGTTCGATCCTAACCTAACAACACTTCATTGGTATCATGTTAATTCTATTTGATTTGTATTTAATCAACATGTGTATTATGCTACTTACTTATATGCATATCAATTAACTATTTTTTTGTAGACAAAAATATTTGTTAATTCTCCCTCTACCTCTTCCTTATTATGGCACTTTGAATTATTTTTCCTCTTGTTCAGGTTATTAAGACATCATCTCTTTAGTTTAGAAAATTAGGGCTAACTGACATGACCAGAATAAATCCTGATTTTTATGCATTTGCAAATAAATAAATAAGGTAGATTATTCTCTCTCAACATTCAATAGTTATCTCCCCTGACAACATATTTCTCTTTTTTTTTAACTATGACTTTAAGGATGGACATTTTGCTTATTATAAGATAGACTAGTTTACCCCTTATCATCAAAAAATGGCGGCAATAATTAAGTAATTTTCCAGTTGTATTGTACTTATAAAATATCAAGAACTTTGCATTTGCATTTTCTTGGTTATATTCAATATTTCCTGAATATCAAACTAATGTAATGGTAAAATTTTGTAGAGACACAATTTATCAAGTTTAATGTAACATGAAATTCTATTTCTACTAAGTTATGTCACTGATGATGTAAGTGTGACTGATAACAAATGCACATTACTAATTATTATATGTAGAGATCCTGAAAAATTTAGTCGTAAAACTTAATTTGGTACAAAAAAATCCTTTGTTCTGCCTGTTCTCTTGTTCGAGATTTATGAAGTTATTAGAGTTTTCATTTGATTCAAGAATTCTTGCATAAGTCGTGAGCAAATGTACTAATATTTTTCATGAATTTCCTTTCATGTGAGAATAAATGTTTGTATGCATACATCGATGTACATATGTCGTATAAAAATGGCTATATAACTGGAATATGAATATATTTGTGTGTATATATATATGTATACATACACATAGATTCTTATGGAAGGATTCATACATAGAGATGTGTATGTATGTCTGTTAGTGTGAATCTATGTATATATATACATATGTGCGTATAGCCATATCTGTATATGTATACATGCTCAAGCAATTATTCAAGTGTGTTCATGTGGATTAACACACTTTGAGGAAATGTCCAGAAAAAAAAGGTGCGTTTCTTGTCAATTATTCTGTTTGCATGTAAGAAAAATAGTTTTCAGTTTATATTTTTATTCTTTTTCATTGAAACTTTCTTCATAATTAACCTAAGACGCTTGATTCCTGAATTTTTTGAATTAAAAATATAATATAAAATTCATTAAAAAATGCAGAAAAGGGTGCTAATGATTTTTTTTCAATGGCTAGAGAAATATATTTTATTAAATCCTAAACTTTCCATCCTTTGATGAGCCCAAATCATGATGGAAAACATTTGCTCAATACATCAGAGGACAGATGAAAAACACAGAACAAGTAGATCACTTAGCCTAGGCATCTTTCCTGTTCAGTCATGTAATTCTAATTCATCTTCTTCTCCCAGCTTCTGTAGCTGAGCAGACTGGGCATTCTATAGCCTTGGAGGCACGTATAATGCAGTTCACCCAAAATTAAGTTGAGTAAATACTTCTCTTTTTTTCAATTTAGATGAACTGAGTCAAATGTGTGTCAAAATAAAAATCCATGAATCTGCTTCTTAATTGGAAAGAGGGATTAGCCTGAACATCTGCAAGGATCTACACTTCATTTATGTTTCTTATCCATTGCAAACCAAGGAGTTGATCTGGAATCTCTGAGTATCTTGGGTTTTTTGATCAACTCGGGTCTTCAAGACATTACCCGGCACAACAACAAACAAAAAAAAATTGCATCCAACATCTTTTTTCCTCCCTTCATTTATTATGATGTGTTTCTTTGGGAAAAGAAAGAGGGAGGAAAAAAGAAAGACAAAGAAACACAAACTTGTAAATTAAAAAGAATTAAATTTCCTTCTTAATGTCTTCCTACTTGAAGTCTTTGTATAAAAGTATTTCTTCATCCAGAATGATGCATTCTTTCACAGTTTAGTAACAACTTTAATGGCATAACTTGATGAAATGTAACAAAGTACAACCATCAAAATATGAATTCCAATTGGAATTTTGATTCAATTATTTCAACACTCTAGATAATCACGAAAAAATCTATTGTTCAAAATATTTTGGATTTTGAAAGTATCATTCTCTAGACAACCATGTGACCGGTTGAGTCACCATGTGAGAGGAAATTAGTGCTGTCTGATGTGACCAGAATGAACATGGATTATTTATACGTTTGTAAATGAATAAAAAAATTATGGTAGACTACTCTATGTTTAGAATTTATTCTTTATCTCTCTTGACAAATCAGACATTATAATATAGATAGTGGTGAGCACAAACGTTGACCCTACACTTCTAAGTTGAAGAACACCCAGATCTCTTCTGCATTCCTGAAGTTAACACATTTTAGGGGTGCCTTAATTCAATACATCTGGCTACAATGCATATTTCGACTACTTAGAGGTTTCATGCAGATAAACAAAATTAGACTACATAGATTATTTCAGTTAACTGAGATATAGTAGATTTGAACACTGGTAGAAGTATAAATTCCAATATGAGGTACTATTTTGTCATGACATGTTAGTCATAAGAAAATTATTCAAAATACTTTGAGTTTCAACAAATTCCCAAATTCACACCATGTTATCAAGAAAAGAAATATACTTGATTCATGCATCTCTGACTTTCAATCATTATTACATTAAATGATCATAACCAAAGACTGTGATTGAAAAACAAATTCACCATCAATGTAGAAAGTATAGGTAGCCATACCATGGTGGAAATCTCTGCTGAAGTACAGCGTCTACCGACATCACTATTTTCAGGTTTTTTGTCATGTTCTACGTCTACTAATGGAGAAATGTATTGTTAGCTATCTTTTGTCAGGTTCCTATGTATGAAAATTTACTGTATGTATTCATCATAATTATGGGGAGCTTAGTGCCCCAGAACACCCATCTGTATGGGTTCATTCTGCCCATCCCTCATGACCCTCTGTGATCCCATGATCCCAGAGCATAATTCTGAGATATGATCTTACCGTATACATAGTTTGTGAAACCCGTTTCCATTTCTGTGGCCATCCACTTCACATAGAACTCTAAATTGATTGCACTCCAATGTTTACATGTCTCAATCTATTATGATGCATTCTCATAAAATCTGACATGTATCAGTGGTAGTATTTATGTCAATACGGATTTCATTTGTTTGCGAAAAATGGAACTGAATCATTTTTGACAGTTGATAATTCAAAGTTGACAAATGGATTCCAGTCTGATTTAATACTCAGCTATTTAAAAAAAATCTTTCTTCATTGTTGAATAATCTGCTGTGAATCATCTTCGCCTTTTGGTAATGATCCCTTTCTAAGATATTTATGTATTGTTCATAGTTTCTGTTATTGGTTAATCTTTGCTTGATACCCTATTGTCAACATCATCAGTCTTTCAACATCCGTTGTTGGACATAGACCTTCCCCAGGAATTGCCACACTTCTCTATCGTGGATGTTGCAGAGCCAGTATTTTCTAAATTTGTCTAGTTCATCTCTCCATTTTGTATTCTGTTGGTCTCGGTTTCATATGAGACCTCTAGGGATCCATGTTGTGAGTCGTGATGTCCATCGGTTATCTGTCATTCTTGCAACTTGCCATTAAGTTTTCTAATAGATTCTATGATGTCTCTGACTCCCGTTTCCTTCCTTATGTTCTGTCCTGTCTTGTGATCTCTCCATATGATTCTCTCATGTGCACATTGTATGCTTCTCAGTTTGCAAGTCTGTTTCTTGGTTAGATTCCATGTTTCAGCTCCATAAGTGACTATTGGGAGGATGCATTGGTTGTATACTCTTCTTTTTAGGGTTATTGGGATTGACTTGTTTTTGAAGGTTGAGTTTACTCTGCCAAATGTGATAGTTGCACATGATTTTTATTTTACTGAAGTTCATGTATAGTCCAACTCTTTTGCTTTCTTCATTTAGTTCATTTAGCATTAGTTGGAGGTCATGTATGTTCTCTGTGAAAAGGATGATGTTGTCTACAAATCTTAGGTTGCTTAGATATTCGCTGTCTATTCTGATTCCTCTATTCTACCAGTCCAGGTTTTGGAAGATCATCTCAAGGCAGGCTGTGAGGAGTTTGGATGAGCTGGTATCACCTTGTCCTACTCCTTTTTGGAGTTGGAAGGGTTCAGAGTCCTTATGTAGCTCAAGAAAGGAGTTGCTGTGATTGTATATATGTTATAGTACTTTGACATACACAGGATCTACACCATGTAGGGTGATGGCCTTCATGACCTTGGGGATTTCTACAGAGTCAAATGCCTTCTTAAAGTCTATAAATGCTACAGTGAGTGGCATTTTATATTTTGCTGCTTTCTCTTTCAGCTGATTTATTGAATGGAGATGGTCCATGGTTGAGTAGTTTCTTCTAAATCCGGCCTGCTCGTGTGGTTGGTTCACATCTTATGTTTTAGTAATCCGGTTGGTGATGATTTTTGTGAAAAGTTTATAGATGGAGTTTAGTAGGCTTATAGGCCTGTAGTTGTTGAGGTCCTTGGGGTTTCCTTTTTGATGTAGAAGCATTATGATTGCTGTGTTCCAGTCTTTCGGGACTTTACTCTGTTTTAGACATAAGTTGAATAAAATAGCTAGTTTTTTGTTGATGATCTTACCAGCTCTTTTGAGTAGATTGATGGTGATGTTATCTGGTCCAGGGGCTTTTCTTTTTTTTGTTTTTTTAATGGCTTGTTTAACCTCCCACTGCATAACTTCTGGGAAGTTCTTGAACTGATTGTCTGCATCTTGCGTATCTTGGTTGTTGTTTTATTGCCTGTTCAAAATTTGGTTCAGATTACATCACCAGTTTCATTTTATATTTTTTAAAAGTAATTCTATACGCTTTCTATCAATGAGTTCTTCATTTTGATATCCGAGGAGAAGCAGAGGCCTTATTGATCGAAAGCACATTAAATTACTAATAAAACCTATGAAAATGACGATGCAAACTAAACTGAATCTTGACCAAAGATTTCAACTGCTTTAAGAATTTTTTATCATTATAGAAAACAAAAAGATGAAAAAAATGTAATAATTTGAAAATGACAAAAAACAAATTTGAAACTTCTCAAATCCATCTTTTTTCAAGAAACAACTTTTGACTAATATTGTCTCTAATTTTGAGAGGAAGTGTCATAGACATTCAAAAAGTTATTGTTATCGTCCATAATGCAGCTGAAACACTGATGACTAAGTTCTGATTTCAAAATATTATAAAGCAGCTCAAAAGAATTTTAAGAATATCTTCAATATTTATTTTCAATGATTTGTCAAAAACTGTGACCTGCAAAATCATAAAATATATTTTGATGAAATGGATGTTTAATCCAACAATGATTATGAATAATGTAATCATAAATCACCCTGTGAAAATAGAATTCCTAATAAAGATAATGTATTTATGATCGTTCTCTTGGATTAAATATTGATTTCATTGTAATATAATTGTCCGCATTAGAGAAATATATTTAGAGCAGATAAGTACTGCAGATAAACAAGATGAAATTTGGGTATAAAGCAGATGTTGAATATACAATTTACTGGCTGGTTGCTTAGCTCAGATGGTAAAGAGCGGCATTGCATTAAGATGGTCTCTTGGTGGATGCAGGTTAAATTCTTGCCGCAGCCCATTTCTTTATTTGTTTATCTATTTATGCTGTCTAGGCCTATCGACATATTCAAAATTGCTCAAAATAGAATCCTGATAAAAATAACGTTTTTATAAATCTACATGTGTATATATACATATATCTATAAATGTACACTCACACGTATATATATAAATAATGAATGTGGAGATTAATGAGTTTAATTCTTAATTTTCAACATCATTAGCTAAATGCAAAATATTGTTTATCACACTTGAAGAATGGGATTACCATGAAACACATAGAGGCAATCTCACTAATCTTCTGCAATAATATATACGTATGCGTTATATCATTTAAAATTTGATTTGAAATGATCTCCCGTTATTACATGGTGAATGTATCATTTTCTCTTGATAGTATGAATAGAATTAAAGAAAATAGGGCTGCGGCTGGAATCTAACTCACGACTTGCAAAGGTAGCCACTTTAACGTAGCATTGCTCTTACAATTGAGCTAAACAGCCATCAGTAATGCAAAGGCCCAAATAACTGCTCTATCTCTGAATTCTCATTTTTGTTTATTCACAGTCCTGCTCTATTCATTTCTCAATGTAATGACAATTATATTATTAAGAAATGAATGTATAATCCGACTGAAATAATTATAAATGCGTTTGGAAACTCTACATTTGAAATTATCTCCATTGTTACATGGTGAATGTATCATTTGACCTAGACAGCTACATATCGGCCACAAATACGATTCTTGCTGCAGCCCCTTTTTCTTTAATTGTTTATTCTATTAAAGCTATATAGGCTAAATGATAATGCGTAATAACAGGAGATCATTTCAAATAGAGTTTCAAAATAATATAACGTATTCTGTTGTTGATGATATCCAATCACAATGCTCAATATATACCATAGTAAATAGAACTATCAATACATTAGTCATTTTTATAGGAGAAAAATCACTTTGAATAATAACATTTCATGCCTAACACAATCCTCAGCCCTGGAGTACATTTTGTTATTGTACTTGTGAAACAAAAAAGTTCATCATCATTGAGGCCCAAATGATACTGGGCTGTTCACAATTTAAATAACAAAATACACGGATTGCGTTTGGCTTGAAATGTTAAGATTCAACAGGATTTTCTCTATAAGAATGATTAATAATACATATATATGTATATACTCTAACCATTGAGGTAAACAGACGCCAGTGATGCAAGGGCCCAAATAACTGTTCCAACTCTAAATTCTCATTTTGCTTATTCGCGGTCTATATCTGTTCTTTGTGTTTCTTTCATCGCAACAATTATGCGATTGAGAAATGGATATATGATCCTGCAGATTGAGTATAAATTGCATTATATCATATAGATATGATTATTATTACACAGTGAATGTACCATTTGATCCAGACAACATAAGTAGAATGAGTGTTGCTTGTTCGATTCCTACAGCAGCCCCATTTTCTTAAATTGTTTATTCTATTTACGTTGAAGCGGCTACCCAAGCAGTTGCAGGTTGGATATATATATGTATATATATGTGGCCGGTATACAGAATATCCCTCTGGTCTGTGCAATGAAGTTTCCAGGTGAAGTACAA
Source organism: Thysanoteuthis rhombus (assembly GCA_963457665.1). Taxonomy (NCBI): domain Eukaryota; kingdom Metazoa; phylum Mollusca; class Cephalopoda; order Oegopsida; family Thysanoteuthidae; genus Thysanoteuthis; species Thysanoteuthis major. The sequence continues at coordinate 51,191,516 of OY735222.1, read as the reverse complement.
CATGGGTTCATAAACCACAGGATGTGAACCCTTCAAGGAGCAGATGACCGAGCAGACTGTAGAGATCAGCTACCCCTTCAGAGGAGTAACCTAACAGAAAAGCAGCCTTTGACACTGAACATTCATTTTTGTTTTCAGGTAGATTTTGTTCATTTATTGCGGAATGGACTGAAAAACTTTGCAATAATGAAGTTAGTTTGAGATTTATAATAAAGACCATTTATGCCATAAGCTTTGGATCAGAGGTGAGCCAAGGCTCTATCTGAAGATAGTTCAACTGTGCAATCAAACTTTTCAAAAAAAGTCTGAGTAGCAAACTACTACAAAGCCTACCAGATTGAAAATTATCCAGTTTTTGAAATAGCTGGTTTTCTGGTGATTCCAGTTTTCTAGAAGCCCAATAAATGTTCCTTCTAAGCCATATACAACCACATACAGCAAAAATGCTACGTTGTAAAATCTTGATGCCATGCACAAATTTTGAAAGTTTCAGATAGAGAAAAAAAGATTCATTAATAAAACTACATGGCTGAAAATGCTATCATCACATCAATCTTGCTTCAAGTAACATCATTTGATTGTAGGTTTATGCCTAGATTATAATGTGTAGAAATTGCTGCATAAATTTTCTCACTAGACTGTCTACCAAGAATTTGTTTTTACTGATTCATCTCACCACACCAACCTGTTCTGAATATTGAACCATGGTGATTTTTTTTGTAAAAGTAATGCATTCTTACCATGAAATTTTCATGTCATATATGATACTTAAGTATGCTAAACAATCTTAATAGACTTATAATTTATATAATAAAGATAAAATACAGGATTAAATAATAATGAATGAAAAATAAAAGAAAAAACCAATACACTTAATGCATCATTTCTTTTCTTATATATGATCTTTATTACAAGTAACTGACTTTAGTTTCATAAATTTAGACAAAAATGAATGATGATCTGGGAAGTAAAAATATTTTCTGTACATTCCACTTCTTCAGTAGCTCACAGGCTTTTTAGTCCCATGCAGGCGATGGAAAAATCAGAGGTGACATTGGTCGAGTACTGCAGTCTTGAAAAATGACATGTTTTTGTAACTGTTATACAATTACTACATTAATCTTGATATGAATTTCACAATAAGGACAACAACCGTAGCAAACCATACTTGCATATCTACTTCAATCCAGATACAAACTTTACAATAAAGACAACAACCAATTAGAGACCAAGCAGCCTACAAGGACATATCTACTTCAATCTTGATTCAAATTTCACAATAAAAACAACCATTTGCAGGCCTAGCAATCCATAAAGGCTTATATACATCAATCCAGATACAAATTTACACAAAAGATTGAAGTATCTAAATTCTGACTGTAAGATTCGTTGGTCACTTTTAGTTCCTCCGTGCTGTATTTTTTGTTTCCGTGTAAATCCACCCTCTTCTCAACCTCTATCCACCCCTTTTCAACCCTGATTTGAAAAAACATTTTTTATTATTGCTCATAATTGGTTTTTTTCCCAACTCTATATTTTGAAATATTTTAAACATTTATTTTTTGTTTTTAAAGAAAATGTTGTACTTTAGTTGAAGAAGGGAGGGTGAAGGCTGTGTGTCATGGGGAGTGGTTGTTGGGGAGAGTGACAGATGACTGGTGCCCCTGTCTCTCTCTCTCAAAAGCATCAGAAATGGATCCTGAACTGAGAATAACAGTAACTGCTGTGAAGAATCAGCTACTCCAGCTCTTGATGATTTCTTTTTCTTCTTCTTCTTCTTCTTCTTCTTCTTCTTCTTCTTCTTCTTCTTCTTCTTCTTCTTCTTCTTCTTCTTCTTCTTCTTCTTCTTCAATTCATAGTAGTCTCCCTCTCAGCAATGAAGTGGATCTCAGAAGAAGAGATGAGGAGTAATTTAAAGAAGGGGTTCTCAACCTTTTTCTTCCAGCATACCTGTTCATCCTGTCTATCAGTATATCCCTTGTGAAATACATGATTACCAAATCACAGACAAGAGATGTTGAATTAGTAACTGTCAAAATAGGTTTCTACAGTTTTCAAGTTGGTGTAGCTGGATGGTTACGTAGGTACCAATGAAGCTAGAGGGTTAAATTTCAAATATTTACTCTTCATCAAGTCTAGAAAAAAAGTTTTTTTTTAATTTTTGAAAATTTCCCCCCAAATAAAGGGGTTTAATTTGCTATGGAAGTTTATGCCAAATTGATCCCTTATTTTGTGTCCAACAGCGTTCACATTTATTTTTTTTTAAAATTATACTTTTTTTAGTGATCACTACCTGACAAAAAGTGAGAGAAATAACATTCATTGATCAGTTGTTTTTCCACTTTTTAATTGATCACTCCCAACACAGCATGTTACCAAAAAAAACCAGAGCCTCTAAATGCTCCTGGCCTCACCATCTTGTCTGCAGACTTGGAAATTGGCCGCAAAATGGAGGGGGGGGGGGGTTCAATGTGTTTATTAATAACATGTAGATTCACCAGGATCTAGATATTTCTTGATGTTTTTTTAATCTATTTTGAATGTTTCCTGGTGGAAAACATCAGTGATGTTTTAAATAAAATTTTTCCCTTCCATATTTATTCTTTGATGGAATTTTCTTCTGTGTCAAATTTTGATGCTACAGTTGTTCAATTATTGACTGTGATGGTGAGTTTAATTAAAGTTTATATTTTTAATGAGACGGAAAGGTTTGGCTCTATCCAGCAAGGAACTTAATACAAGGCACAATATCAGGGAGACATGCTCACATTTCATTATCATTTGATAGTTTTTTATGAGATTTGGTTTATTCTTTAAAAAAGGTACATCCAGAGAAAGGAGGGAATAAAGGTACATCTAGAGAAAACAGGGAATAAAGGTACATCCAGAAAAAAGAGGGAATAAAGGTACATCCAGAGAAAGGAGGGAATAAAGGTACATCTAGACAAAAGAGGGAATAAAGGTACATCTAGACAAAAGAGGGAATAAAGGTACATCCAGAGAGAGGAGGGAATAAAGGTACATCCAGAGAAAAGAGGGAATAAAGGTACATCTAGAGAAAACAGGGAATAAAGGTACATCCAGAGAGAAGAGGGAATAAAGGTACATCCAGAGAAAGGAGGGAATAAAGGTACATCCAGAAAAAGGAGGGAATAAAGGTACATCCAGAGAAAGGAGGGAATAAAGGTACATCTAGAGAAAAGAGGGAATAAAGGTACATCCAGAGAAAAGAGGGAATAAAGGTACATCTAGAGAAAAGAGGGAATAAAGGTACATCCAGAGAAAAGAGGGAATAAAGGTACATCCAGAGAAAGGAGGGAATAAAGGTACATCTAGAGAAAAGAGGGAATAAAGGTACATCCATAGAAAAGAGGGAATAAAGGTACATCCAGAGAAAGGAGGGAATAAAGGTACATCAAGAGAAAAGCGGGAATAAAGGTGCAAACCAGAAATGTTTGATTTTATGGAATAATCCTTTTGATTTATGCAATGTTGCCAACTTTATTTCAGGTTTATACAAGTTGTGTCTTGATGGTTGTGATACCTTCAAAATTCTGGGGTTTGACAAACCTCAGGTTACATAATGATTTTTTTGCCTATCCCTAGGGATACAGGTATCTCGCTTTCAGAACATTCAAGATAGAGTGTAATGTTATCAGCCGACTTCTGGTTCAATCAATTAAGTTCTTATATTTATTTTCAATCGAGAAAATCTTGCTTGCTTCTTTTTTTGTTGTTTTTTAATTTATTTTGACTGCAATTTCACCATGGACTTTTCACAACGAAGTCACATATATCAATAAAACTGCCCCAAAATTAGTCACCTATCAGTTTCATTGTAATAATCCTTTTGTAAAAGGAAAGATGGTAGAAAATTTGCATCTAAAAATGATTTGGTAAATTGTATAAACTTGGAGATAATTTTGGTTTACACTTAGAAAAAAAAGGTGTAAATGTAACTGTTCACAATTGAAAAATATAGCTTTTGATTTTTTAAGAAAAGATGTATTTATATATAAAGCATACAAAACATGGTAATCTGATCCATAACTCTGTTCACTGTTTGTTGCTCAGGGACAACTTGTATCTCTGACCTCTGTTCACAATAGCTCTGACCACTGCTCCCAGCATGAGACTCACACACAATTTACCTCTTGAACCTAAGCGAGACTTGAAGCTCAAAGCAACATTTTTATAAGAAGTGGTAGGAGTTGATGTCATAGTGATAATGAGAAAACACAACATCTCCCCCTTTTTAGAAAAGTTTCTTTCATTTTATTATCCAACTATACATCATATTTACAATTTGAGGTTGTTGCTTACCCACTTATACATTTGAAAAAACTGTTATCATCTTTGAATTTTCAAAAACTTGAAAATAATCATTTGCAAAAAATATTGTAATACCTTAGCTATTGATAATTGTAATGCATTGTCTATAGAAAATGTAATGTCATGTGTAGAGAAAAAATAATGCTCTGCAGAGAGAAAATATAACATGCTGCTCTGTAGAAATTTGTTGTCTATAGAAAAATGAAACATAAAATTCCAGTTCCAGTTAAACCCATGACCCAGAAGATTGCCATTGGTACTATGCTGGGTATTTTTCCTTTATGGCATTCTTAAGGACACAGGAGTTATTTGGCAATGCATATCTCCTCTTTATCTAATTGGTGACAGATTGTATTGGGTTACATAGAATGAGCAGTGACGAATCCCTGATTGAAAGGAATGAGCTCCTCTACTCAATGGAAGTCATCTCCTGGAATTGTTGCCAACCAGGGCTAGAGAACCCGGTCAACTCTACTATTTACCCATAGCTGGGGGGAACAAAAGCAGTAAAAGCCAAGTCTGCCATACCCCAGTAGCCAGGATAGGATAGGGTTCATGTCTTTCCCAAGGGCATTAGTACAAAGTGAAGACTAAATGTCTCAGCCAGAATCTAGATCCTGTTCACTGATTCCATTTTCTATGCTCTTAATCAATTGACTGCACCTCCATAATGTAACGTTATCTGTGGCCAAATACTGGCTACAGGAAATATATCAGATCCTCTTCCAAGTTTGGCCATGGGCACTTGGTGAAGATTAAAATCACTAGCTATGGCTTGTGAGTGTACATTGTTGAGCATTTCAAGTACTCTCTTCAGAATACATGCATATATGTTACAGTAAGATTGCTTAACTAATGATTTTGTGAAATCCCTGTGGAGAAAAGTGTTCGTGAATTTTTTCTTTTAACCTTCATTATTATCTCTGTGTGTTACTAAAATTTGAGGTCTTTTAATTTTTCCAGTTTTAATTAAAAAAAATTAAAAAACTTGATCAATAACTTCATCAAAACTAAAATTTTATGTATCTTAACTTTTTTGTGTAAATGGAAGTGTTTGTGAAATTCCTTTCTAGAAATCTTTACTATCGTTTATATAACTTACACCTGAAACTTGGGATTTTTATTGGTCTAAAACATCTCTTTTAACAACAAGATATTGCAGTTAAAAGAGATGTTTTAGGCCTTAAATTAAATTAACTGTTATAAATTATTTTATTCTATAATCAAAACGATTATACAACACATTTTTGATTAGTTTCACTTTTCTTCATTTATTTTTGTTGTTTTTTATTACATTTTTTGAGACGATCGAATTTCGGGCATTAAAGAATTGTAGAACGGAATGGACTTGAATAAATAATTTTCCTTCATTCGAATTTCTGATTTGAAAAAAGAACAGAAAAATTAAGATGAAGATAAATAGTAAATAGTAATTAAAAGTTAAATAATGAATTACAATACTTCATAATCTGAAAAGCAAACATGAATATGTAAAATTAAATAAAAAGCATTCCAATATAAGAATGATGATCATCGGTTGACGAGAACCTTTTTTACTATTTGAACTGCAAGATATCCCTTGAATTTTCTATATCTTTAAATCTTTTTTAGCATTAATAAAAATGAAAGTTTTTTTTTGCGATAATATAATATTCTAATGAAACGTAGGGGGTGTCACAAAAGTGATTTATCTGAACAGTAATAATTCCAGTTCTAAGGGAAACAATCCTTTTAAGTAATCTTCAGCACGTCAGTACGCCAGAAATTATCAGTTCTTTTGAGACACCCTGTATAATGATTTAATAATAGGATTGTGACTTTGCCACCAAATCTTGCTGTGTATATTTCAAGGTTTTAACAAAAGATGAGAGGAGATATGCAATTTAAATAATAGAGATTCACAAAATAATAGGTAATAGAGAGGTAGTAGAAGGCTTCTCCCTTCTTGATATGAAAAAAAGGCAAATGTCAGCACTTACAAGAGAGGCAAAAACTCAGCAACTTAGATTCCATGTTTCTGTCAAATCACCCAACCAACCAGACAGGTGGGCTACGGGTTCTTTTCTCTTTGAGTGTCTGTGTGTCTGTGTACATGTGCCTATCCGTGTGTGTGTGTGTGTGTGTGTGCACATGCATCTCCAATTCATTCATGGTCCTATTTTCAGTGCTACCACCTTGAAGATTTTTATGAATACACAACTACTAGCCACCATCTAATTTTTTTTTTTTCGAAAAAGAGAATTTTTTGGTCTCTATGGACCAACAATAACCACATCTTGTTCTGGTATGTTTTTTTGAATAGTTTTAGATAATTAGTTTTGGTCCTCATACAGGCTACGGTGATTCACTTATGTGAAGTATGGATATTATTATTAATTTTTGACTAATCTTCCTTTCATTTTAATTTCTGTTGTTTATAATGGGCTTACCATTAGAAACAATTGTTTGTTATTATGTGAATGTAGCAGATATTATACATACAATGCATGGTAAAAATAGCTGTGGAATAAATGTCACCTGGAAAAATGTCACAGAAAAAATGGTTTGAGTGAAAAACTAAGAAAGAATGTCACATTTAATGAAAATGCTCATGACCTACACAAATATTAATCGAGTATGAATGAATGAATATGAAGGGTAAGAATTAGAATTTTGTTTGTTCATGTTGTTTACAATATTTCTTGTGATCACAGTTTTATTTGCCTTAGTAATTATGTTCCTACAGTTTATCTGTTAGGGTAATTAGTAAGTTAGTTCATTAGTTTTGAATGTTTGTCTCATAAGGTGTGTTTTGTTAGCGTTACAACAGTACAAATACAACATTTGAGGAAGTAAGTCACTTGTTTACGATTCAACTAAAATGGCTCTTTGCAGATTTATAATAATGAACATCTTTTATTATTGAAAAGGGTTGTAATTTAGTCTTTAAATGATTCATGAATAATTACAAAAGAGAATGCGTTTCACACACTCTGTAAATATCGGAATAAAATGGTTACAACTAACTTGCTTTTTTTGTTGACGATTTTCAAAGGAACGATATCTCGTGATGTAAGGGAAATAACTCATCTATATAAATTAGAATTATTCCCCCTAGATATGATTATGAGATGATTTTAGCAATTAAATGTACGGCTATATCATGTTGAATACATCAGTCCTCGAGCGATAATCGAAGTTAAGCAAACGTCGAACATGGTCAGTACTTGGATGGGTAACATCTTAGGAATACTAGGTCTTGTGAGCAAAAATGGTAAAGTGAGTGATGCCACTTTGGGCGCTTGTTGCTTCTAAGTCAATTTCATATTTGGCGAGTTGAGACAATGTTGGAAACCTGGGCAGATACAGCTGATGCCTTAGCCAGCGTAAAGGTCATAGCTAGCATTTTAGCTGTTACCGGGTTCAGAGCCATTTCACGTAATGTTTTTTAATGTATATGTTTTTTAAAAGATGAATGAAATTTCATTATTATTACACAAATGCAAATCTGTTGAAAGTTCAGATAAAAACTTGATCATTTTTATCTTCATCTAAAACAAATAAGATAATAACAATTTGAAAAAAATATACAAAGCTTTAAAACGAAAAATTGTCAATAGTGCATGGATCCGGTCCCAAATTAAAAAGTTCCTCCATAGTCTATTCTTGATCCTACCACAAAATCTGATTGAAATTCTGTGATAACTGTTAGAAATATCTGGTGGACAGGGAAAACAAATTGTTAAATTCTGGACCTGTTCTGACATATAACTGCTGCGTAAGGGAGGTAATTGTGTAAGGAGTCAGAGGAGAAATTCATTAAAAAAAAGCAGATGTGAAATTTTGGTGTTATTTTGTGGTTTGGACGCATGACTACAACAAAGTTGAAATAGATGTGCAGAGATCAGCTTCAAAATTTAATCATTTCTCCTGAAGCATATTGTCCCCTTGACAGAATTTCATAGAAATTCATTGAGAACTTTTGGCGACATTGTGTGGACTGTCATGTGCATACACATAAATGTAATTGAAAAAAAAACGGATGAGATAAATGCCTGGATCCGCCCCCAAATCTTACTATCTCTCTCTTAACCCATTTCTCACTCTTCCACAAAAATTTCATTGAAATCCTTTCAGTATTCGTGGAGATATCATGTAGACAGGAGAACAAAATAGACGAATGAATAGACATACCTCTTTCCAATGTCGTTGACAGAGATGAATAGATAAAAAAAAGAATAAAATGGAAGACTTTTACTTCAGATAAAAAACAAAATCATAAATTTCAAGGTTGATTTTTGATAACTTGGAATTATTTGGGTTTTTTTATTAATAAAAATTCTTTTTCATTTCAGCAAATTTTCTATTGTGATTTGCCTGATGGGGGGGGGTCAAGACCCTTTGAACCCCCCCCCCCCATCCTCACCTGCATGGATGATAGAAAGAAAGAAATAGATGTTAGCAGGACTGGCCCTCGGGTGGTACTTTGGGCACACTGAACTCCAAATTATTTTATTCATTTGTTGTCGGTCAGGAGAATTTCCTTTGCCAACTGTTTCTCATAGTGAATCTATTCAACAATCAGATATTCTAAAGAAATCTAATTCCATTTCAGGGGATTTTCTTATTTTGACTCTTAGAAACCGTCAACCAAAACTGTCACCAAAACGGTCAACCTAGGTTTCTTCAGTTTTCAAGTGAGTCTGGCTGGTGGGCTAGAGGGCTGAAAATTTAAACATTTTCTCCTTGTCATGTCCAGAAAAACTTTTCTTTGGCCTTTGAACATCTCCCCCCATCCCCAACAGGTTTTGAGAGGGGAGGGATCCATTTGCAATGTAAGTTTATGCTTAATTAGTCACTTAGTGTGTATCTGGCAGAATTCATGCTTTTTTTTGAAAATTCAAACTTTTGACTGCCCAACAATAAGCGAGAGAAATGACTTATTCATTGATTATCCCTCTTTCCAGTTTTTCAACTGATCACCCCCAACACAGCATGCTGCCAAAAGATGTTAGTCACATGAAGATTGACTTGTTTTTATTCTGTTCAATTTATTCATTTTCTAATTTGTATTTTGAAAGACCGACCATTTTAGACACTTGACAGGTGGCCCCTCAGACTTACTGCCCTTGGCAACTGCTTGTGTTGGCAGTACCCTGGGGTTTTTTTCTATGCTTCTTTGATAGTACTTCTTACAGTGTGTCATAATAAATCATATGTTCTAAATATGAAGACAAAGGAATAAAGAAATGGGAATAGTAGAATGGGAATGATTGAGTTTGGATAGAGGAATGAGAAGTAGGAATGAAAGAATGAGAATAGAGGAATAAGAATAAAGGAATGAGAATAGAGGAATAGGAATAAATGATTGGTAAGACAACCAAAAATCCACAAGATAACATGCTTATCTGATTGTTAAGCGAGAAAAATATCTAAAAACTGGGACGGGATTATTCTAACATTCCTGCACTAAGTTACCTTGAGGGTTGATGTACTCTTACACATCTATGAATAGATTCATAGATATCTATTTGTTCTCACACCCAGGTGATAAGAAATAGACAATTATACAAAAAATATTTATATCTCTCCACACACACAAACATACATATGCACATGTACACACACATGCATACACACACATGCACACACACACATGCATACACACACATGCACACACTAATATTTGACTCGTGTTTTTACCTTCCTTGAAATAAAAAAGCTTGATTTAATGAAAATGTTTTTATTCTCTTCTATCTTCAATGTTAGAATCAATAAACAAAAAAAGTTTTGACAAATTCTTTTCATAAAATGCTGATATGACAGCTGTTACAATACAATCAAAAGCGATATTTTTGAATAAAGTTGATTAAAACTAAATGTTCCTGATGACATCTGACAATAGAAACAGAACAAACTTTAGACTACCCAATATTTTCTTTGGTTGTCTCTAACCTCATGCTACATTTCAACTAAATTATGTATTACCTAATAAAAGAACAATTCCAGTTTCAATTTGATGAATTCTTCAAGAATTTTTTCAATATTTTCAACTTCTAGGAATTGCTGACCAGACAAAGAGGGTTGCAAGTCTGAAGGTGACAGGTGTCGAGAATCGGATGAGGGAGAAATTTCCAGCCCAACTCCACGATCATAAGCTTGAGGACAACTGTTGCTATGCAACTAGAATCAAGGATCAATTATCTTGGGGGGGGGGGGGGCACAGAAGAATATATTTTCAGGAAGTGGTTGAAGATTATATGCGGAATACATTCTTAGGTGCGATCATGTTACTAGCCGATAATAATGCCATCTTTTCGTCAGAGTACATCAAGTTGGGGTTGCATAAAACAATTGTACTCCACCATATATCCTTTACTGACTGGCTTTCAAACCTACTCACTCTTGGTGAAAGGTTTTGATAAATTCTTTTCATTCAAAAGCAATAAAGAACTGAATAAACTTTAAAGACTCTTCTAAGATTTCCCCAACATTGTCCAAAAGGTGGGAATTTTTGCATCAACCTTTCATATCTATCTATCTATCTATCTATCTATCTATCTATCTATCTATCTACAGGGAAAGCTCCTTTTTTGCACAAGATCTATTTCAAGAAAATGGACAATATGGAAGCTTTGTCCAATCTGGGAACAAATGGAGATGAAGGTCCAACTTCATCCACTCCTACTTTGGAATAGGAGTCATCTAAAGTAGGAGCTTCACCTACACACACACACACACACACACACACACACACACACACACACATATATATATATATATATATATATATATATATATCAAAGTTAGGTTTGTTTAGGCTCAACTGTCTGTCTGTCTGTCTGTCTGTCTGTCTATGTATTCATGTATAGCAACCACATCAATGCAGCTAGAGGGCTAAAAGAAAAAACACTGATATCTTTTTAGATTTAGGAAAAACGTTTTTTTTAAAATTCCACCTAAAATAGATTCAATTTGCTATAAAGTTTATGCTAAATTGGTCCCTTACTTTGTGTCCTGCAGCATTCTTGTCCTTTTGAAAATTCAGACATTTTTAGTGATCGTAGCCCAACCAACGGCAAGAGAAGTTACTTCAAATCCATTGATCACTCCATTTTCAATTTTTTAATTGATCATCCCCAACATGACATGCTACCAAAAGACATTGATCATTCTATTGGGGAACTAAACAGACATATTATATTTTGCTCTTCTTTTAAATCTTTTCGTTTAAAATCTCGTGGAAAATAAAGAAAGAATTTTGAGAAGAATTTTTCAAGGAGATGTGTTGCAATGATATTTCACAAAATCTCTGAACCTTTCATGAGATCCCTCGTTTAACTATCAGTGTAATAATGGTTAACAAATTCATGATGCTAACCATTACTACAGTAATGAGTTTGATCTTCAGGGGCATTGATGGGAGGAAGTGATTTCAAATAAACTGGGGCCCCCAATTGAGGGAGGCCCTAAAAATCTTTATGAATAGTAGTTCACCTAATGCAATTCTATTAACAAGATATAATAACAAATCTGTCTAAACGTTGGAAGTGGACCTATGAAGGAATCAAGCTCCCTATTTGGGTCCTCTCAAATCTCTAGCCACATTACATGCTTTTGGATGGACTGCCAATTCAACAAGCTCATGGACCCCAGGCATTTGAAAGGTCTGCACCCAGGCACCCAGTTGTGCCTCTGCCGGAAGCAGCCCTAAGGTTGTGAATGACTGCACTAAAAGTTAGACGGCAAGGGGTCCCCATGGAGCCAAGCCCCCCTAACCCTGTGGGTTTGTAATGCTAAATTGGTCATGTTAAATTTATATTCTAAGTATTTAGACAAGCAATAACTTTAATATTTTGCATTCACAACCCCAACATATGTCAGAATAATAATTTGCATTTGCAGATTTCAGACTCTACAAGTATGGGATCAATAAAGTGCTGGATTGGTTTTCTATTGTTATCAAGTAATAAAGTGATCCTTTCATGATTATTACATCTTATTGTAAGATGTTCCTGGATATAAAGAACGGGATTGGTTTTCTATTGGTATTTACTAATAAATTTAACCTCCTCCATGATTAATCTATATCTATTGCTTTAATAACAATTCTGTAATTAAAAATCTTCCCCAAATTAAGTAACTTTTATTTAATTAGGAAACAATAAAAACAGTCAATTTAGTAAGTACTTAAATGGATTTTGAGAAGAATATTTCCTTCTTTTTACTAAAGATACGGTGAAAAATACATTTGCAGTCTTTAACCTGTAAAATTGGTTGTAAAGTGTTTAGTCAAATATGGATGACCAGTAAAGAGAAAATTTGATATCATTCAAAACGTATAAGTATATTCCCATTATTGAAATACTTATGATGGGTAATATTTTAGTATATATGTGAATAACAAACCCATTACATATGTGTGTGCGTATGTGCGTACATGTGTGTACGCATATGTATATTCACATGAATACATTCTCTGCTGTATCATCTGTATCTCTGGGCAGATATCATTGCTATCTAATAATAATTTAGATATTAATACCACAACAAATCTCATAATGCAGACAAGTTTGTTCTTTACGAAGAAGAAGAAGAAGAAGAAGAAGGAGAAGGAGAAGGAGAAGGAGGAGGAGGAGGAGGCGGAGAAGAGGTTTTTTTCAAATCTTTTGTGGAAGAGCAACTTAGATAAAGTGCGTTCCCTTTTCAGAGTGAGTTGAAAAACTGTGTCGATTTGGCCAGTTCCACAATCTTTTAAAACCACCCCAAATTGGGTTAGTGAAAGTTTGGGGTAACAAGGGGGAAACTACCACAAGGATTGACTTGTAGTGTCTGGGAGAGTTGTTTTTTTTTTCTTTTTATAGATCTGACACTTTAGAAAGGCCCATAACTTGTCTGCTATTTGCAACAAGCCGTTTCAACTGAATTTCTTGAATTGTTCGTATGAAGCAATACATATGTGTGTGTGTGTGTGTGTGTGTGTGCACATACGTGTGTCCCTCCCCCTTTCATCCTTATGCACTTATCTATTCGCACTTTGTAATTCTATCCAAAAACTCTGCAGCTTTTATTCTTGTTTCTTCTCTTTATTTCTGTCTTATTAATCTATATATAATACAAAAAGTCTGATTCTGTTTATCTGTTTGTCTACATCTAAGAAGCTGACACCGAGTTTTGTTATCAAAGATATTGAATTACGGTACCCTTAAAACGTACCCCTAAAATGCGTTAACTTGAAGAATGCAAAATAAACCTGAGTGATCTGAAACTTAATAATAACAGTATGGGCTTAGCTTCCCCCCACTCATCATAATTTCTCAAGGAAGATAACAAGTGAACGTTGATTATCGAATAGTTTCCTTTTTTATCTATCAATTCATTTATTTATTTTCAAATGTGTAAAAATCAGGGTGCCATTGGGATTTTCGATATAATGTTCATTCAGGTCCCGTTTGATTGAGCTGAAAGAGTAACCCAAACAAATCACTGGATTGTCTTGATATCAGTCAAGAAATGAGCAACCATTGCCAAGACACTCTATGCTGTATTTAAGGGTCAGGAGTGTTAGTCCACAGCTCAACATGGACTGCATCTTAGGGTTGAAGAGCTCCCTCTGCCCTGCTTTTTACCCATAGCTGGAGTGGGGGGAGAAATGTATTCATACCTTCCCCTAGGGCATGACTGCAGAGTGAATGCTAATTGTCCTGGACAGTGTTTGAACTCGCGGATTCCATTCTCCATACCATACCTCCTTTATTTCTGATATGTACATTCCCCACTCTTGCAGCCCTGTGCCAGACTAGGCAAGGCTTTGTGAATATCAAATCACTTACCTTGCGGCTAAAAGAGTTGTGCATTTCCCACCTGCATTTGTGCCAATTGACAACAGACAGAATTATCACAGTAATGAGATGTTTGAACCCTGGTACAAAAGCTGAGATTTTGATTCTCAAGGCAGGAAAGCCTTCCAAACTTGAAAGAATGGTGCAATATAATCTTCCTAATCCTTATTTCCTCCTCTTTGGCTAATAAATCTTATTTGTATAACTAAACAAACACACACATATTTATGATATATCTTGGGTCTAGATGGCTATTCCTAGGTTTGAATTTCTAATGAGGATTAAATGATGATTTTGTTGATGAACTCATAGACTTTGAACCAATCTCTAACATCAGTTACAGATACAATCAATTTGGGGGACATTTAGTGCATTAGAAAGTCTAAATATATTTTCTTAATCCAGGGAAGTTTTTTTTTAAGTAAAGGAGAAGATACCAACTCCTCTTCCTCTTTCCAATCCCTCTCTCTCCTTTCTTTGTCTCTCTTGAATTTCTCACCCTCTCTCTCCTTTCTTTGTCTCTTTTGAATTTCTCACCCTCTCTTTCCTCTCTTTGTCTCTCTTGAATTTCTCACCCTCTCTCTCCTTTCTTTGTCTCTTTTGAATTTCTCACCCTCTCTCTCCTTTCTTTGTCTCTCTTGAATTTCTCACCCTCTCTCTCTTGTGATGTCACAAGAGCAGTTTATTCAGCAATTCAAAAAAAAAAACAAGGAAAGATGGAAAGGAAGTGGGAATAAACGGTCATGCAGGAATCGTACAATTAAAATCTTGAGAAGAAATCTAGAACAGGAGCTCCCAACCTGGAGTCTGCAAATCCCAAGGTATACATAAAGGTGTTACTGGGAGTCTGTGAGTGTGTTGAGAAGGCACACCTTTTAAAAGCTATGGGTCCGTCCAAAAATCCATTTAAATGAAAGGGGTCCTTGGTAAGGAAAAGAGTGGGAACCACTGATTTATTTAGATGAAGAAATTTTATAAATAAAAAAACTTCAAAAATCATGAATTAATGTTAAAAACAAAAAACATATCTTTCTCTTCATCTAAGTAAGATTTCTATTGTTTTGTTCTTCACAAATTTTTATTTATTGGTTCTGTGGTAAATTTCGTTTTCATTTTTTTTTTACACTTTTGTTAATTCTAATACTGAAAATGTACAATTGAAATGTAAGTGAAAAATACTTAATCACTTTTTACTTTTTGATTTTTGACATTTGTTTCTTTTTCAGATATCTATTTGTGAAAATGATTTTTGCATTCAGAACCCACTCCCCATCCAGGCCCCAGATCTTAGATCTGACCTTGGGGAGGAAAGTGAAGAACAGAAAGAGAATGAAGAAGAGAGAAAAATCGAAAAATAGTAGAAGAAAGAAAGAAGACTGAAAGAGAAACAAAGGTGAAATTGGAAGAAACAGAAGTGGGACAAAAAGAAAGAAAGAAATTAAAGAGTTTTGAAGAGAAAAAAGAGAAAAAGGAAAGAATAAGAGAGTAAAAAAAAGTCAGAATAAATGAGAGAGAATGAGTAGAGACAAAGAAAAGAAAATGCAGAGCGGAGGAGAGAGGAACAGGAAGAGAAAAGTAGAGAAAGAAGCTGAGAGAAAAAGTTTTAGAGTGGAGGAAGAGGAGAGGTTTTAAAAAGGTTGGGGGGAGTGAAAAGAGAAAGGAAGTCAAACAAAAAGAGAGTGGCAAGGTGAGAGTGAAAAGAGAAAAAGTAGAAGATGAGAAGGAGATCGATGAAAAATAGGGACAGAAATAAAAGAAGGGAAAGCAAAGAGAAGGAAGAAGAGAGGAAAGAGAAAGAATGAAATTGAAAGAGAGTGACAAAGATAAGAGAGAAAGTTGGAAAAGAGAGAGAGAGTGCAGATTATAAGAGAAATGAGAGAAATCAAAGGAGGAAGGTGGAAAAAGAGAAGAAAAAAAAGCGAAGCAGTAGGAGATGAAAAAGTCAAACTTAGAGTGGAGAAGGAGCAACAATGAAGTAGAAGAATAAGAAAGTAGGAGGAAAGAGAATCTGAAGAAGGAGAGATAAATAAAAGAATGTGAAAGAGAAGGATGAAGTTCAAACAAATTTCTCCATTTCATGTTTTCCATGACTTTTACACTTGCAACCAAAAAGTGTTTTCATCCAAAGTATTCTGATAAAATGCAACAATTACTGGAAAGTACTTAGAAAACCTTTGACAACGCCATTGTCAGGGGAAGTAATTATGCATTGTTCCAGCTCAAAATTTAATCACTTCATCCTAATGTCAACTCTTCCTAAAAAATTCATTGAAATTCATAAGGAACTTTTGGAGATATTGTGTGGATAGATGTGAACTTTTAGCGATACTATGTGAGGAGGACATGTAACTATATAGTAAGGGGAGGTAATTCTGCATGGATCCGCCTGTAAAATTCAATCACTTCTTCCTGACCCCATTCAATCTTTCTAAAATTGATTGAGAGCTATTGAGTAATTTGCAAGATATCATGTGAGCAGACAGACGAAAAAACAACAAAAGACGGAAAGATGAACGGACGCATCCAGATACATATGCTTCTCCAATTTTGATGGCAGATGTAATAAGATGAAAAAAAAGTTAGTCATAAAATAAGAAAAGTAATCAAAATGAGAGTATCAATACAGTGTAAATACAGTTAGTCAAAAAATAATAAAATCAATCCAGTATAAATACAGTTAGTCATGAAATGAGAAAAGTAATAAAAGTTATAAAATGATAATGATGATGATGAGTGTATTGACCGAGTATTGTAAGAAAATTATGCTTTGTGGTACGAATGTGTGGGATGAAGTGTACAAATTTCACAGATTTGAGAAATGGAATAATAATTCCTTTTCACCAATGACTCAGACGGAAGCTGAGGCCAGTGAATCTAAATTCCAAAGTCAGGCAAAAACATCACGCCTGTTGTCCCTTTATCCTTGACTTCAGGGATTAAAGGATAATCTAAGCACGATGTGTCTTTGGAGAGAAAAACTTTTTTAAAAAAATTATTGATTTTTCCGCTTGGTCAACTGGTCTTTGCAGGGCCAGAGGTGTGTAGTCAGCATCTGATTCCCCCTTGATAACAGAAGTTGATTTTACTTTTTAGAACCCTTCCCCCACAATTTCCTTGAATGGGTCACATAAATATCTGAGATTTTCCTCCATTTTGAGTTGGCCATTTTTTATGGCCAAGGATCAACCATGAGAAATGAGTGTCAAAGATCTGAGCTGAGGGTTTCATTATTGCCCCAGCCCATCCATTCATCATCATCGACTTACAATTTTCCATCTTTTTTGGTAAAGCAGACAATCTCACTGTTTTTCTTTTCGTACAAAAACAGTGAAAAAAAATTAAAATTTTTTTTTATAAAACAGTGTTCATGTTGCTACTTCACTGTGAGATTCTGATTCAATCGCAACCCCTTTCTCATTCAAAGAGTTTTCAACCCAAGAGAGCTATAAACCACATCATAACAGAATAAATACATCTCATAATAAAACCCTGATATAAATGAAGAGTGTATCAACCTAGATTATTGTGATAAAAAGCAACATTAATAAAATGATACAAACTAGTCATGAAATAAAAGTAATAATAAAGTTAGAATTTTTCATCATAGAAATTTTAAAAAAGCATTTCTTTTTTTATAACCAAAGTAAAATCTTAATGGGTTGACCTTTTTCAAGATAAAACCAATAAAATATCTGTTGTTTTGCTAATGGTAAACCAAGGCGTCAAAATCTCAAGCACTGTAGAAGCTGAAGAAACTCATGGGAATTGCCTAAAGCAACCATCTCTGGCTCTTGACCAAATCTTCCACTTGCAGACTCTCAAAAGTGATTTTAATTCCACCTCATTTTACTTTCTTGCTTTTCTTCTTTTCTTGACAGCCAAATTCATCCGTTCTCTTTTACTGAATATCATTATGTTTCACCCAAATCCTTCTGCATAATCCTAACATGTTTCTCTCTCTTTTTCCTCCTTGTGGTCCTCATATAACAATTCCATTCTCAGTGTCTATCAACACATCTTTCAATGTAAAATTTTTATTCTAAAAGTGTGAGAGACACACTATTATGATACAGATTAAGACATGCTCTTCCTTTTCCTAAATTCTGTTGAGTTTCTCTCTTTTCCTCACATTATCTTTCATTTCATTTGCCATTTGGAATTGCAACCAAATTGCTAACGAGTCACAATCAGCATCAATTCAATCCTTTCAATAGAAATATTGTAAAGTAATTTAGTCTTACCTCAGCAGCATTCTTCCCTCAACATCTAATCTAACACATGTGCAAATATAAAGAATCACCAAAACTGAGACCTGGACCCTTAGATTAAGATGTTATTCAGTTCAGTTGACTAAAAGAGGGGTAACAACCTAAGCCAAAGACAATTATAACACATCTATATTTTATGACCACTCTACCGAAAGACAACTAAATACTTTTTTCTTGAGGGGGTTTAGTATGCAATATAAATTTATGCTCAATTGATCCCTTAGTTTGTGTCCACTTGATTTTTGAAAATTCAGAATTTTTCAGTGATCACTGGCCAACAAAAGATGGAGAAGTAAAAAATGAATTGACCATTGCTTCTTCCAATTTTTCTAATTGATTATCCCCAACATGGATTCGGATCATCCATGATGGTTCTATTGATGATTGTCTTCATTTAGATTCATTGTAGTGAATCTCATTTTGAGGATTCTTAATTTATGATGATCTATCATTTGTGATTGGTTGAAATTTTAGGAAGTTGAACGGAGAAGATGATACAGTGGATGCTGTTGTTATGATGATGATGATGATGATGATGGTGGTGGTGGTGGTGGTGGTGGTGGTGATGGTGGTGGTGGTGATGGAACCATGCTGACCTCAATGGTTAATGATGTGAGGCTCAAAGTCAATGATAATACAACTAGCAATGACATTGACACTAACCTTGACGGTAAATCAGGCAGTTATTGTTTTTTGTGATTGAAGAAGCCTGGGATGATGGTGATGATGATCATCATCATCATTTGATCAATACCAAAGAGCCATCTCCAGGCATGATCATGATCATGATGATGATCATGATCATGATGATGATGATGATCATCATCATCATGATCATGATCATGATGCTGCTGCTGCTGCTGCTGCTGCTTGCCATCAGTTATCAAAGGCAGAATCATTGATGTTGTATTGAAAATAAAACTACTTGATAATCTGGGCATTAATTGCTGCACTAATCCTTCTGACGAGGAGGAAAGCAGATTGGATTTTGATGATGCCAAAAATTTGGCCACCACCAAGCCATGTTTGTTTTTAATCAGATCGAGAGTGACCTCCATCTGGCAAAACACACTGAAACAAGGCCAAAGAGGGAATGCAAAAAAAATGTAATTACTGCTTCAGGTTTGCAGGGAGGTGGCTTTAATTGATATTTGCAAAAATGAAAAGAAAGAGAGAGAAACAAGAGATTCTGATGTTTTGTTTTATGAGAGTCTTCTTTCTTACACACTCTCCTTCATTTCATCTTTTTCTCACCTTTTCTTCCTCCTCTCTCATTCCCCTATCTTTTTCTATAACTCTCTTTCCCTCCCTTTCTTTCTCTTTTCTCATTTCCTTATTCCTTTTTATTACTCACTTTCCCTCTTTTTCATTCACCAGTTCCTATCTATCATTTTTCCCTCTTTTTCTTAGTCCTCTCTCCATTTTAAAAAAAAAAAGGATCTCTTTTCTGCTTTTCTCTTTCACTCACACCCTCATTTTTCAATCTCTTTCTCTCTCTTTTACTTTTCTCTTTCAATAATGTTTAAATCTTTCTTTCCAAATTCTTTTGGCTTTTGTTAAATTTCTCTCTTTTTCATTTTCCTTTTACTTTTTTTCTCTTTTTCATCTTTTATCTTTTTTCTCCAATTGCTCCCCATTTTCATTCACTTCATCTCACACTCTTGTCATTTTTCTTTTTCAAATTATATATATATATATATATATATATATATATATATATATATATATATATATATATATATATATATATATAAATAGATCGATAGATAGATAAATAGACAGAAAGATAGATGGATAGATAGATAGATAGATATACACAGAGAGATCTACAAGGTACCTTAACCCAAAAATGTACCCACACTTTGTTGATGCAACTGAGGTTATGTAGCATGAAGAATAAATGTTAAAATAACCAACAATTAATGTATATTTTGTGATTGGGTTATAATTATTTTGATTTGAAAAGAATTGTCCATTTCATCAGCTTAGAATTCTGTGAACCTTTTTTTTCTGAACTTTTTTTAAACATTTCAAATAAACAGAGCCATATTAATAATGAGGGCGCACAGGCCTCAGGACCCCAGGCTTTTAGGGGCCCTAGAGTAGATATGAAGTCGGAGTGGGGATAAGTTGGCCTAATCCTGCCCTTCACCTAGCATCATTTAAACATCAATTGCTATTTCTTCCTAAAATTTAATAAGCATTCATTCTTCAATAGCAGAGTACCCATCAAAAATGATGGGAGCATTCAAGCAGGGATAAATTATGCAAAAATATATTTTAATACCAATGCTTTCATTGCATAATCCTTTGAGGAGAACATTCTTTATAAAGAAGTATGATTTCAAGAGACCTGATTCTTCACATTCCTCTCTTCTTCTCACAACTAACTGCATTTATACACACACACACACACACACACACACACACACACACATATATATATATATATATATACATACATATATATATATATATGCATGTATATATATATATGTATATATATATATATATATATATATATATACATACATATATATATATATGTATGTATATATATATATGTATATATATATATATATATATATATATATATATATATATATATATATATATACATATATATATATATTTTTTTTTTTTCATAAGTTATCCCTACATAAATGATTCTGTTTATTTTCAACTCAATGATTTTAAGTGGTTTGTGATGAAGATTTCACATCCACCAAAATTTTCTCAAGATTTTTGACTGAATTGAGTGATAAAAAATTTGTTTCACTTTTCAAATAAATTTTTTTCTTTTCTTTCAATTTTCCACCTTCCACTCGAGTCCTGTCTTTGGTCAGCCACTGCTGTACATTGTCCCTTCTCCATCAGCCTAGTTAACTCTGACACACCCAATTTCATAATAATTTCTAGATGGTCGATACTTCTCTGTAAAACACCTCTCGGACGTTCTGAGAGCCTCTAATATCTAAAGTATCAATTTTCTCAGCTGTGCTATGCTGGATTTGAATGAAACTTGGTTCAGACCTTCAAGTGAACCATCTTCATCTTCTTCTTGGAGGCCTCTTGTACACCTGCAATCTCTCTAAATTTTTGTTCATGAATCCAAATCATCATTGTGAGATTTATTCTCATTTTTCACTCTTTGTTGCTTTCAATTTTTTCTTTTTCTCTTCACCTTCTTTACTTTCATTTCTCTCTCATTATATTCTTCCTTATTTCTAATCACCGCTACCCACAACAGACCTGGCTAGTAACTGTTGCTAGGCTTGGGATATTCACACACTCTGACATTCATATCTACCTATCTAAATATCTATCTAGACTTTGCCCAGCCCTAACCGCTCACAATACAAAACTTCAAGTTTTTTCCTTCTACCCAATGAGTTAGGAAATTGTTGTTGTTTTATGTTTTTTGAAAATCCTCCCCCTCCCCCCGTAAGTACCATTTTATGGGGGGGGGTCAATTTACAATGAAAGTTTATGCCAAATGGGTCCCTTATTCCTACAGCATTCATGATTGTTTTTTTGAAACTTTGAGTTTTTTGTAATCACTGACCAGAAAAAGGTTATTCATTGATTCTCCTTTTTTCTGATTTTTTTTATTGATCACCCCATAGCACGTATAGGCAACGATAGACCCACAGTCAAAATCTGGCCCACAGCAATATTTCTTGTGGCCCACAGTCAACTTAGGCATTTATTCAAAATCTCCAATATTTTTTTTCAGAACAAAAATCAATGATATGATAATTGTAATTCATACGTTTGTCTAAAATGGAAATCCAGTTGAACTGTCTGTGATTCTACAAATCAATACATATCAATACATATATCAATTGATCAGTCAGAGATTTTTATATTTGCTGTACAAATTATAAATTGAGTAATATTATATAGAAACCCATCTGAAATGATTTCCCGTCGTTACACGGTTAATATATCATTCAAATTAGATAGCGTAAATAGAATAAACAATTAAAGAAAATGGGGCTACTGCAGGAATTGAACCTGCCACCTATAGGTAGCTGCTTCAACGTAGCAATGCACTTACCGTTCAACCTTTTCTTCAACCTCTCCCAATTCTTTCTCTCTTTTTTGACCTACTTCCATTGCAGGTTCATCAATTTATTATAATTATTAATCAATAAAGCTTTTCTCAGAGTGGAAACCTCATCTTCTCTGCCCTTATTTCCTTGCGTTCATTAGGATCCACCTTTGGAACAGGCTCTGAAAGAGGAGATCCAAACGGCTGACCACTCTCAAGCACGGATTCAGGAAATTTGTTTTTTTTTTTTCGTGTATCTATTTGTGAAAATCTTTTCATTTGAAACTCCATCTGGGCTGCTCAAAATTCTCGATCTACCCCATACCTTATCTCTACTACATTTATAATACACAAGCCACAGCTCGTTATATTAGACAAAATACATTTCATTTCTCTGACAAAACCATATTTCAAACACCGAAAATAAGAAAGTAATATGCAATCCAACATTTTTCACTTACATTTGGGTTTTTTAAGTACTCTAATCAACAAAAAGGTAATGTATGAAAATTAATCAAACAGGTCTATCAATAGAAACTGTCATTTGGCCAACGTCTTTTGGCAGCATGCTATGTTGGGAAGATCAATTAAAAAATATGTGATAAGGAGTAAATGTTTAAATTTTCAGCTCTCTAGCTCCATTGGTGAAACTCAGCCAGCCAGCTAGCCAGTCCAACTTGAAAACTGAAGAAATCTATGTTGACAGTTTTGGTTGACAGTTTCTAATAAATTTACAACAGAACCAAAACAACGAATTCATAAAGAATAAAATGGGAGACATGTTACTTAGATTGGATGAAAAACAAAATGATATTTTGTTTTTAAGGTTTAATGATTATTTAGGATTATTTGTAATTATTTTATTAATAAGATTTCTTTATATAGATATTTTTTAAAAAATTTCAAATTATGCTTTGCATATGTGGGGGAGGTGGTGTCCAGACACCTGAATCCACTCCTTAATTAGCTACCTTGAGTTTTCCGAATTTGGGCTGCTCACAAAGCTTATTAACTTCTCTCTAGAAGTGAAATGGAAGAGTCCCAACTTAGTCAAAAGTTTTTATGATTACATGTTGAGTCATTCATTCATTTCCAAGGTAATCATAACTTATAACGTCTTAAATTCATTTATTCCTCAACTACTAAGGGAGGTAATAACAATTAAAATAAGAGATAATAAGGACACAATGTAAGGATAGAGGTCCCAAAGGTAAAGTTTCACATCATCGCTTACTTGATGTTAAAAACAACAAAGAAATGAAAACAATTTAACGATTTAATAAAACACAAACAGTATAAACAAGTCTGACTGGTCACTTGATAGGAACCATCATGTGACCAATGTTTTTTGGCAACCTACTGACAGCCATATATCATTAAATGCAGCTGGACAAAAATTGAAGGACCAATTTGACATAAACTTACATTGCAAATTGAACCCCCAACTAAAAACTTATTTCTGGGGCAAATTTTAAAAAAAGAAAAAAAGTGGGGGGTTCAATTTATAACGTAAGTTTATGCTCAATTGGTCCCTCAGCTTGTATTTGGCAACATTCATACTTGTTTTTTTTAAATTCTGACTTTTTTAGTGATCACCATCCAACAAAAGGTGAGAGAGATAACTTTTTTATTGACCACCCATTTTCCCAACTGCTTGATTACCCCCCCCCCCCGCATATGGCATGCTGCCAAAAGACGATGGTCATGTGATAGGAGAAAAGATGAGAGAGGCCTACAGAAAAAGAAGAAAATAAATTGTAAGTATGAAAATGATTGTAAATGGATTAGAGTCGAGAATGTTTTGAAAATATCAAATGTTTTTCAAATTTTGATGTTTTTAAATTCTTTCATTTCAATGATAAGGAAAAACATTCAAACAAAACAGGATTTGAAAAAATAAAAATTTTAATTATTTTTTTATCATTGTCTTGGATTTTTTAAAATTTATTTATCTTTTAAAAAATTTTATTTCATTTTATTTTATTTACTTATTTATTTATTCATTTATTATTATTATTATTATTATTAACAACAACAACAACAACAACAACAACAACAACAACCACCACAACGATGATGATGATGATGATGATGATGCTTCTTGATGTTTTAACTACACAGTGAGTAGTGTGTGAAACATTACATTTTTTCAATCAGGTCAACCATTTCTTTCTACTCCAATTGCAATTTTTCATTTTTAGATTCAATTTAAAAACTTTTATTTTAGTTTTTATTTCTTCCCATGAGAGTTGAGAAATAAACAAATTTAGGATGTTGTAAGTTATGATTACCCCTTTTCCAAGTTTTTTGTTTTTTTTGTTCCCTCAGAAAAAAAGGGAGATAATAATATTTTAAAACTTCATTAGATGAAATATTGTAAATAATCTCTAATAATTTTTAGGCTACTGTTGATCTTTATCAGAAACAGTCAACATGAGTTTCTTCAGTTATTGAGTTAGTGTAGCTGGCTATGTATGCATTGCATATATAGGCTGTACCAATGGAGCAAGTGAAAATTCCAACATTTACTCCTAATCATATCTAGAAAAAAAAGATTTTTTTTGTTTTTGAAATCCTCTCCAAATAGTTTTTTTTAGTCGGGTATTCAATTTGCAATGTATCTTCATGCTAAATTTGTCCTTTAGTTTGTGTCTGGCAGCATTCACATTTGTTTTATTGAAAATTCAGATTTTTTTGGTAATCACTGCCCACCAAAAGCAAGAGAAGTAACTTATTCATTGATCACCCATTTTTCTAATTTTTAATCGATCACCCTTCACAAGGTATGCAGCCAAAAGATGTTGGTCATGTGACGGTTTCTATTGAGTGACCAACTGTCTCAATTTGCTTTTTACTCAGGCTCACTATTCTTCAGCAGTGAGTAAATGTCACGGCAGGAATAAAGAATAAGCTTCAACATCAGTGAATATCTATATCACTCAAATCATAGATTTCTCAAGTAGATAATAACACTGTGAAGTGAAAGTTTCCCATAAACAGTTGAATGTAGAGTTTTGAACCTTTATCAATTGATTGAACTCAATATAAGGTTGTTCAAAAAAGTTAATATCAAAATATGATCTTCCATTCTGGTTTTTCAGTTGACTTTTTTGGGGGGCATCCCTTCCCCCACTTCAGTAGAAAACAAAGCACATAATACTGGCATTGAACTGAAAATAAATAAAATACGTTATTTTCTAAAAATACTTTGCACAAAATATATAGATATTTATTTCCTTAGCAGTTGTTTTAACAAGTGAAATTTTAACAACTAAAATTAGATGCTTCTGTATGAATGAGTTAGTTTCACTTGATGTCATTTCACTCAATGTCACAGCTTTCAGGATCATGACCTTGACATTAAATAAGGTACAACTATATACATATGCACAGGGTATAAAGGAAGTTTTACCCAATTTTGGTGGAAAAATCTGACCATTCAGTCAAATTTAACTGCTGTTAGTCTTTGTTGTTTATAAAATTGAAATGTTATGTCCAATAATCTGGATGATAGAATATGAAAATTAATCATTCCCCATAAGTTTTACTCAATTATATTGAATAATCAATTAATACCAATTGGTTACAAATTTTTACCAAAATCAGTTAAAATTCCCCGGATACCGTATATTTCTAGTATCAAAACCACCTTATATATTGGACAGGGAACGCTGTTGGAATGTGAAAAAAATCCAGGAAGCAGCCCATATCAATATGTTGACTAAATGTATCAGTGAGACAAGAGAAAAGTTCCACCTAATCTGGCTCCTGCGACTCAACAGGGTCAAGGTATATTATTCCAAGCCTAACAAGGAGAGAGGAAGAAAATTCTGTTTACTACCATCACATTTGGATATAACACCTGGAGAAAGCTGAAGAATGAATCAGCCAAAACATTGTTTACAACATGAACAACAAGGAGTTCAATCGTCCAAAAAGTATTTGAATGTTACTTGATATTAAAGATGGTATTATCATCTTGTCAGATTTTCTATATCCAAACACTAAGCATATATATACATATATATATATATATATATATATATATATATATATATATATTTTAAGGAAATGGATATATGAGCCAACTGAGATGACTATGAATTGCAATATGTTATATTGAAACCCTATTTGAAATGGTCTCCTGTCATTACAAGGTGAATGTATCAATTGGCCTCAAAAATGTAAATATGATAAACAATTAAAGAAAATCGGGCTGTTGCAGGAATTGAACCTGCAATTGATGGGTGAGCAGCTCAAGTAGCATTGCTCTCCAGTTGAGTTTTTTGGTAGAAAATCAATCAAAGATGATATAAGTTGGTTTGCATGCAGTCTGAGATTGAAACTGTCACAATGGATTGCATATACACATATACATATATACGTATATGCATATATAAATACATACATATATATATATATATATATATATACATATATATATATATATATATATATATATACACATATATATACACATATATATATATACTGTTGAACATTCATTTGAAGTGACATGAAAAATGAGTCATGTCTGTTGTTATACTAATTGATCCCTCATCGTCAAATATGCTTTCTTGGGTAACCTACATAAGTAAGCTCTGCATTTCAAAAAAACTAAATGATGTGTAATATTAAAAAAAACATCCATATGAAATACATTATGATAATATCCTGTATAAAATAACAAATTACATAGTTTGATATAAGTTATATATTAAATCATAACTTTAGAGGAAGTACAGTTTGATCAACACTGCAGTATATATATATATAAATATATATATATATATATATATATATATATATATATATATATATATATATATATACATATACATATATATCCAACCCTTAACACTCGATGGTTTCAACTTTATTTATAAACACTTCCTCCTGATGAAAGGCTGTGTCATATATACATATATATACCTATATAAATATATTATGAAATAAGGTATAATACGTGTATATATGTACACACATATATAGATATATATTCCAATTATCATGTTCATCAACATACACACACACACACACACATATATATATATATATATATATATATATATATATATATATATATATATATATACATTTAAATATATATGTTTGTATTTTGGATGTGATCAGACGGAATGTAGATGAAAATGACAGTTGGATGGTGAAGAGGGAAACTCAAGTGTTACATTTCAAAATTCTTTGATATTCTGTGGGTTTATTTTGACGCATTTTGATGGAGACTAGTGATCTTTTTCAAAGAAATATATATATATATATACTTATATACATGTACATATGTATATACACATATATCTATATATACATATAAGTGCTTATTTATACTTATACGTATACATATATACATACATATATATATATATATATGTATATATATATATATATATGTATATATATATATATATATATATATATATATATATATATATATATATATATATATATATATATATGTATACACATATACATATACATATATATAGTCTGGGAAGCTTTACAGCTTTGAACTCTAAACATTAAAAATCTTTTTCAATAGATTTTTTTTTCCACTTCAGTCACCCAGTACATAATACCTGTCAATGCAATTCATGTCATCTTTCGAAACATTTTTCTTTTTTTCCCCTATACTTTGCTATTATTGTACAATGTATAAATTGTGTCTTGCTGGGATCATTCGTTGTTTACAGATATATATATATATATATATGTATATGGATCTGAATAAATAGAATCATTCGCCTGAAGTAGCCCAAAAGACAGAAACGTAAAGGTATTTGTGTACTGAATGCATTATTTCATCATATTCAAAGCTTTATTCTGATTAAATGATTTATATCGAGCACTTTTAAGAAATAAACCCATCACGTGTTGAATTACAAATTTGTCCTTCGGAATATAGCTTGTAGCTATATGTACTCGTAGAGCACTTACCAACACCTCCTAATACTGTTATGGAAAAATACGGAAGATCTGATCAGACGTATTTTATCCCAAAACCTTTCTCTATACCAACAAACCAAACAAGGGAACTGAGGAAAAGGATTTTTCCGGCTTAAAAATGCAAAAAAGCCCACCACAAGTTAAACTAATGGAAAACTTTGTGCAGGACCTCGTAAATATTATCATTAATATCAGATTTTTAAAATCTACATTCCAGAGAAAATTTTAAAAAGAAATCAAACAAATTAACAAATCTAATAACATATTTGTGAGAAGAGACAAAACGATCAACATCTACCAGACCTTCAACAAACTCTTAACTAATATCATCATCCCATATCACAGTTAGACATGAAGAGGAAAAACAAAACAACTTTGAATAAAGAAAATAAAATCATCACTGTAAAAACATCAACAATAGATGAGGAAAATTACAGAAAAAAGTACCAATTTACCCATAAAGTACCAAACAGCAGATTTTCAAACAACCCCACCACTAGACTGATCAATCTTGCCAAATCCCAGATAGGACAAATTAGTAAGAATATAGTCGAAAACATAAACTGAAGCATTAAGCAACAACTACAGCTGAACCTGGGGAGAAATACGAACGACGCCATGACCTGGTTTAACAGCATCAACCAGAAATATCCCAATGCATTTGTACAATTCGACATAATGGACTTTTACCCCTCAATATCTGAAGGAATCTTCGAGGAAGCCTTGGAATACGCGAAAACATATATTAACATCAGCAAAAACGAAATAGAAGTAGCCGAACACAGAAGTTCAATAACCACGAACAATAAACTAAAGAACCGACGGTTAAAGATTTGATGTTTCAATAGGAAGTCTGGATTTAGCCAAGATGTCGGACTTCATCGGTTTGTATATTTCATACAACCTTACAAGGAAATTAATTTCTAAAAATGTAGGACTTTACTGAGACGATGGTTTTCTAGCTGTGGAAAATAGCAGCGGGCAAAAATGCGAAAAAATGAATATGTACTTCAAAGTAAAAATTCGGGCCAACATAAAAATATTACATCTTTTAGATGTTACATTCAGCCTAAGCGATATCACATATATGAAAGGAAATTCTATATCTGTATATGTTAAAACGAAATTCAACCACCTAAACATAGTCATAAAAAAGATCCCTGAATCCATAAAAATTAGGCTAATATACATTTGTAACGAAACAATATTTGATAATGTTGATAACAAATATACTAAAGCCACAAAAGACAGCAGTTTTTATTGATGTTAGTTTTAAGTATGAAAAAGGGAACAACAATGGAGTAAAACACAGAAATAACAAAAAGCGTAGAAGTAGAAAATTTACCTGGTATACATCACCATTTAATCTACTTAATCAAAACTAACATAGGTAGAATCTTCCTAAGATTAGTAGAAAAACACTTCTCCTCAAGCAACCCATTGTGTAAAATATTTAGCACAGACAAACTGAAACTAAGCTATAGCTGTATGGACAGATTTCGAAAAAATCATAAAAAAGCATAACAACAAAGTAATAATGAATAATACTAGTAAGAAAAATTAAAACAAACCAGACTGCAATTGGGTAAATAGGCGCTCTTTGCAAAACAAAAGTCCAAGATCTGATGTACAATAAGATGAAGTATCAACACTAAAGAAACCCCTTAGAAACGAGATTTTACATAGGGATATAAAAAAAACCCTTTAGATAAAAAGCCAACCATAAGTCATTGTTTTCAAATGAAAAATATCAAAACAATACATCACTATCCCCACATTACATGGAGTTCAGAGATAGCAATCTTGCACTCACAGTAAAATGGAAAATATTAAAACAAACACATGCCAGAATATTGAAACTCCATGCTACCTATGTCTAAATGGAAAATTCGAAATCATCACCTTCATAAAAAAGACAGGCTTACTAAGTTGAAAAAATGAAGTAGCTGTAAAGTTTCGACACCACTCAAAATTTCTATCTAAAACCTTATTTAATATCGCACATAGAGGTCTACTAAAATCAATCACCGTAGTTACCTTATTATTATACCCCAACCACTAAAACCAGAATTGAATCCTCAAACCACAATATCTTTTCATTATTATTTTGGATATATAGAAGCTTAGGATATTTAGGGAATATTAGGGAATGAAACATAAACAACGTCATGTGAGGATGAACCCTGAAACTAGTAGACAGATAACAATTACATGATGTATCTCCTGTAACTAAACCCGTCATCAACTCGACTGATGAAAAGTGTCGGAAACCACATACAACCAATATAATTTAATACAACCAGTCACAAGCATAGAGGTTAAAACCTCACTTCCTCAATGGGAGATAAATCAACAAATGAATAGAAAAAGAACAAATGAAAAAGAATCAATAGTAAAAAAAACAACAAAAAAAACAAAAAAAAAAAAAACAAACAAAAAACGCAAGAATTACCAACGGATAGATTAACCAGAATAATATCCAAAACAATTTTAAAACTAAAAAAAACAATTACAAAACGAAAAGAATATGGCAAAAACTAAAATTTTTAAAAATAATTTTAAAAAAATCAAACGCAACTAACAAAAGCAAAAATTTAAATATATAATATAATAGGGTGCGGCACCCAAAGGAAAAAACACGCACCTCCCAATAACGTTATAGATGGGAATAGAATAAATCGAATCATTTGCCCCAAGAAGCTCAAAGGGTAAACACATGAGCATGTTCATGAAGTGAATCCATTATTTCATCATATTTAAAACTTTATTCTAAGTATATGTTTTTGTATTGAGCACTCTTATGGAATAAACTCATCACTCGTTGAATTATAGATCTGCACTCGGGAATATAGCTCATAGCTATATCTACTCTTACGCAATTTAGGGCAGAGACATGTTTGCGTAGCGAATTCATTATTTCACTATATATATATATATATAATACATTATTCATTATTTCACTACTTATATATATGATAATAAATTGCGTTATATTATATTGAAGCTTTTATTTGAAATGATTTACCGTTATTACGCAGTGAATATATCATTTGGCCAAGACGACGTAAATAGAATTACAAATTAAAGAAATTGGGCTGCTGCAGGAATTGAACCTGCCACCGATAGGAAGCGACACGACGTTGAAGCGGTTACCGAATCGATCGCAGATTAGATTCCTACAGCAGGTTAGATTCTTACTTTAATTGTTTATTCTATTTGTTGTTTGGCCAAATGATACATTCACCATGTAATATGAGCAGATCATATCAAATTGAGTTTCAATATAAAATAATGCAATTTATAATCATTCTGTCAGACCATATATCCATTTCTAAATAATATACATGTATATATATATGAATGAATGGCTTGACTTCGTAGACGAAGATTGTTGGGTGAGACTGCCATATCAACAGGACCCGAGACGGCAGGGCCTAACGTGCGTATTATCCCTCCAGACTGAGCAATGGATTTTTGAGGTGAGGGGCCAATCCTACCGTTTAAACCGAGGGCAAACACGGATAAGCATAGGATTCCAGGTGTGCCTTTCTCTTGGCAGATGCACATTTGCTTTGGGGTTCATGCTTCCTTCTGTTGCACTATTCCGACAGTTGGGCCTGCCTGTGGTTGGATCACTGGGCGTGAACAATTTGTAGTCAGTAGATGCCGAGCGGTGACAGTACGGCTGTTCGCAATTTTAAGCACAGAACCCCCACCCCATAGTAGGGCTGTCTGTGTTTTCTAGACAAAGCAGAAGAGCGCTGATTCTAGAGGTCTGCTGTCTCCCAGAGGATTGATCCAACGGTATAGCAGCCTGGAGCCCAGGTCCAAGTAATACCCCTTAAGAAAAGAGCAGGATGCTTATCAAGTTACAACTTGGTCCAAGTCCAGACTTCTTCTCCTTTCAAACACCCTTTCCTATTTGTTAGTTGCTACCAATTTGTTGGAGCAAATGCTGCAAACCTTTTTATCTTACAGACCACTTCTGTTTATCTATTTAGTCTTTTAGAGGACACTTTTCCAGCTGGAGCGGGTAGCTGGCTTTGATTTGATCTGATGTATTTTCGTTTTTATATTGTTTTGGTGTCAGCCTTTTTCAAAGCATTATGATAGGCCTCCTCAATGTCTGGAGAAATAAAAGCCACTATACATATATATATGCATTTCTATGTACATATATATATACATATAAATGTATATATATATATGATTATAAATTGTGTTGCATTATATAGACACTACATTTGAAATGATCTCCCCTTATTGCATGGTGAATATATCATTTGGCATTGACAACGTGAACAGAGTAAACAAAGAAAATTATGGTTTCAATGTGATATAATTCAATTTGTAATCACATATATACGTGTGTATGTGTATATGTATGCGTATATATATGTAGCGGTAAGGTGGCGGCTTCAACGTAGCGTTGCACTTACCATTGAGCTAAACAGCTGTCAGTAATGTAAAGGCCCAAATAACTGTTTCAACACAAAATTCCCATTTTGCTTATTCACGGTCTATAGCTGCTCTATTTGTTTCTTTCAACGCGACAGTTATGTCAAGAAATGGATGTATGATCCGACAGAATGATTACAAATTGCGTTATACTATTTGACCCCCTTATTTGAAATAATCTTATTGAACGATGAATGTACCATTCGGCCTAGACAACGTAAATATAGTAAGCAATTGAAGAAAATCGGACTGCAGCAGTAAACAAAATGAGAAATAGATGTTGAAATCATTTGGGCCTTTGCATTACCGTCTGTTTGATTAAATGGCAAGAGCAATGCTGAGCTGAAGCGGCTACCCTATCGATCGCAGGTTCAATTCCTGAAGCCTCCCCCTATTTTCTCTGATTATTTATTCTATTTCTGCTGCCTAGCCTAAATGATATATTCACTGTGTTATAACCGTAGATCATTTCAAACTGTTTCAATATAAAGCAATTCATAATCATGTGTCTGTATATATGAATATTATATTCAAGTATAAATGGTAAAATAATGAATTTACTACACAATTATCTGTACATATAGACACACACATGTATATATACCATGCATTATTGCCTACTGCATGATCAAATACATTAATTACTTGATTAGCAGTAGCACTATAATAAATAAAGTCTCACATAATACCATCCCCGAAACAGCTAAATTCTTCCAACCTGGAACAATAGAAATAGTATATGCTGCAACCACCTTAAACACACTAACACTTTCAGCAGCTCTACCATTCACAAGATTTTCTACATCTACCTTAATTCCAACTGCAGAAGGAAAAATGTCATCTACCACCTAGAATGTACTAAATGCAAAATATAAGTAAATCTGAGCAGCAATTCAACATTAGACTCAATAACTATAGACAGAATTAAATCACCCAATTTACTCCCAGTAAGGCAACACTTCCTCATTTCCAGCTACAGTTTTGGCACAGATGCTAGTTTTACCATCATTAAAAAAATGCCCTCTCCTAATCACCCTTTAAAAAAAAAAATGTGTATCAAACATTGGGAATATCACACATAGTCACTTACTAATTGACACCTATGTATAATCCATTTTCCTTGTACTACTGAAAGCTATCTGACTTTTCAGAACATGAACCACAACCACTCATTTCCCGGATGATACTAGATCATACATAACAAGGATCCCTACAACTTATATCCCACTATCTTGATAATTACTATGGTTTTGATTCCATAGTCGACCAACAGACGACCAACAGACTACTCCCATTCTCCAATACTTTACCCCTATCGTTACCAAACCCTCACTGTATACACGGACATTTTACCAATACACTTACAATTCTATCCCACCATTGATATCCATCCAGTGAAGATAAGTATACTTGTATGCACAGATGGACAATTTAACAAATATACATACATATGCAAAGACTCCATATCACCCAAGTACCCAAATAGCTCAACACTGGACCATGACCTAGATTCACAATAACCATGGCAACCAATTCTTAAGGATGCCCACCTCCCTTGACCATTACAATCAATAAATATCCATTACAGCTACAACTACCTCCAACAGAAGATCCAACCAAACCACCATAGTTTCCTTCACTTCCATCTTTGCTTTCAAAGCAAAATATTTGATGCTAAACTTTTCTATGGAAACCTAACCTTTTAACCACAAAAAAGTACAAAACATGTGAAGCATACTGATTAATTTGTCAATTAACAAATAAAATCTTCATATACATTTACTTCTGAGTTTTTCTTATTCCCAATAGTTCATTCATATACTTATATAGACATACATATTTACATATATGTATATGTACATACATGAACATATATACATACATAAAATGTACATATATATACAAATATATATATATCTATTCAAGGTAGCATGGCTTCTATCATATATCCATTTCATCATAAGTGTCCGCGTTGAGAAGCAAATAGAGTAGATATAGACAGTGAATTAACAATGTGAGTATTTAGACATATAGCAATTTCTTGGGCCTTCACCTCACCAGTGGGCTGTTTAGCTCAATGGTAAGTGTGATATTACTTTATAGCATCTACTTATTGGTAGCAGGTTTGATTTCTTGAGGCAGCCCGTTTTCTGTGTTCATTCTATTTACACTGTCAAGGCCAAATGAAACATTCACCATTTATTAATGGGAGGTCATTCCAAATACACTTTCAAAGTAATGCAACAAATTTATAATTATATATATAAAAATAAACCATGAATGCATGTTTATCTGCAATCATGTATGCTCCAAGTTGTAAGCAATAGTTTTGCACCTATGATGCAGAAATTCATCATAGGAGTATAACTGTTCATTGTCTATACTTATGAACGTTCCAAGTTGTATATATCCCTTTTGAAAGTGCTCATAGGCTGTATAAATTTTTCTTACAGTAGATTTTTCCTCTCCAAATTTCCACTCATTTTATTACAACAAATGTAAGGGAGACAACTCTAAAATTTAATTTATGAGGAGGCTACTATATGATTTATTGGATTACACATAAGGGGGGTAATCTTATACCTTATTCAAATTTCATGATGCCGTCTTTTGTTTTTTATTTAAAAAAGAGTGCTATAGTGAATCAGTGCAAAATGGGGTAGAACTAAGTGCAATTATATATATATATATGTGTGTGTGTGTGTGTGTGTAAGTGTGCATATATTGTTCAAGAGCATAGCCAAAGCATTTGGGCTTGAAAACTGATATGTTGCCCTTCATAGACTGATTTTTAAAAAACCCAAGTTGATAACAACATTCTTAGTTGAGTAAATCTAGAAGATTCTCTTTCGGATGGATAATCTTTTATTTAATCAAATGAATTTTCTTCCAATTATGAAATAATGAAAGTAATACTGGATGGTGATATAAAACTTGGAATATTAACAAAATCAAGCATACTTTCCTGTTTTTCAGGTTTTTTTCAAAATTGGAAATGTACTTGAACATTTGGAAAGGACTACATGAAGGAAAGTGTACATGCATGTCATACACACACACACACACACACGGATGTACACAGAGGAAGCCACTCATTGTGATCACTTGTGATGGGTGAGGGTCTTTCAGATTTCAATAACCAGCTGATAACATTAGCAAAGGATATGAAAATTGGAACAATTTACATACATTGTCGTAAACAATTTCACATTAAAAAAAATTAACAAAATATATTATAATCGTCATTTTAAATGAAGTTTCTGATAACAATAACCGTGATTATAATAAATGGCTTCCTTTATACAAAAACAACTCCCTTTTTTTTTTCAAAAACTTATTCACAACTTGTGTAAATAAATCCTTTTCCGATTTCAATGTCGTCTTTCAAAAGCAAATTTTAAAATAAATAGGATAATCATGGATTTTGACTTTCCTCCAAGGATGTAATTTTCTCCGGTCAACTAAGTTAGAAGATGTATTTCAACTCAATTGGGTCTGTCCACACAATATCTCTAAAAGTTCTCAATAATTTCAACAAAATTAAGTGGGATGGGTGACCATAGGCTAAGGAAGAATCGATTGAATTTTGAGGCAGATCCAGGAATTTTCAGTTACCTCCCCAACAATGTCGCTGTAAGTTTACAATTAATTACGATTAAATTTTCTTGAAGGTTTGGTTATGGAATGAGGAAGAATCCTGGAATTTCTTCCTCAAATTTCTTCCTCAAATCAGATACTTTTTACGCATACATTTTTTTCATTTGCTCATGTTTATCCACACAATATCACCAAAAGTTCAGAATGAATTTCAATGATATTTGGTGGAAGGTAGGAAGAATTGATCAAATTTATGACGGATCCAAGAATTTTTGTTACAGTAAAGTTCCTGCATCAAAGTCATAGATGAAATAATTTTCACAGAGTTCAAAGTGACAATGGAGCAGGCAGAAGGATGCGCTGTCTGGTTCTATTTGCTCTTTGGATAGATTGGAAGTGAACAGGGGGACTTTATAAGGACAACAGATGTGGACGTGCAAGTTTTTTGGCACTGAATAGAGCAGAATAAATGAAAGCAACAACAATAATGAACAGCTTTTGAGCTGGTGTGCGAGAGTTTTCTTTTCTATGATTTTTTAATTTTAAAATGGAAAGATAAAGAAAAAAAGAGTGAAGAAAAATGGAAAGATGAAGAAAAAAAAGATAAAAAAGATTAAGAAGAAAGAGTGAAGGAAAAAAAACACACAACGAACTATCCAACTGCAATATTTAATATTTTAACAATCAGTGTACTTGAGGTGGAAAATGGTCAATATTATACAGTCGAAAACAACAAAAAAAAGAAAGATTGGGGAGAAAGCTTTCCATGTAGAATCAAACTAAATATGCATCTGGATAACAGAATATTTGAATCGTTGGAAAAAACAAAAACTATGGGAAGTTATGATAACACAATGAAGAGCATATCTTTTTCTGAAAAACGAAAATAAAAAAACAAAACAGATTTTTGATTTTTGGGTTTTCATTTACAATCGGTTCATGAAATAAATCTGGAGATGCTGAAAAAAAAATTTCTAATAAAAGAACTGACAAATTTTTCGAGTGTTGAAAGAAAAAAAAATGATAATTAAAATTTTTCTTAATTATGTTTTAATTTTTAAAAGTTGGTTTTATTTCTTTTTCCCCTACAATAAATTAAAAAAAATAAATCAAGTATATCAAATGAAAAACATTTTCAAGAGTTAAGAAAAACATTCCTCTTTCAGGAGAAAACAATTTCGTATTCCCCCAACAGAATTTCTCTGCAAGTGTATAAACAGATGGAAAGAATCAGAATGAAGAAGACTTGATAGTAAAAGGGATGACTTTGTTTTCTATAGGATTTAGATGTGTTTTGTAAATATATGGCAAGAAAGAGTATAACAGATGAATATGTACCAAGGATGACACAAATACACTAATTGAGAGTTCCATCTGACAAAAAATTAGATATGCTGGTTGAAATATGGTGAACTTCCAGCTATTGTTGAATTTAGTATCCTTAACACAATACCCCAAATATTGTCCATTTTGCATAATGGAAACACAGGATATTTACTTTCTTTGAGTGTACAAAGTACATGAAAATCAAAAGGAACTATTATTGTGCCTTTTGTAAGGCATTTGTCAGTTTAAAAGTCCTTTTGAGAAAGCAAATATCAGAAGTTCATACAGATGAATTTTAATAAAAATGGAAAATACAGAATAATTTCTGTAATTTGATAGTCATTCAACTCTATTCCTAGGAATTATTTTCGAAGATTAACATTTATTTGTCAAAAAATAAAACAAAACTGATTTGAACACCCACCCCTACTATAGGTTTCTCACTAAAGGAGTTCAATATAAATTATATACACCTAAAGTATCCTGTACGTGCTTCCATAATGTGAAATTGACAACATTTGCAGTATTGTTGGATTTAGGATACTAAACTCAACGATAGCCGAACTTTCTTTATGCTTCTACTGCTCTTATAATTCTCTGCAGTCACATCTGTTGACTGTCAGAGTTTGGTAGAAAATAGTATCTACCTAAATAGGTACTACAATAGAGAAATTTACCAAAATGCTTCTCAAAAGCTCCTTATTCTGGTTCTCATTTGTGGATAAAGAAAATTGGCATTTCAAGTATACTACTGTATCAGACCATTTATCCAGCAAGCTTGAGACTGGAGCTGAGCCAGATTTCTTGATAGAGGCTTAATATATACCTAAAATATTTAAATAAACAATGAAAAGTAAAGAACAAAATTGTATTCAACAGATACAAATGAGTACATCTCTAAAGCAGAGTCTGATTTTTATTCATTCACTTAAAATTCTTAGAGTATAGAATATATAATGAATAGCAAACAAAGAAAATGTGAAGAATGAAACTGTTTATAACAGATACAAATTAATCCACTACAAGAACAGTCTGTTCAATTTATCAATCCACTAATTTCCATCTGAAGACAATTTTTTTTATTTATAGCTGGTTTTCTGGATAAATGGTCTGGTACTGTACAACTATACATTTATAG
This sequence comes from Thysanoteuthis rhombus, assembly GCA_963457665.1. Taxonomy (NCBI): domain Eukaryota; kingdom Metazoa; phylum Mollusca; class Cephalopoda; order Oegopsida; family Thysanoteuthidae; genus Thysanoteuthis; species Thysanoteuthis major. The sequence goes on along the minus strand of OY735222.1, from coordinate 51,152,561 downwards.
GAAAGATTCTGGAAATATCCCAGTGCTCCATAATCTGGACTTCTGAGCAGTAGAAGAGTTAAGGATGATCAAATTTGTCCATAATTTTGCAAACATGTCACTCATTTTATATTAATGTTCTAATCCCAAAAGATCGAAGTGAATCATCGTTGCTTGGTGGCAATAGGAGACAGTTTTCTTTAAAAACACTACAACTATCAAGAATTGTGGTCTTTTTTTCCTGTTCTCCACCTCATATTGTTTTCACCTGCAGTTCATACATGCAGTGGATAATTAAAGTAAACCCCTTTTCTTCAAGATAGACATTTTATTGGTGATATTTTCAGGAGTGCTGAAAAAAATTCTCCCTGAAACTCCACTTTACAAAACATTGAAATAGAAATAAAATTAACATAAAAAACAACATGGGAAATGAAAATAACAATTTTGTTTTTTGTTTCTTACTACAGACACACCCTGACTTCAGTAAATTTTGTTTTCATGAAGCCCAAATGTTAAATCTCGTGGATTCAAGAACTGAACACTACATCAAAATGGCAGTACTCTGCAGTTCTCATGTGATGCTCTCTCGGGATGACATGGATGATGAAGACAAAATTTCTCCATGTTTACGTCAAATCAGAGGGTTAACTGTCAAATGACCAAAAAGACTACTGTACAGAGGATGCAGGAATATAGAGGCCTATCAAAAACTATTATGGAGGTGTGCATGGCCTAGCGGTTAGCAGTATGGAAAATGGAATAGGTGAGTCGAGTTCTGACTCCAGCTGAGACAATCTGTGTTCACTTTGCACTAATGCCCTTGGAAAAGGGCGTGAATCCATCTTTTTTCCTCTGAGCTATGAGTAAAATAGAGAACCAGGAAAGTCCAAACCCTAGTTCAGTGGCGTGAGAGCCTGGTGACAGACAAAATACAGAACGCGTTTCCGAAAGGTACGGTTAACAGGGCTCTGGTGAAGCTTTGATGGACCTAGCAAGCCAGAAGTGGATTATGATGAATGCTTACGTGGAATAACCCTGCAACACCCTCGTGGTATTAGCGAATGGATGATCTTTCTGCTATAAAATTCAAATTATGAGGGTTTGTGGGAGGGGGAAAATTATTTGAGTCAGGGAGTGTCTGTCAAACCAATATGTAATCTTTTGCTCATAATTTCCTGAATATTTTGTCAGTCATTTTTCATTCAGGGAATGTTTTTATATAAGAAGCAAAAGAATTGGTTGGACACTAATCCAACTAGATAACAATTTGATTTTCTCAAATTCTATATTGATATTAAAAAGCAAATATTTATATTTTATTTTTGTGTTACAATAAAAATGTCTTCTGCAATGTTTGGATATTTTTTTTTTTTACTGTTGTAATAACAAAGCCACCAAACATGGCGGTCACAGGAAAAAAAAAAAAAAAAAAAAAAAGAAGAAATCTTTTATCTTATTATCATGTTTTTTTTTCTTGAAACTTGTATTGGGAATCCAGCAGGTTGTGTCAACATTTCAACAAGTGTATTCCAGATTTTATAAATACACAAATGTACTGACCAAGCTGGGCATAGAGTGTGAAAGACTTGCCCAAAGTCTACATAGCCTTTGTCAGACTTAAAACCTGAACCTATCATATTTACCAACAGAAAAAAAAAAACAAAAAAACAACAACAACACACTGTCATTACCAAATGAGCCATTGTACATGCCCCATTTTAACAAGGGTAGATAAACTGATTTAGTGATGTAAAAATAATTTATACAATGCTAAAAAATTTGGCAGTAATTTATTTTGGGATAAAAAAAAAAAAAGAAAAGAAAAAAGAAAAAAAATTGTTTTTCTTACTTTTGTCATAATTTCATAATCATATTTCTACTGTATGTGGATTTTACAAGTCTAAAGCAGGGCTAAGCACAGTTGGCATAAGGTGTAAAAGACTTATCCAATGTGTTAGATGGAAACAGGTATCCCTCATTTTTCAAAAGTTTGCTTTAAGCTACCTTTTTGCTTTTAGGAAAAAAAAAAAAAAAGGCAAAAACTAAAAATAGCATTCAGGATTTGTTTTGCAGCACACACTCCCTCCGTTTCTTATCTACACTCCAGTCTCCTGCACCTCCACCCACCAACAAAGCCTAACACACGATCATCACCATTTTTTGGTCTCTGAACGCTCAAAAATGTTCCCCCTATAAATTGATAATAATTGACTCTTTGTTTTATGCCATTTTAGCACAACTTTTGGATAGTAGGGGAAACCTGTACTCCTGAACTAAAACATCTGGTTAAAGAACAAACGTCACTACTAAACGTGTCATGACACCCCCGAAATGTGTGTGTGCAGTTTTTCCTTTAATATTGGTGGACATAGGTAGGAAATTTTGAAAACATTCAAGTATAAAAAAACCCCAAAAAACAAAAAAACATTCCCTGTGAATAGGACATCTGTGCATCCAAACTTGACCCTCTAGCATCCACAGTGTCCATTGATATGAGATTTTCTAGGAGAAACATTCTATTCTGATGGACAACATTTCAAAGAAAAAAGGTTACTGGCCAATTGCAAATTATCAGATTCTAAAATTAAGAATAACTTGTTACATTTATCATTTTATCTAGTAGCATTCAAATGATGTGAGAGAAGAAAATGTCATTATGATACTGAAACAACTCATTTCTATCATCTCAGTATAGTTGAGATTATTGACGTAAAGGCTTTTTTGCCACTTATGGAGTTCATAATAAAAAATAAAATAATAATAATGATGATATAATAAAGCAGCTTGAATATCAACAGGTAGTTAAAATTTGGTAATTTTTCCCCAATCGATTACCAGTCATTTAAAAACACAATGTGTTTGGCTGCTGCAGGGAGATATAGACTGATTGGTGGAAAACTGAAATAAGGTTATTTTTGATGGAGAAAAATAGAAAACTTAATTCTATCTTTAACCCTTGATGCAAAAGTTGTTTTTTTTATTTTGTAAAATGATTATTGGCTAAGAAAAGACTGAGAAGTCATTGTTCAGTAAATTATACATTGATAACAATTCGATTTAATTGAGTGAGCAACGGAAATTAAAATGTTTGCTATGAGAAGAATAGGGAAAGGTGATTAATAAAACAAACAAAAATGTTATTCCAACCTTTGTTTGGACAATCCAATCTCTTCTTCCAATCTTTAGTGTTTAGTGTCTTATAGTTTATTATGTAAAAAGGAATCTCTTTTTCCAGTCTTTGACTGCAGATATTACATATTACACCCGCAGAAGGATGTAGAATGAATCGGCCAAATGTGTTAAGATCAAAGATGGAATGAATAGATTGGATCTTCCAAACAAAGTTTGGAACGTTAATGACTCTTCCCAAAGTTATAGACAATACAAAAATGTAATATTAAGGAGGTTTAATTGAAATGTTGGATGGTCGATTTATTTTGGAATTTTGTCTATGAAGAAAAGGCAGTTATTTATTGATATTCATTTATGTCTTTAAAGGGAAACCATGTCTTCTTAAACCAAATGACAAATTGATATCACAGTTTTCGCTCTTTCAAGAAAACGGATCTGTTTGAATAGTGATTGAAAAAGAGACAGAGAGAGAAAACAGTAGTTTATTTATCAAGCTTATATAACACTTATTAAGTGAAATGAAGATTTTGTTTTTGACAGTTGAAGTGGAATAAAGGAAAAAATGACAGAAATAAATACTGAATAAATAGAATTTTCTGTGTTACTGATTATTATATAATGAATAGAGTTGATTCTCTCTGCTTTCTGAATATGTATTGAAAACAAGTATAAAATTAGAGAAAATGATTTCTGCTTTAAGGACTATGAAGTGAGGATATATCAACGCATATGATGCAAAGAGAAAAAACATGGTACATAATGCTTAAGGGTATAAAAATTATGTAAACAGTTTTCTTATCCAGAATGTAATATTTTTAAACCAAATGCACGTTTCATGGCTAGAGACTATTTGTTGAGAATCTATCAATGCAAATGATATAATCAGAATAAAGAAAGCATGTAATGCTTTAAAATGTAAAATAATGTATTTGATTATGACTTATTATGAGATGGCTTTTTTTCAACGTTAGATAGTACTATTAATATTTTTTATTTAGTAGAAAGAATCGGGGTGGGAATCACAGTTTGATATTTTAAAAATAATAAGAAAAATTTTGAAAAAGTCTTGGGTAATTAAATATCTACTTATAGAACAGATTTTATCAATGTAAATGTGACCACCACTAGTACCCATGATGAATAACCACAAATGGATGATATACTGCTTGGAAATTGAAAGTAGTTAAAGAGTCCAATATCTATTGACTTATGGTATTCTCCCAATTACTTTCTTGGGGGCTGAGAAAAAACTAACATTAAAAAAGCCTTTCCAAAATATGAAAATAATCAAGTAATTATAGAATATACTTTTAGACAATATAGAACTAAGGTCTAAGTGATGGGGGAATATATCAATGCAAACGATGCAGTTATAAAAATGACATACAATGCTTCTGAAAGTGTCCTTCATAACAACAACATCTGATTTTGGAAACAATAGGTGTCTTCTGCTAATGGCTATGAAGAAACTTGAATGCAAAAAACATGCACGTCAAAAGATGGTAATAATGTTGCAGAAAAAGGTAACAGTTTTTAACAGCCTTAAGCTTCAAGGACATCATTTTTTTTTTAACAAGACGCACTTTCAGCTGAAAATTATGATGTTAAAAGAAATCTATGCAAAAAGGTCTCAGGAAGGTGGCACAATATGTGTTTTGAAAAACATTAACAGTTCATTTTTTTAAAACTCTTGAATTCATACAGGAAAATTTGAATGTTAATATCAAAGGGAATAACTACTGACAGTGACCTCATTCCAGCTTGGGGTGATTTTTTAAAGTTTTTTTTTTTTTAATACCATCTAATATGATAAATTTAACAAAATTTGTTTCCCCTCACTGAAGGGCTCGACTGTCAATTTGGAGCGCCATCAAGTGATTTAAGAATTAATATATAGAAATGTTATATAAACCTGTGAACTAAAGACAATGACTTAGAGAGTTTAATGCAAAATTACCAACTTAGACCTGAAATGGGAAGATTATGGTAATGTTTTTAAACAATATACACCCACTATATGATCAGAAGATCAGGATAAAAGAATTTTCAATGTGAACATATACACCCCCATCCTGAAAATACGGCAATTTTTTTGAACTGACATATCTTCTACCAAGGAAAAAAAAATACGAGTATGAAAGGACAGAGTATACCTTGAAGAGAAATAATTATAAAAAGGATAAAGAAATGAAGGTTTGAGAGAAAAGCAAGAAAGTCATATAAGAAAGATTGATTGTTAATAGCAAAGAAATTAATGAGAGAAAAAGAAAAGGGAAAAGCAATACAGTGAAGCAGTCATAATAAATCAATTACTTAAAAAATTATTTAACATTTCTTTTGGTCCCTTTCTAGGATGCTAGATACAAGATTATAGGTAATGAGAATTAGTGTAAGATTATTCATGAATGCCAAGAGGAAACCGTGTCGAATGGAAATAGAATTGGTAAAATATGGACAAGACATTATACAATGATTGGCAAACATAGAGATGATAGTTGTAATTATTGGGTCATTTGATTCAAACACATTTTTATGAATAACCATCTTCTCTCTAAAGGAGCCAACATATTTGTTTTCGAATTGAAAAAAAAAACAACAAAAAAAAAAAAAATAGAATTTTCCCTTTTTTTAAAAATACAGAATTTGGAAAAGATGGAGATATGGGGCGCAGTTTTGGACGCAAAGTTAATTTTTTTCATGAATTATGAGTTGACCCTCCTTGTAATCTTATCTTAAAAAAGCAAGTAATTATAATTTTGAAAAATAAATTGTTCTAAAGTTTTATCTTGCTTTTGAAAAAAAAAAAAAAAAAAAAAAAGGCTGAAATTTTTGACTAAGAAAAAGAAAAAAAAAAAAAAAAAAAATTTTCATTAAAATATTATATTGGATTGTTCCAAAGTCAACATTTAACTCAATTCAAGAAGAAAAAAATCAAAATCAAATTGTGAAAGCAAATAGGTTGAGAAAAGATAGTGAATTCTAAAAATGCATTCCAATTAATTGATTCAATAATTATGGCCATCATCTCCATGTTAGCCTAATAATAATTTTCTTTTCACTTTTTAACATAGAGACTAAATGAAGTGAAGCTATTCTGGTTATGAAAATTAATGGTTATTTGGAAGTTGAGTCTGTGAGTGTGTATGTGCACAAGAGAGAAAGAGAAGAGACATAACCTTCTTTGTCTTTTTTTTGGCAGCATATTTACTTTTTGTAATTAAAAAGGAAACAATAATGATGAATACTCTAACAGTAATTAATGATACATCAGTATTTAACAGTATCAAGACCGACCCAAACTTTGTCCAAAAACATTGGACCTTCTACACTTTCATTTGAAGAAGCTGATACCATCAACAAAATTACATATGAATGTAACATTGCCGGCAAATAGTGTCAGACAAATATGAAAGACAATGGTAACACCATGCTAAATTGCAAAAAATTGGTTCTCCTTTCTTTGTAAATAGATATAGATATATATATATATGTGTATGTGTGTGTGTATACATTAAAAATCATTTGATCTTCTATGAAAATGTCTTTTGATGAATCTAGTTAGACTGCACTGTAAAATAGTTACTTTACCTGACAGAATAGTTGGCACTAATAAAAATACATTGTTTACATGAAACATCTTATATATACATATATAAGAATTGTTTGGTTCATGATACTTGGAGTGGTTAGTCGAAAAATGTAGAAGTTTGTTTTATATAGAGTTTGAAGTTTGATAAAAAGTTTACATTGGAAATCACATGAAAATGCCCATAAATTTTAAAGATTCTTAGGATTATGGACAGACAGAGAGATCATGACATTTACTTTATATAATTTACATTTGTAAGCATTTTAATTGAAATTTGTAAGTCAATTTGTAGGAAAAGTGAAGAACATGAAGTAAAGTTTGAGGAGAACAGAAAAAGATGATAAAAAAAGATGATGCAAATTGTATCCCGGTGCAGAAAACATAAAATGATTTTTTCTACAGGTCAGGAATTGATATCATCTGCTATTTTATGACAGCCAATCAAGTCAAATGGGTTTTTTTTCTGACAAAGAATTTTCAAATTTTGCAATAAATAACCATGTGATGAAATCTATCTCACTACTATGTTTTTTCTAAAGTCATATTATGTATGGTCTAAATATTTCCTTTCAGTTATATCTGATTATTCTCCATCTATTACAGTACATACTTTACAAGTAATGACTAATGCAAATTATATACATAAAAATCAAATAAACTGTGTAAAAACAAAATGATTTCAGAATTAATTGAATCAGTTATAAGACGTTTGGTGTAAGGGAGAATTTCTTTTTATATGGCACGGAATAAGATATATAGGAGAAAACTGAACCTAATTTCACTCACACACCACCAGGAGGGAAGACTCAGATTTGCTTTGGGCAGGTTTTTTTCTATAGAAGCAAGCATAGCTATAATTAAAAAGGTCCAAGTCTCTCACCCCCCACCAAAAAAACCCAACAATTCCTCATCAAATTTCTCAAAGGCACCATGTCTTATTCAAGAGTAGTGTGAACTCTAATCCAGAATGGTACCTTTGCACATATAAACCAAGATATATGAAATATACATCCTTCCTGCCGTGCTGTATGGCCTTGACTGTATCACATGAAATTCTAAAATTTCCAAACAAATTGAGGTATTCCAAAATTATATAATGCACTTCATCACTGGGTGCAAATAAACAGATCTCTCTAAGACCAACCTCCCATCTTTCTTTGATAAGGTTAAACCTCTCTAAGAAACCAGACCAACCTCCAACATTTCTTTGAGGAGGTGAAAAGCAAGTGCCTGGAACTATTTGGACACATCAAACGACCAAAAGCAGGACTTGCTGAAATATGTCTCAAAGGTTGTGTACCAGGCCAACACAAACAGGGAAAACCAATATGCAGATGACACAACAATAAATTCCTCATGTCAAAATGTAACAACTGGACCCAGATAAATACCCATGTCCAAGATTATGAAATCTGGAAGAAAATGAGTAGGCAGAAAGAGTCATATATGAACTCTCCACTTCTCGTGAAGGATTTAATTTTTTGCATCTACACAATATGGTTATCCTTTATGGTTTTAGACATTATTATTTACTACAATCAATCTTCAGGCTTTCAATCTATGGCAGTGAGTAAACAGTGCAGATTGGAACCAGAGAATAAGAACCTGGTGAGACTAACTCATGTCCCTCTTGCCGCATGGAAGCCTAGTTAAACATATCAACTGCTTTGCTGACTGAGCTACAGGTTCTTCATTACCTTTCAAATCTAGTCACGAATGAATAGGATGTTCTTAGTTGTTCTTAACTGAAAACAATGAAAATAAATCCAAGATTTCCAAATTCCAAATAACAGATATGATACATAGATTTGCTCTTTTTTCCCCTAAGAAATATTTCACTTTGAACCAAAAATTATTTACAAATGCAGCAGCTTTTACAGCTGTCAATATTTAAAATAATATGAATTTAATAAAATATTTTATTCTGTTTCATAATAGAAAACAATATTTTCTTTAATAATTTACTTGGAGCAGTTAAAAAGCGATTCCTTAAGAACTGCCATTTGTAATATTTATAATAATTTATTAGTAATGGAAGTGAGACAAGTGAGTATAACATAAAGGAAAAAAAGAGAATGGGTCACCATCCCAAAACTGAGCAATCCAAGTATATTGCACCTGGTGGTATCACATCAATGAATTAAGGTGTCAGGACATTTGCCCCCAGAGACAATTTCACATCAATGAATTAAGGTGTCAGGACATTTGCCCCCAGAGACAATTTTCACCAAAAAATGGGTTACGGTTATGGTTTCATGAAAATCCATAATAAATTTTGTATATATAAATGCAAAGCAATGTAACAATTTCTCATTTATTTTATCCTTTGCAATTGCCCTTAAGGGTATATGTCTTGAGGGGACATCGCCCTCAGAGGAAATTGTCCAGGAGTCCTGAATTATAAAAAAAAAACATTTTTATGTAGTGATTGGCAATTCCATTACCAAGAAAAAAAAAAAAAAAAAAAAATTAGCCATTCTTTTGTTTTTTCTTCTTTACATGCTAGATGAGTGGGTATGAATGGAAAAAACGTCTTTATGCACAAGAAATTGTTGTAAGATAAAAAGGAGAAAATATGGGATGGACTGCCAATTTCACTGGCCATTAAAAAAATGATAGGGAATAAAACTATGAACCTTTTCCTTTCTTTTAACCTTTTGAATGAAGTGTGAAAGATTTTCAATGAAAATATGTGTGCGTGTGTGTAAAGTAAACCCCATATTGTTGAGAGAAAAGGAAGAGAGAGAGAGAGAGAGAAAAAAAAAAAAAAAAAAAAAAAAAGAAAAGATGGATTAGGTTGAAACATTTATAACTGGTTTTAACATCACCATTACCGTCAGTATGCCATTCCTCACAAGATTCAAGAACAATATAGCCGGAATTCTCCGAATATATAATAACATACAAAACAAAGAATTTACATTGAAAAAAAAAATAAAATAAAATAAATAAAATTAAACCAAAAAACATCAAAAATCACCCAAGTTAAAACTCTGATATCTATAAGCATTCAATATTGGGAATATTACAAGTATACACATGGACTGACCGCAGTGGGCATGAGGTGTGAAAGACTTGCCCAAGGTCTAGATGCCCTTTCCCAGATTTGAAACCTGAACTACACAGGTTACCAATATGGCTGGCCAAGAAAAAAAAACAAAAAAGAATAAAAATCTTATGTCTTTACCACATGAGCCATGACACCAACTGTAACAATTTAAACAGTAATAAGACAAGGTGTAATCTTCATCTTTGAAGAGAAAAAAAGGAAAAAAAAAAAAGATAAATAAATTGACACCACCAGTTTAGATAATTAATTGAATGCACACTTGAAAGTAAAGTAGTGTTCACGTAGATGAATAACAAATTATTACAATTCAAAATTTTTGTTTGCAAAATACCACTATCTTTATACATGCATATATAATTAACAATGTACATAATGCCTAACTGCAATGCAAGTTAGACTGACATCTATGTAAGTATTGTAATAATAATAATAATAATATACTCATGTTAAGTACACACAAACGCATACATCTTTCTGAATTGTAATAATTAGGACTTTTTCCATTTTAAACAAGAAAAAAAAAAAAAAAAAGAGAAGTGTTTTGGGTGGATGAATACGATAACGATTTTTTTTTGATAACGTAAAATTTTACAAAGCAAATTTTAAAAAATGCAGTGTTAACAATTGGAAAATTGTAAGGTTCCATGGCAAGAGCCAATTTCAGAAAAAAATTGTTTGATATTTGCATATCTAATAATAGAGTTGATATTTAAAGGTTATAATTTAAGTTCAATATAATGACCAGCATTTTGAGATTTGAGAGATATTTATTTGCTTGGATGATTTCTTTGCAAAGACATACGTATATTTTATGTGCACGTGTATATATATATGTATATGTGTCTGTGTGCACCTCTGTACGTATATGTACATAGATACATACACGTTTCTTGTACTGATTATAAAATCTATATGCACATGTATAGTTCAGGCATCAGTGGAGAGCCGATTACTAATTTAGGTGTGTTTATAACAAATCCAAAATACAGTTTTAGAACTAACTTGCTTGAGATTTCAAGAAATCCATGTTAAAATGCAGCTTTTTGTATATCTAGATAATTTCAACTTCTTTAACATAAGAGAAAATATGTTGTCAAAGAAATTAATGAAATATATAAATGCAAATAAAAGAAAGAATCAGTAATGTAATCAAAAAATCTAAATGGTGCATACCCAATAGAAAAAGTTTAATAAAAACAAAAATCTGGATTATGGAATATTCAAAATGTACAAATTAAAATAAATTAAAATCATGCAATAAAAAAATCTTTTTTGAGAAAAGAAAAATATTTCACACACATCAACAACATTTGAAATCACTCAAAAAAACAAAAAAAAAACAACATACGAACAGTATTTGATTAACTCAAATAATAATTAACATGTTTTGTTTGTTGTGGACAGAAAATTTTTTAAGACTTTGTGGCTAAAATCAATGTTTTTTATATGAAAGCTCTCTTGCTTATATTTCATGTTTATGGTTGGGGTGGTATCATCTTTGATAAAAACAAAAAAACACACAAATATAATGAGGCTTACATAAAACCATTCAATTATGGTTTCAATAATGAATAGTTTTTATGGCACTTTTCATTTGTTGTTGATTGGGTGTGATTTAATGATAATAAGTGATGATTACCTCCCACAAACGTAAACTGTCTTTGACAGTTTTAAAAAAAATGTGTGAAAACCATTGGACTTCAGATCCCAGTGTTGTGGTTATTATTATCATTATTATTATTTCAAGAGTAGTATCTAAAATAATCATAATTAAACATGCTTTAAGATTTAAGAATCACACAAGTGACTGGCTAATAACATTGGCCAACCGACATTTAACAAGGGCTAAAATCAACTAATCTAAAATAGTATTTTTCTTTTCCTTTCATTTTTTCTACTTTTTCTTTTTCTGTTTTTTTTTTTGTTTTTAAAGTTATTTGTTTGAAACTCAAAATGAACCAATAATTGAAATATGTTTTGAAAGATCATTCTCCCGGCCTAACATAACAACACAAGGAAAAGTTTTAACGGACTTGGGGTTGTCGAGCACGTTTCATCTCTTCTTGCTGGAGACGCTGTTGGATGAGGACCTGAGCCTTTGAGATGTTGTTTGGTGTGCCTGTGATGGTAACGACCCTGTTGCGAGTGCCAGGGACATAGACACCTTTCTTGGAGATCTGTATGTTTGTACCTGTCAGCTGCTGGAGTTCAACGATGCCTTTGCCACCAGGCCCAAGGATGGCACCTACGATTGTTTCTGCAACTTCAATCTCATTCTTTGTAGCTGGTCCTGACTTGTCCTCAGCTGGGCTGTACATGGGAGAGTTGTGGCCAAAAGACATCTGGTTCTTCATTTGGTCACCTGATGAACTGGGGCCGCCAGCAAACAGAGCATTGTTCAGCGAATAGTTGACAGTAGTGTTGAAAGAGTCACTGAGCATCGGGCTGCCACCAAAACGTTCACTGTTGATGTTTGCTGAAGAGTTATTGAAAGGGCTTGAACTTGCACAAGTAGATGCAAAGTTTTCCATGGCTGATGGACAGCTACCCACAGGGCCAAACACACAATTGTTATTTGAGTTATTCATGAAGGGGTTACTGACACTAGTGGTGGGTGTGTTACATCCTGACATCATAGTTGACCCCTGCAAGCCCTGAAGGTTCAAGTTAAGTCCTCCTCCTCCACCTCCAGCACCTAGATTGCCAAGTCCTCCAAGACCCAAGCCAATACTGGTCAGAATGCCATAACTAGCAAGGGTATTCATGGCAGCTCCTATTTCTTCAATTGCCAACTCTGAGAAACCACAACCACGGAGGGTAGCTTTTAGATTCTCCAGAGCTGTACTGTTGATGCTTCCGCCAGCAGCACTACCACCACCCCCACTCGAACCCCCACCTCCAAGGTTGGCTGTGTTTACACCCATGTTAGACACAGCACTAGAGTTGGAATTGCTGCCGAAATTGTTGTTGTTGAAACCGAAATTGAATGTTCCTAAATTGTTGTTGGTGGCCATTCCCATTTGTTCTTGGTTCCTGAAATTGATGTGCGTGAATGGCAGAGTGTTGGAATTAGAACTGGCAATGGGGCCCACGAAATCGGCGTAGCTTATATTAGGACAGCAGCCGCTTTGGGGATCTTCGGCAATGACCCGTAAGATCATTTCAACTGCATTTCTATTCGCTTCCACGTCTCCAGCAACAGTCACACATCGCTCGGGGATATACGTACCCTTTTGATTCTGGGATATCTGAACCGAAGCTCCACTTTCAGCTTTAATCTGCTTGATAAAGTTGCCTCCTTTTCCAATAATCATCCCAGCTGTACTATTCGGAACCAAAATCTTCACCTGTTGGTGCCGTTCAAATGGGCCGCGGTAGTCCTCATATTTAGGGTTTAACTCGGGCTTTTCACGAATTTTTTCCATGATGAAGTTATGCACTTTACGGACGGCTTCGAACGGCCCAGTTATCAAACACACCCTTTCTGTGGTGCCTGGATAGAAGTTGTTCGACTTGGACATTTTCAGTTTGGCTCCAGCTTCACTCTGGACCCGGGCTATTGTTTCCCCTCCTTTACCAATGATAGCCCCAGCAACAGCATTGGGGACCAAAATCTTGAGGCTAATTGCACCGGCAGCTCCTCCCGTGGGGTCCCCCCCGGGGGCCGCCTTATAGTCGCAGGTATAGACTTCCCCGGATCCCATGCTGCTACCTGCTCCGCTCTGGTTGGAGTTCATCTTGCTTTTTCGTTAGATTTTTTTTCTTTCCGTTATTTCAACTTCTCAGAGGGGATGAGTTGGTTGAGTTTAGTTTTTTTACTGCCTCCACAAATTGTTTTGGGGCAGATTCTGCTTGCTTTTTGTCGCCTTCCCCCTGTTTTATGTGTTGCATGCAAGCAGCTTTCGTTGCAGAGCAAGACGATACTCGACTTTCTCGGGCATCAAGAGTTACTTGCCCCTTCCTCACAGCTCAAAGGGGGCGCCACGATGAACTCAGCTTCCCGTATTTCTGCAGCTTGGAAAAAAAAATTATGTAAAAATATCTAATCTGATTTTGGATTGGTGTGTAAAAAAATAAATCAAGTTTTTATATAGTGCCATATTCTTTAGATGATTAGGATGAAAGTGATTTTATTTTCACACTTCACTCCTATTAGCTTTTAGCGGAAGTCAACAGGTCACAGGGTCCGAAGCGTATGGCGTCTGGCGAGACCGAGAAGGAAGGAAACATTACGAAACTTATGTTCAAAGAATTGATGAAAAATTTACTAATCACTTTCTCATTCAATGATATTTCGTTGAATATTAAATACATTATTCTAGATTATTTGATTTAATGCACTACTGAATTAGTCTTTGATAACAAAATACAAAAAGAAGGATCATACCCGTTCAAGTTTGAGTGATTCAATTAATTAATAATTGTATTGTATGAGATTCATTTGCCCCCTCTTCCTCATGAGGTTAAGTCTGGCACAAGGTCAGTTTAACGTGAAGGCCCTAATGCATACGTACGTGTGTGTGTGTGTGTAATTGTTTAGATGAGGTTCGCAAAAACAAGGGCGGTAACTCATATAGAAGCGTGAAGCGTAAATTACGCAGACAGTTTGGAACAAATAGGATATTGTTTACTAATTTTTATCGTGAGAAGAAATATTGTTGGAAATGGCATAGAAAATTCATCTAATCATTTTGTGATAATAATTTCAACTGTATATTAATTTTAATGTTACAAATATGAGAAAAATATTTAAATTGCAACTTCGACCCTAAGCTTAAACACTAACCCATTACTCACCCTACATTATATGCTTTGTATTTAAATTTAATAGACTGGTTTTAAATGGTAAAGTTTTCTGCTTTCATTTGTTTCGTAATTAATTAGCAGCAGCAGCTTGAATAATTGTGTCTATACCTGTTGCCTCTCCCCCAACCATTACCCGGAGGTGCCCTTACACATTGAGGCTGAGACAAAATAGGTCCAGATTCACTTTACTTGACCAAAAAATGGAGAAACTTTTCAGCTTCAGTCGTAATTTTTGTGCTTTTGATCGATTAGACCCTAGACAACGTCCTGGAATTTCGTTTATTTAAAAAAAAATGTTTTCAGGTTTTATGAGGTGGATTCTATTTACAATGTAATTGCAATGGTAAACTGAACTGTTACTTGCAGTCCGTTGTACGGAAGTGAGGCTTTGAAATATTCGGTTACTTCCCTTGTGAGGGTTTTGAATGACAATTTTTTGTGCTTTTATTAAGATGTTTTGTGGGGGCTATCTGGTGTTGCTCCAAAGAAACTACAATGATTGCACAAAAAATCATTAAAATCAAGAAGCCCAGATTACAACCTTCACAAGGGAAATAAGTGAATACTCAAAAATTTCACTTCCATCCAATGGACTGAAGTCAACAAAGGTTCTAGGATGTAATGGATCAAAAGCACAGAAAATTATTGGCCCCCCAAAATATTCTTCTATTTTTTTTTCACTTGATTAACTAAAGTAAATCTTGACCACAAAAAATATCTAGTCCCCATGTCCCGTGTCATGAAGAAGTCAGAAATGTCCTTCCGGCTCTCCTTTTTTAGTGCCATGAGGAGGTGCTGCTATGGAGTTGCAATCCCCAGGACTGGACATTATATACTTACAACAAATTAGTTTACTAAGATATCAATTTCTTATTTGAAAAACCTTTCTTTAAGGATTACAAAAATTGTTTAATCATTTTATTTGAAAAAAATGTTGGTGAGTTGCAAAATTGTTGAAAAAGGTCTAATCTTTTCCATATAAGACCAAATGCTAAAAAAAAGAATTAAAAAAAACCAGATCCGGTTAATCACACGATAGAAACAAAGAACAAATGTGAATACTACCGGGCACTATCTAAGGCACCTATTTAGCATGAACTTACATTGTAAATTGAACACTCCTAAGAACTTATTATGTGGGTGAATCTTCAAAATAGCAAAAAAATGTTTTTTTTAGACATAATGTATAAATGTCTCAATTTTCAGCCCTTTTCACAAATATTTTCATGAGTTCAATTTTTTTGTCACACTTTGGAGTTTACTTCTGCACATTTGTAATTTGGTCTTGTAAACTGCAAAGAATATGTGTTTGGGATTGGTTGGGGAGAATTTTCAAAGTTAGGATTGATACAATCCGTTTGCTTGTTTGAAAACATCCTGCAACACAGATGAAACAGCAGCATGTTTAGTAGGATCTTGAATCAGGATATCAGAATTTTTACTAAATTGATATCAAGCCTTTTTAAACCTGTCATTCATATATATATATATATATATATATATATATATATATATATATATATATATATGTTTTTGTAGATTTATGGGTAGAAATCCTTGATTTACAATTCAGGGCTCTAGGCTACTGTATCATGATAAGATATCACTGTTGTTGGCAGTCATTAAGGTATGTAACAATGATGTTTGTAAAGATGTTGTGGGGCACTATGAGATACATCTGTTTATTGAGGTCATGAACCATTTCATTCCTTACACCCACAGCTTGAAGAAGAATCCTTCATTGCTCATTCTTGACAACCATGAAAGCCACGTTCCAATTCATTTTATTGACATAGCCAAGGAAAATGGTTTGATACCTTGACCCTACCACCTTACAGCAGTAACAAAATGCAAACTATGGATATGTCAGTTTTTAAACCCTTCAAAAGATATTACAACCCGGCCATAGACACCTGGATGCTTTAGAATCATTGAAGGCCCATCACAATTTATAAGATCATCTATTGTCTTAGTATGGAAAGACAATGGCATCTTTCAGCATTCTTTTGTAGTTTAAAAAAACTGTTCATCCTATGGATGAGAATGTCTTTTCTGAGGCAGATTCTTTTGACTCTGCTGTCACTGACCAGCTCCATCAACCTAGAAAGAGAGCATGCCGTCATAGAAGGAACAGCTGGACATTCAAATCAATCCTGTGGGCCAGGTAGTTCAGCTACATTTTGTTATCTGTGAGAATTCAAAGTGTATCCTGAATCCCCAAAAAGAAAGGAATGTTGCAGGCAAACATCACTCGTGAAGCACTGCTGTCAAACATGATTGAAGACAAAATGAAATTCAGGGAAAAAGGAGTTCAAGACAAGAGGAACTCTTGCAAAAAATTGACTTCTTGGTGATGCATCATCATCAGATCCTAACTGTGAGGAGGAGGCTGTTTTTGATGATCGTGACAATGAGCCTGAAGAGGAATTCCAATTTCTTGGGGATGCCTCTTCAGGCAATTATGTCCTTAATGAGTTTAAGATTGAGTGGAAAGACAAGAAAATTTTCTACATTTGGTTGGTGTTGATGAGCAAAGATGAATCGAGGGAATATGGGACCAGCTTTCTCTAGCCTAGCCAAAAGATAAAGGCAAGTCTGTAATGCCAAACCTCCCAAAAATGTGTTTGGTGTATGATCATTCCATATGGCGTGTGCTGTGTATATATATATATATATATATATATATATATATAAATATATATATATATATATATATAAAATTTCATATGCATCCTGCTGCTAAAACAACAGCTGTGCTGCCAATGAAGCCTTTATCATCTGATGGAGTCTTTGTTGATGGCACAGCTGTTGTTTTGGCATTATGAAATTACATATATATATATATATATATGTATGTATGAAATTACATATATATATATATATATGTAAGTATGAAATTATATATATATATGTATGTATGAAATTACATATATATGTATGTATGAAATTACACATATATATATATATATATATATATGTATGTATGTACGAAATTACATATATATATGTATGTATGAAATTACATGTATATATATATATGCATATACATATAACAGATTTGATATAAATATATAAAGAGAGAGAAAGTTTCTTTTATACATTTACAAAAGCAAAGTGTTATTACATTGGTTAGGCATAATACATAAAAATGTATATTACAAGTATTATACATATTTATGTATAAAGTTGAGCCCCTGAACATCCCATAGACCTCTAAATGAATTTCTCCATCTCACTACACCCTTGCACACTTTCCAGCCTTTACACTCGTACCAATGCATGTACCTAAACACACTGTAACTTGACCACAGATGCCAATCACTCTCTTATACATAGTCATACTACCACTCTCTACTTCATATACAGACAATCAAACCCAAACACACCACAATTTGATCATAGCTGCTTACACACATTTTCACACTCATTGATACTTTAAACCCTTTACCTCTCTCTTTAAAAAGAGTTCAAGCATCAACTCCACTTTCTTCTCAAAAGAATCTCAAGCAACTGGAATGAAACCCATTGAGTTTGAATCCAAATCAAGAATAATGTACAAGGACAAAGCCTGTGCAGAGTTCAGAGCTTATGTTATAGAGGGGCCTCAAATTAACAAAAATACTCATAAATATTAAATCAAATACATTTTTTTCTGCGTGAAGTAGTTAATTTTTTTATTTGTCATACATCTAGATGATTAGACCAATATGTCTGACATTTCTGTAACAATATTACTTAGTTTCTGCGTACATCTCTGTGCAGTGGCTATGACTTGAGTTACAGATACCTTTGTATTTATATGTCGTTCATGTATCACACACACATATATATATATATATATATATATATATATATATAGATGCATTGGCATGTATTTTTACGCATATTGTAAAATTGAAGGTAACATCCTTAAAAATTTTTGTGACATCAACTTTCAAAAAAAGTTTGATCAGAATATAAAGCTAGGTAAGACACTAACTTCCAAAAGACAGTGTCATCAGAATATGAGGTCAGATTTTCAAACAAATCAACAGAACAATCACTTATCTCAAAGTTATTTATTAACTCAACACTTGGTGAATGTTTATAGAGACAAATTAGGACTATTTTCTTAATTGATTGGGGCATCAATTCTGATAAACATTCATGAATCAAGTAAGGACTGACGGCATCTTTTTAAAGTAATTGATACAAAGTATAGTGAACTGATGCGATTGTATTCATTTTAGAAATCTATAAAAAACTGGAGCAAGGTTAAATATTTCTGCATATATATATATATATATATATATATATATATATATATATATATATATATCAAAAAATAACCGTAGCCCACTCCCTGTAGAACTACATTTCCGCACACCTGACCACAATTTTGCCACTGATGCTACCTTCACCATCATAGAAAAAATAGAAAAAACTACTCCAATTGACATAACTAAAGTTCTAGAAAAACACGAAGACATGTGGATCAACAAACTTAAAACCCTATACCCTAATGGATTAAATACTAAACTGAACAACCCGCACCACACAGAACACTAATACACACAACTCCTACCATTAATATCCTCACACCCACATCTTAGACACACTCAATAATGGAAGCTTCAAAGTCACCTAGACCCATAGGAAAAACTTCACCTTAGCCTGTTACAACCCCTGTCCAATTCTTAGCTAAAACACTTTCAGCAACATCTTCAGTAACTTTTAAGGTTGATACCTATGTAGCTCCTTGACTCCACCACCCCTCCTCCTATACTATCCCAAACATACCAAAAAACCCACCTCCCCAACACTACCCCCCACCTTGACACACTCTGCCCTCCCCAAGTCCAACTGCTGCTGCTTTACCAAAATCCCAATACCTGCTGGTCATTCTTACATTCAGCATGAGGCCTCTTGTAGCCCTGACAACAAAACTTACCCACAATGCATAGCCGCTGACAGTGGACTCTGGTTCCACATGGTACATTTTAATTCACACTCACACAACACGCACCACTGATGATGAGAGAAATCTCAAAACATGTATGGACTATCGACAAATAAGGATTAATAAACCTTACCACCAAAAACTTCACTCCCGAGTCTGTCTCACTCTCTAAAGTACACATTATATATATATATATATATATATATATATATATATATATATATATATATATATATATATATATATATATATATATATATATGTATATATATATACATTGCTTTCACAAGAGAATTTTTCCTGTGAGCTCATACGAGAAATATACTATCAACACAAATATCTAAAGTTATCAAATATGAGATAACCTCCATTTTTTACCCATCTCAACCTTTTTTTTTCAATTCTCTAACCATCCAGCACATTATGTGGATTCAATTCAATTGCTCTCATTTTCTGGCAAAGGGTCTTAAAGAGTGTAATTGAGAAAAACCGTGCTCATAACCATGTTGAAAGAGATATGTATTCATTACTATTCACTCATGTTGTCCGTATGTCTCTCCGCACAATATCTCCAACAGATCTGATTGAATTTCGAGAGAGGGGCAGACCATGAGCTGAGAAAAATATTATTAAATTTTGGGATGAATCCAGGAATTTATACTTAATTGAGAGATATTTGTTTTATTATTCTGTTGTAGACAACGAAAAAAGGTCATCTTGAAGGACAACGTATCATCGCAGTTATTTCCCCTTAACCGAGCGAAGGGCTTTCTATTTTTATTGATTTAGTTACGTCTGCCTACGTACAGTAGGCGTATTTTCTTGTGTCGTTTTTTTTTAACACACAATATCTATTATTTTTATCAACTAATTTCAGTGACATTTTGTGGTAGGCTAAGGAAGGATCGGTCAAATTTGGGGGCTGATCGAGTAATCTTTTACTGTTACCTCCCCAGCATCGTGACTATTTGTGAACTAATCTTGATTTAGTTTCTAGTGAAAATAATTAGCAGAGGTATGTCCTCTAATCTTTAAAATGAAAAAAAAAATAATTTCAATTTTTTGCGAAAACATAAATTTCCCAAAGGTTTGTTCGTCAGTGCACTGTTCTTTCTAGACGAAGGTTTTAAAAACACGTTGAAACAGGTTGGCAAGCAACACTAGATTGTAGGTCGAAGGTGAATTTAGGATTTAGTCTACCCTGTACTTGACAGTAAACAATGTTTCAAAATTTAGAGGTCAAATAAATCACCTTGCCTCATTTTAAGACTATTACGTCTACAGATCTTTCGTTGCCACGTTTTCTTCAAATGAATACTTTATTCATTCATTCATTCATGAAAGGTAGCAGAAAACCAGGAGGTTTTTAAAAGGATGAAATCCTTGCTTTATCAAAGTCAGATAAATCGTGTAACAGCCTGTTCGATGTATATGGCTTCCGTCTCAGAGTCAATGAGAGTTAACTCTCTTTACTCAACTGCCAAATGCCCACAAAAGATGGAAAAATAGCATTTTCTTTTCACTTCAAACCTAAAGAGATAAATTAATCCCCAATTAATTTACAAATGAGCAGAAATAGTTCGGTTGTACCTAAAATACAAGACACGACTGTTTGTATTCTTTTCATCGATAACGTTGGCTCCATGACTGCTAGGTTAAAAAGAAACCCAACAACATTAGTTTGTTGGTAACGGTGTGTGATTTATATAGTGGGTTTTTACTTTTGACAATCAGAGAAATGTATTCGTCAAATACGATCATAAAATCGTTTACAAAAAAAAAAAAATGTCTTCAGATCGAATACAATAGATTCATGAGAATGAGGATGTTTACTTCAAAGATCGTTGGGCGAAAAAAAAGAAAGGTTTCATTCTCCATTTTAGCGCACGAAACATCACGATCGAAATTCATACTTAATTACTTCCCTTAGATTTCTTTACCTGACCTCATATTCTAAGCATACATTTTGAAGCTTAACCTTTCACCCATCATGCAACCCTTGGGCCTAGGTGCTGAAATAAAAGATACCCCCCCCCAAAGGTGGGTACCATCGGCAGAACATACTTGTCTTTTAGTTGCATTTATTTGTATAATTCCTTTGTTATCTGAAAAAGTTATCACATTTGCCTTCTTACGGTACGACATGTGGTGGTGCTATTCGAGATATAGTCGAGTTTTGAAAATGTGTGATTCGAACAGTGATTTCCAACGTGGGTACAACCACTCTTTGAGGGGACTGGGTGACTCCGAGGGTGAGGGTGAAAGGCAAAGAATACCAATCGATATCTCCTATCTCAAGTGCTTTCATATACATTTGTACAATTATATTTTGGTTACAAAATAAATGGTTAAATTGGAAAAAAATAAAAGTATTATTTTCAATCCATCATTTTTAATCAATTTTACGGGGGTTCTGATAAAATATATGCTCTAAAAGGGGCGAGGGCTCTGCTGGAATATATGCTCTAAAAGGGGACGGTTGTCCAAAAATGTTTGAGAAACACTGAATCAGAATATGTGGCCAGGTAAATAAATCCAAGGTGATGTAATTTAGTCAGGGATTCGTTTAGACGTTTCGAGTGCTAAAATAAAGGATACAGTGGTAGCAGAATACATCTGCTTACAATATTAATTTGAATTGTCTTAGTTTAAGATTAAATGAAACGAATGAAATGACCAGCATGCATGTAACATAACACATTTATTCACAGAGCAAGTGTTTGATGTTAGTTTTATTTCATGAAAGTAAAGGTGATTATTCTGTCAAAAGACTTCAAAGAAATGTTCATTAAGCCAAAATTCGAAATTCGTGATTTTTTTCCACATAGCTAAAAGAAAGAAAAGTCTCTTGTTGAGGAAAAGTTGGGTTGAAAGAATAGAGTTTATACGGTTCATAGATGTTAGTATGCATTATGTATTATTCCGATGACTGCCGAAAGTGAATTGGTTGGGAAGTCAAAAGTGTCTCTGTATGTAGTGGTAACAGTACTCATGTAGCACACCGTTGAATAGTGTGTGCGTAAGAGTGAGGTGAAGTAAAGTAGTCAATTGCATGAGATGGTCGTTAATGTATTTCCTAATACCTATCGAGTCGACTACTGTACTTATATATCTCTTCTAGTTTGAAGATGTCGCGTTCAAAGTTGATTCCTTTGTAAGTCTTTCGGTAGGCTCCAAATGAGTTGATTTAGATTGGTTTTGATCTTCGCCTCTGATTGGTTAATAAATTGTAATTGTTGCCAAATTACTTTTTATTTTGATAATTGCCGTTATATATTGGCAGCTTTCTTCTAGTGGGAAATTCGAGGAGCCGATTTTCTTTGCACAAAATTATACTTCGCTTTAGTAATGAATTCTATAGTCAATTCACACATTAAACCTTACATGGGTGGCCAGACAATACCCGAGAACAGATGATTGCATAATTTTTCACGTTTAAAAAGACTAGGAATGGAAAATTAAAAATCTATAGATTAGTCACAAATGTAGGAAAACATTTTCATAAGTGGACAAAATAAATAAATGATCTAACACACCTCTTATAATAAAAGATTGGGGTTTGATTATATTGAACAAGATGCTGCTCGTTCATAATTATCGGATGTGGTCCCGCTGTCCTCGACCAGACTGACCTTCGTTAGTCAACCTGGTCAGTTGAAGCTCCTTCTAACCAACTATATTGTTGGTGGGCTTAGTGCAAACACCTGATCACCGCAGGGTAACGTACAACAGAACTTCCAAACTTTAACGAACTACCCGACCATGCCTCCAAATAACTGGATTACAGGACTATGCCTCCCCAGCGAGGAATGGGAGTTTTTCTTAGGTCTATTCAATGTAATTTCTACATATCTGTTCATTTTCATTCGCTTTCTCACACGTTTTGACGTTGTCTTTGAACTAGGAATAAGTATAGAGAGTGTGATTGCTTGAATCAGCGTGTTTTTTGAGTATAAGATGAGAAATTTTTGTATTCAATTTCGAATGGTGTAGGGGAGATAACGTCTTAATTTCCCAAACCACTTTAGTTGGGTTTTGTTAATCGAGTTACTTTTATGTCCTTTTTCAAAGGTAGTTATTGAATGGGGGGGGGGGTCTATTTTTCGTCTGCTGCGTGTTTTTGTTTCTCGATGTGCTGGCTAGATATTTTATATCGATCTGCCACGATCGTTATGGGTCTTCAGTCGATTGGTATTGTATTTCATAATCAAATTCTAGAGTTATTGGTATGTACACTTTTCTTTCTAGTTGATGACGGCGATTTTTTATTCAATTCCCTTGTTCAGTGATAACTAAATACGAACGAGGTTGTAATTATTCTACCTTTTCCACTCCAATTATCTTTGGATTTTATGCGTATACTATCATTTGGCTTTAGTATGGGTAATTCACGGGCTGAGTTTGTTTTTTCTGTTTGTGACGTGAGTAATTTTTTAAAGAATGGTTAATATTTGGGAGATTGGCCCGTAAGATTCTTTCCATTAGTTGATTTGCAGGAAATGGTGCTCCATTTATAGCGGTGTTGTGCGTACAGCGAAGAATGACATATGCGGAACATTGTTGTTCTTTATTGTTTTTTTGTGAGTTTTTAATAATTGTCTAAATGGCTCTCTCTACCATTCCATTCGATCGAGGGTTATTTGGACTAGATTTCAATTGTTTGAAGTCCCTTTGGTCAGTGAATGAATTAACAATCATGTGACTCAAACCCCAGTACGCCATTGCTAACAATGATTTGAGAAATGCCGAATTTCGCGAATGTGTTATTCAACAATCTTATTACTGTGGCAGATTCATAGACTTGAATTTGATGTAGATCCAAATATCTAGTGGCGGCATCCATTATAAGAAGGTATGATCACGATATGAATGGAATATATCTGTTCCAATCTTTTTCCATATTGAGACAGGGATTCCACGAGGAAATAATGGCTCAGCCGTTTGTTGATTACGTTGATCGATAGATACTGAACAACTGCTGACAATATATTTCATTTGAGAACTCAGGCCGGGCCAGTTAACACATTATTTAGCTCTTTCTAGGCATATTCGATGCTTAAATAACCTGTATGTATACGTTGTAAAACTTCTTTACGCAGAAAGTTGGGTACGATTATTTGTGCACCTGTCAGTACGAGTCCTTGTACGACTGAGATTTCGTTACAGATAGAAACATATATAGAATAAAGACGGAATTTTTCCATTGAGTGGCCAAGTATTTTTGTGCGCTGTATGAGTATTTGCAGAGGTGGCTCGCCTGCAATGGCTTCTGTGTATACACTGAGTTTTTTGTCATGGGAAGTTTTTTCACAACCAAGTGCGTGTAAATTTTCATATCTGTATCAAATATTTCAGGGTTATTACCCTGGAGATAAGCACGAGATAATGTTTCGGCAACATTTGCATCATGACTTGGTGTGTAGTTCATTTCGAAATCGCAACGTTGTGAGGCCAACGAGAATCTTTGTATTCTTGGAGGAGACTTGGTGAATCGTTTTTAAAAATTTGCTTCAACGATTTATGAACCTTTTTGACCATGAAGCGAGTTCCATAGATGAGTCCATTGTTTTTTTATTTTATTTTACGACCGAATTGTATGCTAAGGGCTTCATTTTCTAGGGGACAATACTTTTGTTGTAACAGGTTGTGGTTTTGCTCAAGGATAACACCGATTCCTCGTTTACTTGAGCTGTTCGTCATTTTCGCTGTAAATCTGGGTTGTAACACTATAAAACAGGATGATTAGAAATAATCTGTTTGAGTTTTGTAACTGCTTTGATTTGAGGTTCACCAAATGACCAGACGATCTTATTTTGAAGGAGTAGGCGCACAGGTGTCGTTACTCCAAAGTAATTCGGAAGAAATTTACTGGGTTCTCTAACAGATACAATTATTCCAATTTTTTCAATCACTTTAATCTTAATTACTTTAATGGGATGTGGCTTTTATCGTCAAGATTCACTTTTTTTCAACTAAAACGTTGTGAACGAATAAACAACGAAGATGAGAACACTAGTCCGAATAAATCTTGAATGATAATTAATCTAAAACATACTGACAGAAAATTCATTCCATCTATTTCGTCAGAGTAACCTCCCTTGAAAACCATTTGACTGTTTTAAAACGAAATTGTTGTAATCTTGGTTTTCTCCTTCATTTTCATTTTACAGGGCTGAGTTGATAAAATATTGAACAAGTTAACACAATCAGAAAATGGAATTGTAGGTTTTATTCATTAAAATTGAGTTCAAATATCCTAGCTAGAACAAAGACTCATTGTGAGAGCGATGGCTACTTGGAGGTATGGACAGGAGACCGGTTTGAGTTCGGTGGTTCGATTGAACGTTGCCTTTACAAGGCTATCAAAGTTTGATTGGAATGAGTTTCAACTGATCAGGTTGACTAAGGAGGGCTGGTCTAGACGCGAAGTAACCAAAATCACCGTATCTGGCAGTAGTATAGGAGTATTGCAAGAGGGGTAGCCGCAGTAAAAATCTGTCGGGGATTTTGAAAACAAAAATATAAATTAGTGCTTTTGGGGCAGGCGCAGTGGCATTTGAAAAATTCTTGAACATTTGTGAAAAAATCTTGAAATCACCCAAAATGATATCAACATCGAGATTGTCTATCACGACCATAATTTTTCATTCGGTTGCTCTGGTCTCGTATTTCCTCTCCTCAATCAAGGTAAACGTAATATTTAGACAGTTTCAAATTTTACTCTATTTTACTTTCAATTTCCAAGAATTTTTACCCATATTCTTTGTAATTTCAATAAAATCATATATTTTTTTTTAATAAGAGACACTGATAAAAAGGAAAAAAATTAATCATTATCGTTGCAGCGAAGGCCTTTCGCTACAAGGTTCGATGTGCATTATGTAAAGAGATGTTTCAGTACAACATTAAAGCATAATGTTGGTCAATGTTCCCCAGTAGAAAGTAAGGATGGGCCTCATCAAAACAGTCGATTCATTTTTGGTTCATTCAGTTCAAAGAAAAGGAAAAGAAACGAGAACAAGAATAACCTGCTAACCATTGAACAGTCAAAAGGTCATATTTCTATCAATGCATTTTTATTCATTAATCGATTTGAAAAATGTTTCGACATTGTGAATTCGATTGTATTTCATACGAAATTGAAGAGCATTGCATTCTTAACTAATTCCGGTTAATTCCATTGAACCAACTGGAATTTAATTTTGATTTAAAAAAAAAATGCCATTGTATATGTCAATGGTACAGTCTACACCTTCGAACATTTTTTAAAAAGCACTTAGTTCAGTGAGCTGTGAGTGAGTTTTGGTTGCTATATAAACATTGAATTGAAAATTCGCTGTAAAATTAATTTTAGGTCAACCTATGAAATATAAGACACCCACCAACAGATTCAGATTTGGGTATTCTTTATTGAGGCTTGCATAACACTCTTTCATTTGTGAACAGTTGGAGCACCTAAAGCGTTTTCACATTTAATTCTGCTCATCTTCTTCTGTCGTGGTCATGTTCAATAAAACATGTGGTAAAGAGTTTCTGATTGCAATTTTAGCGCCTGTGAAATTCAAAATTACCCTACGGAGCATGCTCAGACCTCTTTCCATAAGCTGGGTGCTGTATGATCTAGCCCCCTCCTCTGTCGGGGAATCTAGGGCCCCACGTCGGGTCATTCCTGGCGCCATCCTTGCTGTATTAGGATCACATCCGTGAATAATGCGCGTGTAGGACACCGTTGCCGCCCAATATAATCGAACCTTTATCTTTTTTTTACACGAGAAGAACACATGTTAGTCTTTATTTCTGATTTGGGAGAAAGTTTTCTTTCTCTAACTTCTTTGATTGCCCACTCCGGATTTTATGCTTTTATTTTTTTCGTCCATTAGACCCCCTCCTTCTCTCTCTCTCTCTCTCTTCCTCTCTCCTACATTAACAACAAATAAGCCCCTATCTTTAAAAAGAATCACCCAATTTCCTATCACCCCCCCCTTCCCAAACAATCATCATTTGAAGAAAAACGATCGCCAAATGGACCCATGCCGTTATCAACATTTTAAACTATTATTGGCTTCTACGGGAAATCATACGTCCTATTTTCTTCTACTTATTTTTGTCAGAGAAGTTAAAGACGTATTTATATTGAATGCATGAGAAATACTAGAGACAAGAACAGTTAATGACATTTCATGTGAATTTATTATTTATATATATTTATATAATTCATAATGTGACAAATGAAATTATTTAATGTCTGAATTTAATGTAAATAAATAATTTTGATATACGTATTCTCCAAATCTTCAGTTATTTAAATAATAAATGGGTTCTTTAAATTTTTCAATCATTCAAATATCTATTAACACAGGTTGATATGAATAAATATATATATAAATCATTTCCATGTCGAAAAAATAAAGTTTTCTTGTAAGTAAGACATTTACGCGTATGATCTTTAGCGGCAAATTTTGACAATGTCTTAAAATGCCAAAAATAGCATGAGCCCCTTCATCGAAAGATTGCCAAAAATTTCTGACTTTCTTCATTAATCAAGCTTTAAAGTGTTTATCAGCTTATTGAATGAGGAGTGGAATGAATTTTTTTCTCTTTCTCTGTCCGCAACAACAGATTCTTCAACTTGAAGTTAACAATTTTGCCGATAAAAATATCTCTTACCATTTGGAATAATGATCTCTTTCACTCAAACGATTCCAGTTGGATATGCTTGGATAGAAAATTAGTTATTTTTCTTCACTGGTTCTCATGATATAGATGAAATGAATTACATTGCATTTCGACGCTATTTTTTTCATTTCTGACACAAAACTTCTCAAATAGCTTTTTAAATTTTAATCATTTATTCTCGTTTTAGAAATTCCAAGTCTTATTAAATAATTTTCCATTTTTTATTTAAGGAAAAAAATGTTTGATTAAAATATGAAGCTAAATGGAGAAACCAATGTTAGAAAATGTCTTCTTTATTTTCATTTTTTTGTTCGCAAATATAAGGGAAATCACTCTTATTTATTTCATCGGAAGTTATTTCCCTTCCTTCTGTTCTCGAATCACAGCGTTTCAGCCATTCGTTATTCAATATTTTTGTGTTTTTATTCACTTATTCAGCTTAAAAGATGGTAATATCGAAAATTATGAAAATCAAAAATACGGTTTTTAGTTATTCTGGAGTTACAAACGGTTCCTGATCAAAATGTACTCAAGATGGAATTTCTGATCACTTTACCTAAACCAAGTCTTCACCACCTAAGAGATACTGTATTTACTAATGTATAAGGTGAGAAATTCAATATGAAAAATAAGAGTTAAAATTGGGGATAGCTTTATACTTGAGTGTAAAAATAATATATATATATATATATATATATATATATATATATATATATATATATATATATATATATATTACTGATCTTAGGTGCAAACAGTGGCGTTTGCATTATATTGAGATTGTATTGTACTTGGGTAAATATGGCACTTACCAGTTCATAGTTTACATAATTTACTTATTGATTTACTAGTCATTTAGTTGGTATATTTATTCACTTGTGCCTGTCGGTCTATCCAACTGTCTGTATACAAAATATCTCAAGAAATTTTCTTTGACGTTTTTTTGGAGGGTGGGCCATGGGCTAAAGAAGAATTGATTAATTTCTAGGCTGGTTTCGGAAACTTTTCACAGTTACCATCCCTGCATCGTAGCTATATGTCTACATAATATTTCCTAAAGTTCTCAATGAAATTTCCGGAAAGCTAGGACATGGGCCAAGGAAAGATTAGATAAATGGGGGGAGGGGGGTCCGTTAATTTTTCCATCACTGCACATGCATAGCAACTATACATGAACTGATTTTCATTCAGTTTCTAATGACAATGGCATTGGTGGAGATGTGTGCTCTCAGAGTGGTTTGTAGTTTTCAAGCCTGTTATTCCAAGGAATGTTGCTCCAAGTAAAAATAGAAACACCCAGTTTTGATGATGGACTCAACAGGTGAGATTATACGTCACAACAATTGATCTTTGAACTTTTATTACAGTTATCACATTAATGGCAAGATTTGTAGAAAATATAATATTGTAGTTCACACAATATCTGTAGAAATCTGAGAATTTCTTTAAAGCCAGAAAATACTTGATATAAATGAAAAGATAAGAGGTCTGGTCATTCACTCAATAACCATCACATGACCAACGTCTTTTGGGAGCATGCCTTGTTGAGGATAATCAATGAAAAAATTGGAAAAAAATGATGATGGATGAATAAGTTACTCTTCTTGCTTTTTATTGGGTAGTGATCTCTAAAATGTCTGAATTTTCTAATATTGAGCATGAATTTAGCTGTATACAAATCAAGGGGTCAGTTTAGCATAAACTCACATTGTAAACTGAACCCCCAACTACAAATCTATTCAGGAGGGGTACGCAAAAAAAAACAAAAACGTTTTCTCTAGACATAATAAGGAGTAAATGTTTGAATATTCAGGAAAATCAAAGATGTATTCGTGTGTTTGTTTGTATGCTTCAGCACTCCTGGCCATAACATTTTGTCTACAGACTTGAAAATCAGCAGCAAAACTCCGTGAGACTCCTTTTGAAAAAATTGTTTTAACCTTTTTGGGGCCTTATTTTGATAGTTTTATAAATAGCATCTAGATTCCTATGGACATAACATCTAGATTCTCTAGAATCTAGATTTTCTACATGTTTTTTTGCACTATTTTAAATGTTTTCCAGTGCAAAACACCAGTAATGTCATAATAGAATTTGTTCTGACCATATTTATTCTTAAAAGGGATTTTTTTTCCTGACTGCAAATTTTGATGCTATGGTTGTTCAATTATTGACTGTCATAGTGAGTGTTGTTTTTATCAAATGAGGCTGTAATTAATGCCATATCTTCATATTGTCAAAGACCAATATTTTTCCCAAATAACTACACTATATTTAGGTTTTTTCTGCACCCTTGAAGGTATGATGTCTCATTCCAGGGACCTGTTTCCCCAGGAAGCACCTCCTCATTGCAATTTGAGGGGTTCAGAACATTCCCTGATGCCTGTGGTTTACCCAATGGCAGGGCTGAAGAAACTGGATAATTTCTGGTCCTACCCACATTCACACATGAGGGGCCCTACTTTAAACTCCATGGGGAGACGAATAAACCTATATATCCAGAAATACTGTAATTGACTCAATTTTGATATTTTCCTGCAATTCTTGCTTTGTTGTGAGAAATTTTGTGACATTTCTGGATTTTCCTGAAAGATCCTAATTCTTTGAATGGTTGCTAATTGATTTATACCAGATGTCACAACTGCAACTTGGCCATCTGCTGCTCCACAGTCTGTCTATCAACAATACCTGGGTCAATAGGAGACAAAATGATGTTGCTGTTTGCGAAATATCTCAATAAGAGATTTTTCTGCTTTGAATGGGAAAACAGTTATCCTCTTTGGAGATTTGCCACCTCCCCAGTCTAGGTTGATTGGCTCCAACAAGGTGGCTATTCCAGAAAAATATCCCTCTTTTGCCTTGTTATTCTTGTCTTCTTAATTTTGGCTCTTGGCTTTATTTCTTGTTCAGTTCAATTCATGTCTTTAATATAGCCATCATCAGGACTTTAGAGAAGAAGAAGCTGAAGCTCACCTCCATGTTGGCTTGTCTGTGGCCTGCATCATCATTTGCTCTACTTCCATTTCCTCATGTCCTTTCAGTGGGTTTGTGACAACTTATGGATGTCCATCTCCTCAGCAAGCCACAGCAAGATACCTCAGATTACAGAATGAATAACCCTTGGTCTATGAATTTGGCTGTTCAGTCCCTCTGCAACCCCCTCTGTTGTAGCCATTGACCACTACTGCAGATCTTCTACGCACACAATTTAAGCATCATAAAAACGAAAAAGTGATACCTAATCAGGCATTTTTCACTCTCATTTGAATCGTAGTTTTTAATACTAGAATTAACCAAAGAGTTAAGTAAAAAAAAAACTAATCAAAGAAATTTACAACGGAAACAATAGATTAATTATCTATAACGAATGATACAGGAGATGTTTATATTACATGAGAAACGCAGGGGAAAGATGGGTTCATGTTGTTTCTGAGAGAACTTGAACTGACAGCCAGAGTTTGAACTTGGCACATCAAATCCATTCTCGATGCCGTTTTCTCATTCGGCCACCCAACCTCCTTTTGAACAATGCCAGGACAAAAATGTCTGCATACATACGCATACCCTTATGTTCCAGATAAAGGAACCTGGATTTGGTAGAAGGAAGAAGTAGAAGATTAAAGAACAAAATATTATTTTTGAGCAATAGAGTGGTGGCACTGTTGAATAGAACACTGCAATATATTGTGCTATCAACAGATGTAAATGATTTGGAGAAAAATAGTCACTCAATAGAAACCATCACATGACCAATGTCCTTTGGCAACATGTCGTGTTGGGGGTGATCAATTAAAAAATTGAAAAAGGTGTGATCAATGAATGAGTTACTGTTCTCACCTTTTGTTAGCCAGTGATCAGCAAAAAGTCTGAATTTAAAAATAAGCATGACACAGAATGAGGGATCGATTTAGCATAAACTTACATTGCAAAATGAACCCTTACTAATTTAGAGGAGGAATTTAAAAAAACAAAGTTTTTTCCAAACATAGGAAGGAATGAATGTTTAAATTAGTAGCCCTTTAGCTCCATTTGTGTGGCCAGTGCATGTTCTACGTAGCCAGCCAGCCTGACCAGCTCAAAAACTATAGAAACCTATGTTGGCAGTTTTGGTTTACAATTTCTAATTATAATGTTTCTTACACCATCATAAATGTTTAAGGCCTGAAATATTGTGTAAATATGATTTTTATGATGTATGCTTGAATTTACAATTTGTAAACCTCTTTTTCACCCTGAAATAGATGTTCTAAATGTTTTATTCTAAACAGATTTCCAAAAAATGCTACCCATCAACCTACAAGACGTAGAGATGACAAGCTAACTGAACTCATCATTCAAAGTGATCAGTGCTTAGTGCATCTGAAAAGTGCAATTCATTGCCGCCTTTGAGACACCAGTTTGCTAGAATTATCAGTCATTTGGTACATTGGGACTAAAAATAATATATAAGACAAAGTCTATGATAGATGATTTGGTCATCTATTGGTTATTAATCATTGAGGCTTCAAACAAACAGACAAGGATTCTTAATTTCATTATTACTTTGCAGAGACACAAAAATCTATAAATGCATCTCTGTGCAATGAGGATCAACAAAAACAAACCATGGAATTAAAACAATTTATTGAGATACAAAAATTAAAATTTTTATGTGAGTTGGATTATTTTAGCGACCTAATTTACTTCATTTGGTTAATTTGACAATTGATAGTTTGCAGGAATCAACTATTTGGAGTTGAAACAAAGTATTACAGAAATTGAAATTTTATTTTTACAAAATAAAAACATTCAAAATGATGATCTGAAACTCTGATGCTGTGTTGGAAATCTTTCATTTTACTTGATTATTTTTGAACATTTTTCATTTCTTTATACATATTTTTTCTCACTGTAGAACATAAATGAATAAATGAGATAATACTTTGATGGGCACCAGAGTTCAGATTAGTCAAGCACCAGGAATGCTGTGGCCTACCATTTGTATGAAAACATCATATTTGTATACGATGTATATATATATATATATATATATATATATATATATATATATATATATATATATATATATATATATATGTGTGTATATTATGTCAATATGGGAATATGACAATATAGTTTAACTGCAATTTACCTTAGCTGTGCTTGCCCGCTGTGACAAACCTTGCTTCTGGAAATCTAGAATCCGAGCACGCTCAACTTCGGTAAGTTTGGTTGCTTTAAGCATGGTAACACCTTTACGCAGTGATTGCTAATCTCTAACTGAACTAAAAACATTGGAATTACCCAAGATCTAACAATTTATACCCCTGGTCTTACAATTTTGATCAAGTGTAAAACGCCTTATTTTAAAAAAATTAACAATCTGAATAAAATGTTTGGAATGTAGTTTTTTGTTTCCATAACGTTTTAGATTGCAGTATTGGTAACCTTAAGTGGGATGAGTTTAAAATCTATCATTAAAAAAAAAGTTTCTTTCAAAAGATTTTAAAGTGGTCTTAAATTTTTGATCAGGAGTGTATACAAGATTTATGTTTCACATATGATTGATATTTATTTATACATCATATAAGAACATATGTACAGTATTACCTTGAATTATGCACTTGATTTGTTCCCAAATTTGTCTACTCTATCCAAAAACCAAACTTTTCAAGATCTTATAATTTGATAAGTTCTTTTCAACTTATTCTCAGTAACACTTGTTTGTAAAGCAATACCTTACCTGTACTACATCAAAATCCATACTAATCAGAACCACAATATTCAAGATCAAGATATTCCTGTAATTCATTTAATGTCAGTCCATCCATTTGTATTAGCATAACTCAAAAACCACACGTCTTCACATGAAATTTTCTCAGTGTACAACTATCTTGCAAAAATATGCTTGGGCTCCCATTGGCCTGGGGCATGTTTTCAGTAAGTTCATTTTAGAAAATTCCAAAATTTTTTAAAGGTTTTTGTTGGTTGATTCACAAAGTATCATGCTAGGCTAGGTTGTTACTTTATATCCAGCAGCATTTGCACTAATCTGCTCTTTCTGGAAAAAAAATATCTGATTTCTATCTACATATCTATTTGCATATATATCTATCTACTACTAAAAGTCTGATTCTGTTTATCTATATGTAACCAGTAGGTAGTCCAAATGGTGCACTGTAGCCAGAGATATCAAATCAAGGTACCCCTTGAAAAAAAAAACAATGTTGGTCTCTTATTGGGCCCAAAGGCTACGTTTAGGCCTTCTGCTGGAACTAGAATATGTAGGGTGGATTTTCAGCAAGTATGTATAAAGCTATGAATAGAATCCAAGGAAAATGTCAAGAATATCCACTCAAAGTCAAGACGTTGTAAAATATCACACAGAAGACGGAGCAAATTCTAGCATTAGCAGAACAATCAGAAGTATGAAGCCGTAAAAACCTTTTGAAAGTGATGAAGTCCTAACAAGCTTTTAGTGTCTTTTTGTCTATGAGCAATTTTGGGAATACCAAACTCTATTCACACAAAATATTGAGTTACCTGCAATGGCACCTTGCCAAGACCAAGAGTCTGCTGATAGAAAAAGCTGTTTCTTGAGGACTGTCTATTTATATCAGTTTGTGTTTACTTCAATCTAATGCCCTTCACAAGTGGCATGTATCCAACTCTCCCCTCAACTATGAAATAGCCCAGAGTGAAGAGGTACCATTCACTTCACTCTGTGCTATTTTTCACCCATACCTAGGGGGAGTGATGGATTCAAGCCTTTCCAAAGGACACTAATGTGAAGTAAACACACTGTGAATAGAATCATATTTCACAAAATCAATAACCTGAAGTGAGTGATGCCACTTTGGGAGCTTATCACCTCCGGGTCTATTTCATAGAACACAAAAAGGACGAAGTAAGTGGTTATTTGATATGTGGAGCCCAATCATAGATGGCTGAAGCCATAGCCAGTGGAAGGGCACAACTATTTTGTTTTGTATATTTCTAAGATTCTCCAAATATTGATGATTTTTTAAGGTTATTGTACTCTGTTCTTTTTAGAACTCTCTAAGCAGAAAGGTACTTTTAGCATTCACTGCAAAATTTGATCCTAATAGGCAAGGTGCTGAAAAAACTGAATCGTGACGACATTGTCCTTCATTTTGTTGCAAAACACCAAAGCAGAAGAATTGTCACTGTCTAGTTTGTGCTAGTGTAACTTGTGATGGTTCACCAACTTCTCCGCACAAGTCTACTTAGCACTGACATCTGAACACTGACTTTTCCACACAGTCGACTGTGAGGCGCAAGGATAATTGAGCAAACAATAACTGAGCACATTTCAGTGCAAGGAGGACCAACAAAAACGAACTATGAAATTGAAATCATTTATTGAGATACAAAAATTTAAATTATTTTTGAGTTGAATTATTTTAGTGACTTGGTTACGTCTGTAATTGAATTTGATAATTCATAGGAACAAACTATTTGGTGTTAATACGATTTATCACGTGAATAGAAATTATGGCAATGAGTTTGTTTACAATCTAAAACTATCTATCAAAATCTTTTTTTACTGTAGTAGTACATTTTATTGCCAAATGATTTTGTAAACAAATTATGAAACATCATCTTTTACAATGCAATATGTACTACATGACAGAATGACTTTGAAGATGAAAATTGGAAGATGAAGAGAAAAACTCAAGAGATAGGTGTTACATCTCAAAATTTATTATTATTATTCCATGGGCGCAGATTGTTGCATTGTGACAGGGACCAGCCATCTTTTTCAGAGAAAAATATTTGTGGTTGTTTCACAGAAAAAAATATGCTGTTAACATTTTGATGCTGAAGAGGAGAATGTGAAAATTTTTCTGTATTTGGTTGATTGGTAGGAGCAGGAGGGGAGGTGTTTGTATCTGTGTAATTGAGGGTGGCATTTGGTTTGCAATGAGATGGGTCAATGAGAGGCGGGGATTGAGGGATGTATGTATCTTGTCTCTGTGAGTGTTTGGCTTGTCTTAGATAAGAGAGGCATTGAAAATGGTTAGAAATATTTTGAATAAATTATTTTTCCTATGTACTATAGTAATGCAATGTTTAATAAACAATCATTATTATTGACTATTTGTATAGATTATTTTCCTTACAACTATTTACATTCATCTTAACTTTACTTTCCTGTTATTTTAATCGCAACTTTACTCACGCCATCACCATAAAGTTGCAATAAAAACAGCTGAAAAATAAATAATATAGTAGTACAACATATTTTTTTAAATGGTTACAATACTTAATGTATTAAAAATCAATAATGAATTAATTGTTTTATATACAATTTTTGCATATTTATAATGGAATGAGTTCAAACAATAAAAAGCATTATTACAAAATATATCTTAATTGTTCCTACTTTGCAGTATAGCAGAATGAGTTTGTAAGCATAGTTTGGGGTTGAAACAATTCATTAAAAAACTGAAACTTTTTTGTGTTCGAAGGTACAAACTATATATTTGTCCATGTAGGTAGTAGTTTCAAGCCTATCAAAGATTTTATTTTTGTAATGAATTGTTTCAATTTCAAACTCTATAATTTTGTTTACTAACTAATTTTGCAATAAAATTTAATACTACTTGTAGACTTGTACTACAAAATGAAAATAATTTTGATATTCTGTTATGAACTGTTTTATAGTTTCTTTACAAACTTATTCACACATACTGAGAAATAAGAGATTATTTTGATACTTCAATAAATACTTTTACAGTTTGTTTACAAACTCATTCCCATAATTTCAATTTCTGAAATAAATCATATTAACTCCATCTAGTTTGTTCTTGCATGAATTATTAAATTGAACTCCAGAAGTTAATTAACTCTAAAATAATTCAACTCACAAAATATTTTTTTTGGAATCTCAATAAATCATTTTGATTCAACTGTTTGTTTTTGCTGATCCTTCTTGCATTCATTTATTGTTTGCTCAGTTATCCTTGTGTCGTATGATTGTTTGCAGAAAAGGTGACATTCAGATGTCAGTGCTTAGTAGAGTTGTGCGCAGAAGTCAGGTGACGACTTGTGATTGATGTGACCACAAAGTTTCATTCTTTTTATTTGTTGTGACTTTGCAATTACATTGAGAAGTTACTTTGAATTTGAAGATCCCCAAAAGTTTGCTGACTAAGGGTTTGATTGAGACTTCTTCATTGCACTGGGATGTGGCTTACAAACACAGGAACATTGAGTGTTCCAAATGATGAAATAACAGTGATATAACAGAAAGGGTTTATTGACAGGGTTACAGATCCAAGTTAACCCATCCTATTGACTTATGTACCACAATTATCCAGGTTATTTTAACTAATATATTCTCTATCAATGTGCAGCGGCAAGAAGGACAAGTCTGGTCTCAGACATGGAAACTATCTTGGAACTTCAAGCCAGAATTTCCTGGGGAGGAGTTAGGAAGTTCACATATCATTGAATCACACTTCTGGCAAAGAACTGTCATGGCCGATTTCCAACAAAGAACTCTCTAGAACTGACCCTAGCAAGGAACTCCCCAAAACCAACCAAATGGCTAATTTTTCAGCTCTACTTACACGGTACTTTTGAACAAGAGAAACTGTGGAGGGGATAATTAATATCCAGTCTGAATGATTAATCAAAATACCAACCACCATGTACCTTCTAACATGTGATTACCTTCTATATAATATTTCAAAAGAACAACTAAGAAAACAGAATTGAATACCTTTCTAATTTCAAGTACCTTTAGACTTGATTGATTCTTTTCATAGTTCAAATCTTTCAGAATTAGTTTTCAATCTCTAGAAATCCTTCACGGAGGGCCTTCTGCCCATAAGATTTGACTAGATGGTAACATATCTCACTAGCTAAAGTACTCAAGTAGTCCCAACTTAAAAAATGGGAGATTTTGGGGCAAAAATGGGAGACATTGATTCAGAATCAATTGAAGCTGATAGGACAATAGAAAGTAGGGGGCCATTAATTAGGGCAGATAAGCAGATAGTATAAGAGCCAAGAGACCAATGAAGGGGAAGAGACAATATGGACAATCAGGCTATTGAACCTGAAACCTTCAATTGGGGTCAGTAAATTGAGCTGTCATCTGACTTTTAGGTTTATGTTACCAGTGACCTCAACATGAAAATAAAACCAGAATTTGACTTTCAACTTTGTACAGGGGGAGAAAAATGAAAGAAAGATTGTGAAAAGAGAAGTTCAATGAGAGACGTTAAAAAGGGGCGGGAAGCAGAGAAAGGAGAAAATATCTAGAAAGAGAAAGGAAAAGAAAGGAAATCAAGTAAGAAATTGGATGAGAGAAATATTGGAAGGAAAAAAGAAAAAGATGAGATAAGCTTGGCTGCTGCAGGATCAAACTTTACTCCTACATCTATTCTGATTTAGATGATTTCTGCAACTTTTGTATTGTATATATAATTAGTAAAAAATTATAAAAATATATTTTTTTAGTATGTACGTATTTATATATTAGAATGAAATAAGTCATTGTATATTTCTAACACAAATTTTGGTAGATCTGTAAGACTTGATAATTTAGCTCAGTTGGCAAGAAGCATGACTACCAATCACAGGAGGGGAATGTTAATTTTTTACTTCCCTAAATTTGCTTGTTCTTGTTGTTATTCTTGTTATTCTTATTATGATAAAAAATTAAAGTCAACTCCTCACTTGTACTGGAATTTGAAAGAAGAAATTTCAAATGAAAGAAAGAAATAGAGATAAATAGAAACAAGGGTGAAGGAGCAGATTTTTACTAACCTTAGTTGGTAATTAGTTAAGAGTTTTTAGTAATTTGTTAAGAGTTTTTAGTAATTTGTCCCCCTCCCCAAATATTAAACCCATAAAACCTTAAAAGTAACCATATAAATTATATATAATATGCTCATTACTTTCTAAATGGTGTATAAATCCTTATGTAAACATATAAATAAAGTAATGATAATTCTTTAGTATAATGGAAACAGTGCTTGAGGACCTCTCACTAGATGAAATTTTGTAATCTTTTTTGCGTAAATTGAAAATATTTCATTGGATCTGTGGCTGCATTCATGCTTTTCTTTCTCTTTATCATGTTCCCTTAATTATTGCCTTGCGATATTTAGTTAAAAACTGAATTATTTTGTAAGAAAAATTTAGAATTGCCTACCTGTCCTGAAGTGAACTTAGTTTCCCAACAGGTTATAGCAAGAGCAGGGGTGAGCCAAGAGAGGGCAGGAGTGAAGGGATGCAAGATTTCTCCATGATACTTAAATGATAGTCATGCAGCACAACTGACCCCTGGATGTTTTCTTTGCCCCTGGATGCTGAGAAGCTTTGCATTGTTTCACAAGATTTGTATGGATAATCTTTTCTGCAAGTGTTCCTCTATTGAGGATAATGAGATAAAAACCCACCTTTTCCACAAAAAGGTCAAAATGGGGCCTTTGGTCCTAATAAGAGAGCAAAACTGTCTTTCTTAGAGGTACCTTAATTCTGTACCCGTGGCTACAATGCATCATTTTGATGACTTACGGATCAGATACAGAAAAATGGAATCAGAGATAGATATATGGAAATCAGATTAATATTATCGGGGAGAGCCTAAATGTAGATACCACACTATTATTTTTTTCCTTTGTATTTTAAAAATCTAATATGTGAAAAACATAAACCAAGGTTCCATTAATGAATGACAGAAAATTTAGTTGCCATAGTTGTAGCCATGTTTGAGTAATGCTAATACATACAGACAATCAGACATTTGGTGAATTTAAGTAATAGTAAAATTTGAAACACAGCAGGACACAGTATGGATCCAGTTTAGCATAATACTCACATTGTAAATCACCCCACCGAAATCTTGGAAGGCTTTTCAAATATTAACTTGCTTAAAAAACATGCTCCATGCTCATATTGAAATGTTCTGTTGTTCCTGTATTAAACTGTCACATACTGACGCACTGACATTAGCGGAAGTATAGCATGACCCTAAACAAATATTGTACTCTA
Source organism: Thysanoteuthis rhombus (assembly GCA_963457665.1). Classification (NCBI taxonomy): domain Eukaryota; kingdom Metazoa; phylum Mollusca; class Cephalopoda; order Oegopsida; family Thysanoteuthidae; genus Thysanoteuthis; species Thysanoteuthis major. The sequence goes on along the minus strand of OY735222.1, from coordinate 51,112,358 downwards.
TAAGAGATATTTTTTGAGTGAAGCTTCCATAGAAAAAGCGAGAGGAACAGAATTGTTGGTGATATCGTTGAGTGAACCTCAATGCCAAACATAATGAATCTGGGGAGAGTAGGGCATTTGCCTCTTATTTGAAGGGGAATGGAAAGGGCAAAGCATTTGCCTCTTACTTGAAAAGAAATGGAGAGAGCTGAGCATTTGCCTTTAATTCAAAAAAAAATGGAGAGAGGAAGGCATTTGCCTCTTATTTGAAGGGAAATGGTGAGGGAAGGGCATTTGGCAATTATTGAAAGGTAATGAAGAGAGTTGTGCATCTGCCTCATACTTGAAGGGAAATGGAGAGAGCAGGGCATTTGCCTCTTACTTGAAAGGACATAGAGGGAGCAGGGCATTTGCCTCTTACTTGAAAGGACACAGAGAGAGCAGGGCATTTACCCCTTACTTGAAACGAAATCGAGGAAGCAGGACATTTCCCCACCATGTCGTTCAACACAAAGCATGAACAGATAGTTTGAATCGTTATAGCCAGTAAAACTTTTCCTTTCATTTTTTCCTTCTTTATGTTTATTTTCCACCTGCAAATTGTTCATTTTCCACCCTTAAAAATTTTGTCAAATATTTTTAAAAGTCTGACTGTAAATATTTGATTGATTAAATAAAACCATCTGTTTTAAATAAGAAGTCGTTTCTTCTCAGTTTAATCTACAGAGATAAGATAAGATTTTTTGTTTGAGTGTTATTGAGTTTTTTTTCTCAGACTTTTCAATTTGTTGGTTTTTTTTGTTAGTTGTATAATTATCATATTTATATCTGAGGCTGTTCACTGTTTTATATTAACTTATTTCTGGATCTTAATCCAATAATTTGTTACTATTGTTGACAAATCTTTGTGAGAAGAGTTTCTTTCATATTTCTCTCTCTATATATGTTTTTTTCTTTGATTCTTTTTAAAGAATTTTTCAGCTTGGATGTCATTTTAATGTTTGTATCGTAATTCCTTGTTCTCCTTTATCCAATGTTGTTAGTTTTAATTTTTCAAGTCTTTCATCATGAGGAAGTTTTTAAATTTGGAATAAGTTTTTTTGCTCTTCTCTTAATATTTTCCCATTCTTTTCTTTTTTTTTGTATTGGGGGACCATGCGATTGTTAAACACTGGAAGTTCATACAGCTGCCACACTGATTTACATGCTGGGCTCTGATGTTGCTGGTGATCTCTAGATTTTATGGAACTTCAAAATTTATTCTACCCATATTCCACCCTTGAAAATAGGTTCAAGTATCAGTGGTGGTGATGTTTTTCATAAACATAGCTCTCTAATGATTAAAGAGAAGATGGAATAGTTGAAAGAACTGCATGGTGTAAGATTTCACATATGTTTTCTATTTGACTTATATGCGTGTATCTCTAGATGTGTATGTGTGAATTTTTACACCTGGTAAAGTTAGCTATCTCTATAATGTTATTCACAGAGACAACATCAAATGTAAGGAGAAATAGGTCTGAATAGACGAGTGCCACACCCACATTCATTGCTCCATTAATCCTCAGAATCATTTGCCCTACTATGCATCCACCTCACCCAGAAAAACTTGAATCTTGTACAAAGGAAGAAACCTAACAGTGAGACAGATGAGATCACTTTTCCAGATCTTCATCTCAGGAAGGATGAAGATTCATTCACTGTTTTGTTGCTCGCAATCAAGCCAGTCAGAGGGTTTGGGTGGGTTGGGTGCCTTTGGCTTGGGTTATTGAGTGTAGTGTAGAGAGGGCTCTCCTTCTTAGGAAGATTAATGGGATTGCCACAGGAGCCTCTCCACATGATCCCCAGCTACTTACAGCACCTGGCATTTCCACCTTCCATGTACTGACCAGATTCAATGTTGTTTAACTTTGGCAATCATACACCAGTGTCTCCGAAGTGATTTTGCCAAAACCAGGGATGAAGATAAGAATGATTTGTCTTGTTATAACTAGAAAGCACACAGAGAGTGCACACCTCTACCAATGCGTAACTAAAAACTGAATGAAAAGCAGTTGATGTATAGATACGATGCAGGAGGGGGTAAGTGTAAAAACATCCCTGTATTCATCTAAAAATTTGATAAATTCTCCCCCAACGAAATGGCCTAACCTTCAACAAAAAAATCATTGAAATTCATTGAGAACTCTTGGAGACATTGTGTAGACAAACATATGAATACATTAATGTACAAAAAAAAATGAAAAAGAATATCTCTCAATCAAAATAATTCCTGGATCTGCCTCCAAATTTAACAAATTCTTCTTTACCCCATCCTTCCTGAAATTTTCATTGAACTTAAAAGAGAACCTTTGGCGATATTGTGTGGACACATTGCTATGATGCCAGAGAGGAAAGTAAAAATTTCCTGGATTTTTTTCAATAGTAGGGGTCAAAATTGATAGGATTTTTCTTTCACTTTTAGGAGTCAGATTCTAGGTGAAAATTATTTTTTTCAATTTTAGGACTCAAAATTGAAGGGGAAGATTTTTTCTACTTTTTGGGATTAAAATTGAGGGGAAATTTTTTTTCTCTTTTAGTGGTCAAAATCAAGGGTGAAGATTTTTTCTCAACACTACATTAGCAATAAATTTTCCCCCAAGCAACACTGGGTATTATTGTCTATTTATATATATTATTTATGTCTATTTATAAACACAAAAATTTTCCTTATACACATTATTAACTAAAAAACTAGAAAGCACTCAGAGAACACATACCTCTGCAAAAGTCACTGTCACTGAATGAAAATCAGATCATATGTAACAACAATGCAGGGGAGGTAACGTAAATAATTTCTGGATCCTTCCCAAATTTAATCGAATCTTCCTTAGCTCATAGTTCACTCTTCCATAAAATGTCATTGAAATTTACTGAGAACTTTTGGAGATATTGTGTGGAAAGACACACAAACATGAATGTTATACATACTTCTTCCAATTTAGTTGGCAGAGGTACATAACCAAGCAATTTCTAATTTCCATTTACAAAGCAACTTTGCTCTCTCACAACAAAGAACTGAAAAACCAATACAAAGGTGGTCAGGTTGACGCAGAGGATATATTTGGTAGATATCTTAGCAGTAAACCCGCAAATAATTACACCATTTTTTTTATATGGGTTGATTAAGTTGGGGGTTACATAAGACAATTTTACTGCACCATTATCCTTTACTGACTACAAGGTACCAACTTTCAAATACCCTCACCTTAGGTGAGAAGGCCTGATTGGTTAGGGAGGCAAATGCAGTGGGGTAATGCTGTGGCAATGGGTTGGAATGGTGTTCTCTTATTTTGAGAGGGTGAACAATGTTTGCTCACTATCTTTCTTCTACTAAAATTCTCATTCTGTTCAAGAGTTAGTACCCTCAACCGAGTGAAAACAGTGCATTGTAACTATGTATCAGCTACCCCTGAACTACCCAGCTATAAAGGTTTGCTTTGCTCACCAGATCACTAGGCTTGCTAGAACAGGCAACCCAGTGTTCCCTCACTTCTTTTTATAGCACTTCACCACTGGTTGCAAGTAGAAAGAGAGAACAACTATTTTATCTTTTTTTGCCAACAAGCAGCAAGGCATTTCCTCCTTATTGACTGAGAAGTCAACCTCAATCTCCATTCAAGAAGGCCTAAATGTTTAACATCTCCTACTCCTGCTCAGCCTCCTACTCCTAAACCACCTCACTGTGAGATAAGTTAGCTAGCTAGTCTAATAGAACATTACTACAGAGTTGTGAGTTCAATCACTGGATGCCATAGGCTTACTAAAACTATGCTATGCATGATAAATATCTACTACTTAGACCTCAGTTCTGCTTCACTTCATAGCCCTGCTCCATAATCTATTGTCATTTCTTTTCCTATTCCCTCTCTGACCCCCCCCACATCATCATCTTCATCATCATCCTCATCATCTACAACTTTTTCCATCTCTTACATATTTTTCCTCACTCTGTTCTCCTTTAACATCCCTCTTTCAATACTTAGTTCATTCTTTTTCATAACCCCTTTTTTTCTATCTAATTAAATCACTGTAGCAACAATCACCTGACCAAAAAACAAAAGAGCACTTGTCACTTGTTTGCCTGTCCCTATGTCTGTTTCTAAATAGAGCCTAGAAAAACATGTGTACTAAGGTAGATATCTTTTTTCACTTGTTTTCAATAGAGAACTCGATTTACAATAATAATCCATTGTGAAATGATTATTTTGCTACTGCTGTGATGTAGTATTTATGATGTTTAGGCATTTGTGGAAGAGCTTGGTCAGAATGAGATGGAGAAAGAAAGAGAAAGAATGTGAGGGAGAGAGGGAGATTGGAAAAAATAACCTTTTCTCTCCAACTGGTTTTGTACCAGCTGTTCAGATTTAAAATTGACAACACCAATCGGTTACATGTCAGCACCTTTAATCTTACCTATCTGATGAATATGTAACCTTGTATCATTGTCTAGAGAGTCGAAGTTGAGTAGGTGGGTAAGTAAAGTCTAGGGTGACAGATTTGGGGTATAGTGACAAATATGAAGCAACGAGGCCACGGTGATACATCTTTTGGCATTTTTAATTCTTCCCCTTTTTCTCCTCTTTTTTTTCTCCTCCTCCTCCTCCTCCTTCTTCAATAAATCTTTAGCTTTCTTCTTTCTATTCGTGTCTTGAACTAACATTACACAAACACTACTAACAGGGGTATAGCTGAGGAAGGGGAGAGATTTTAATCCGCTCCCCCATGAGTTTCCCTTCTCAGATATCCACCACTCAAATGAACCAAACCATATACCATGCCTTACCAGTTACCGATGAAATCATCTCATATGGTTGTTTAGCATACCATTAATCCTATCAGGCTCCACCTTTTTAGAGAGAAAAAGAAAGACTGAGAGTTATGTATATATCTACTTATATAATGAACAGTGTAATTTTCTTGTTTCTCCATCCGTAACCATAAACTCTTCCACTTATAGGTAACAAGTTTGCTGATGATAATATGTCCTATCTGCTATTTTGAACAATGGAGTCTTCCATTGCAACAAAAAAGGTGAAAAACAAAATTAGCGTTCAGCATTCATTTTGCAGCAAGCCCCTATAGAGGCAGTTAGCACTCTCTCTCTCTCTCTCTTTTTTCTACATCCTGGACTCTTGTACCTCACCCATCAATGAAAGTCAATGTCTGTTTGGATGGTGTTATGGTTAGCATGTCTGCCTTGCATGCAGAAGGTCATAGGTTCAAATCTTGGTACAAATAAAGAATGTGGAAAACTCTGTTTGAACAGCTAATTGAGTAGACTCTAAGCTGTGTAATTAAGGTTGAAGGCATATGTCAGCTGTCCTGCCAATGGTTGTGTCCCCCAGGATGGAAGCAAGCATTTTCGCAGCCTGAGGACACTCATAATTTTTACATATATAAATCAATGATAATTGCCTCTTTGTTTTAAGGACATTTCCTGATGTACAAGACCATTTCTAGTGTATATCATGTACGAGTAAGTAAATGCATACAAATGTAGCTAAGTATTTAAATGGATCCATGCATATGATAATTAGCAATGTTCAGATGTCTTCAGTCACACTAAGGGATACACCTGACATGGTAAAATGGAATTTCATTCATGTTCTACTGACATGAAAAATGCTGAATTTAAAGAATAATATATAAATATGAAAATTAATAAAAACAAAAAGCAAAAGAATCTGTTGGTAGTTTATACTATCCTCCAAGCAGTTTCTATTATTCACTTGTATATTTCATATAGGCTATTCTGTGCGTGTGTGTGTGTGCGATTCCTTACCACCTAACTAACTGAAAATGCTTCATGCATAGACATCTATTTGATGTCATGTAAGATGATTTGTCTGTGATAACTGATAACCTATTTCACTCAAAAGTTTATTAAGCAACACAATTGCACACAACAGAGTGTTATCAGCAACTGACAAAAATATATTATGCCATGAAAATACCTTGTATCACAGTGAAGTCATTATCTTACTATAATACATCAAATGTCTGTCCATCTGTCAGCCATTGAATAACTCAAGGATGACTAAAGCTATTTTTTTGTGATTACTAATATTACTAATGGAACCACCGGGCATGTGTTAAGCAGATTAGTTTTTAAAAATTCCAAAACTTTTGACGTTTTTAGTGAGAGTTTAATTTACAATGTAAGTATAATGCTTAACTGGACTCTTACTTTCTGTCTGTTAGGTTAGCTGGACCAAATATTCATCTTTTTCTTTAATGGTATACAGTAGACATATAGCTGAAAAGAAAACATTGGGCAGGTTTTCAGCTAGTTGATTTAATATGTAAATAATGTTTTCTTGTTGAATGAAATTGATTGGTTATTGAAAGTCGTCTTGAGAAAAAGTTCAGAACTACCACTGCAACATTTTTATGAGGTTTTCTTAATGGATTTGTTTACCTCAGCCGACAAAGTTGGGAGAGATATATGTATTCACTCATATCTGTCTTTCTGTCCACACAATATATCCAATAAATTCATTCAGTTTTTAGGGACAATGGTGTTGGCAAAGTTATACGCTCTGTGAGTGCTGTCTTTCTAATAAATTATTTCAAATTCAATTGTTATCAGAATATCTGAGGCAAAGTGTTTTTATAATTGTTGGTGTTGGCTTACTTCTTGCTTATAAGAATCACAGGAGGATGGCCTATTTATATTCTGTTGGCAGGAAGGAGGCTATGGAGGCCAGTACAAGTGTGTGGCACAAATCTTTCCATACTTGGAACAAAGGAGGGTCTGGACTGATGAGCAGGCTGCTCCTTTTATCTTTTGTCTTGTCTTCAATAGCTGCTTAGGTACATGGAGAGCAGCACTTTGTTGAGCTTAGAGCCATCGATGGTAATGTATGCTGCACTGTAGGGTTCACCGGGTGGAGACTGATCCATAACCTCAGTCTTTTTCAGCCTAATTTTACTATTATTTGTGGATTCATTTGGATCCTTGCCTTCGACAACTGATCGAACTGAATCAATGTATTTTTATAGTAAATAAAAAGCCCCCCAAACAAGATGATCTTAAATTAGGTGATGAAATAATATTACCATTAGCCTGAATATAATCTGGAGATGCATCTTGGGGAATAAAAATATCTTATATCAATTTTTAAAAATCTTTTCCTCCATCCATTTTGTTTGTAGCTTTTCTATTATATGAACTGTTGATGCCATAAAAATCCTCTGGGTATAAAAAAAATTTGCTCGAATACTAGGTGTTTTAAAAGTCACTAAACATTTATTTTATTTTGATTTTTTTCAAAACATGCTGATGGAAATTTTGAAAAATTGCAACACATAAAATAAAATGTTTGAGAATTTTGTTATTCAAATAAGAATTACTTCACTGGTAGATTTCTACATGAAAGCCAACTTCTTGATAGCGGCGACTGACACAGGCATTCTCAACATTAGCTGATATTTTGAGTGGGATGTTGGCACAACAATCGTTGATTTTTGCCTTGAGTCCATAAAGGTCTCTTGATCATGATGCATAAACTTTACTCTTGATGTTGACCCTCAAAGAGAAATCCCTAACCCTAACCCTTGCCAGAATGTGATTTTGCTCCTCAGTTCTAATGTTAATGTCATTGCCATAATAATGGGGATGAATATAAAGTTCAAGTGCCAAAAGATTTCTCAAATAGTGAACTAGAGAATGATATCAATTTTCTGAGATTGGACAGAAATCTGGAAAAGAAAATGAAAAAGAAAATGTGTAGTAACTTTTGTGACACCTTTTATTTTTTCACAATTAAGTCATATTTGAAGATAGAAATTGTTCTCTTGTGACTATAAAGGATACCAAAAAGAATTTCTTTCATATAATTATTAAATGATCTCCTTGACATTTGAACTGAGATTTGAAAGTCATAGGTTGAATAGGTATTTGTATGAATATAGGCCACACTTGATAAGAACGTGCAGTTGGAAATTGATAAGACTTGAAATAATAATAATAATAATAATAATAATAATAATAATAATAATAATGATAAAAAATTAAAATAAAAAGCAGATCTGGTTAGTCACACAATAGAAACCATCATGTGACCAATGTCTTTAGACAACATGTTTTGTTGGGAGTGATCAATTAAAAAAATGGGAAAAATGGTGATCAATGAATAAGTTAGTTCTCTTGCCATTTGTTGAGCAGTGATCACTGAACAGTCCTAATTTGAAAAAAAAAACAAGTGTGAATGTTGCTGGACGCAAATTAAGGGACCAATTTAGCGTAAACTTTCATAGCAAATTGAACCCGTCAGAGGCATTTTGAAAAAAACAAAAAAACACGTTTTATAGACGTAATAAGGAGTAAATGTTTGAATTTTCAGCCCTCTAGCTCTATATTGCCTATACGTGTGATACATACACGAGCCAGCCAGCCAGTCTAGCTTGAAAACTGGAGAAACTTAAGCTGACAGTTTTGTTTGACAGTTTCTGACAGGTCTGGTTAGTCACTCAATAGAAAGCATGACTTGACCAAGTCTTTTAATGGCATGGCATTTGGGGTGATCAATTGAAAAATTGGAAAAAGGGCTGATCAATGGATAAGTCACTTCTCTCGCCTTTTGTTGGGCAGGTGATCACTAAAAAATCTGAATTTTAAAAAAGCAAGTGTAAAAACAGCTGGACACAAATTAACGGACAAAATTAGCGTAGACTTACGTTATAAGTTGAACAATATACAGAAAATTTTCAAAGAACAAAATAAAGTTCTCCTTTCTCATTGAGGTAAATGTGTGTGCAAAATTTCAAGTTTCTACACTTAATTGTTAAAGCTAGGCAAAGTCCAGATTCATATACACACACACATATATATATATATATATATATATATATATATATATATATATATATATATACACATATATATATACACATAAATTTCAAAACACATGAGTAACCCTAAAAGTGTTGAAACCAGTTTGTTGTGGGTAGCGGTGATTAACTAAATCCACCCACAGGGTTCAAGCCAGACTTTTGTGGGTAGCATTAACCAAAAAGGAGTTTTTATAAAAAGTAGACCATGACTACCAAACTGGTAAGTTGCCTAATCAAAATAATATAGGAAAATAGTTTTGTTTTTTCTATCTATCTTATAAAGGAACTAAGTATGATATATTCTTAGCCCACCTCTACAGAATGATCATAAGGTATTTATTTACAATGAAAATTTAATTGAAAATTTAAATAAACATCTGGGGAAAATGTAAAATGAGCAAGGGTTGGCAACTTTTCTGTCTCTTTGGCCTGGAGTGCATATTAATGACAGGACAGTGGGACACATTATTGCTGTAAAAAAGCTTCAATAATTATCAATTTAAATACACCTAGTAATATATCTGCCTCAAATCAATGAATTATACATGCTAGAAAATCATTTGTGCTCAATCAAAAATGCCAATTAGTAATCAAAGAACTTGATTCAGTTTCAATTTATTTCAATTTATTTCAATGCAGTCATCTCCTGAACCTATTTAAAAGGCACAAAGAATCTTTAAAACATAAAAAAATATCCAAATATTTGCTTGCAGTCAAAATTCCTTCATAACCTATACCAAGCCCACTGGCCAGATGTTGCCTACCCCTGTTCTAGAGAGATTTGAACTTACAATCAGTGGTTGATGAAGCAAGTATTCTGAAACTTCAAGTTAGGAAAGCTTGAGACTCCAGCTCATTTATAGGAATGCTGTGTTGCTTTAGGATCTATATGACTGTTCAAAACTAACTCCCAAATGTACAAAAATCTTCATAGAAAGCACTGAGATAAACAGAAGAAAATTAGTCAGATTAAGCTTCATTTGGCCAGGTTGACTTTCTACTCAGTAATTACGTTTCTTTTCATAAGCTTGTAAAGCTGATAAACCATTTCAGAATCAATACATGTCTTAATGTTGGCTCAAATTCAAAACTTTGACTGTAAGAATCTGACTGTAAAAAAATAGAACTCAGTGATTTCCTAATAAAGTCATGTGAATCCATGCTAGCATGGTAGTAGTGAAGGTCGAAGAGGTCTTTGACATCCCCCATCAACACAGTATTGTTAGTGTCAGCACACTGCACATCTTTCTTTCAGACTTGGTGCGCATTCCATTCTCTTCATATATCTTCCTATCCCCCTCCACATCTACAGAGATACACGTGTGCTGCACTTCAAACAAGTATGAAGTTGGACGCGCATTGATGAAATAAAGTGGAATGAACACATACAAATATTTTGGCCAGGGAAAAGACGTAAGTTTAATTGAAGAATGAAGAATGAAGTTGAGGTACATGTAAGGATAACATAGATATGATCGATCGTGAGAAGTGATATTAGGAAAAGAGAAGAAGAGATGGCGAAAGGTGGGAGCTTTCTTGTCTTGATAGTACTGGTGTCAGTGTAGAAGTGGAGTTTGTCTGAACTGCTTGGATTCTGTATGGTTGGATAGCTCCAAGATAATACGTGGAAACTGGGTTCAGTGTACAAGCCTTACTGCCAAGTAAGTGAGTTGACTTGGAGGCTATTCTCTGACGCTGATAGACTCTCAATGGACAGACCATGAAAGACAGAGAATATGGAGTTTTATCTATGTATGTTTCCAGAAGGATGTTTAGGAAAGATTATCGTGACTATCAGGTAATAAAAAGACTTTGCCATTTCATTCATGAGAGTGAGAGGTGATACACGTATGGAGCACATGGTGAAGACACGGTGGCATAGCTGTGTAGTTGAGCATATGTGTGGGGCTCAATATTGGTGTAGTGAAATGGGCAAAGTTAGTGCAGAGATAGGTCACGGAGGAGGAATGGTCAAGATCAGATCGGCCAGTGGGTCGGCAAAATGATAATGATCTTAGGGAGATGGGAAGAGAGAGAAAGAGAGTGGCCAGCCACTGGCCAGGGCTAGAGGCTTGACCAGCTAGGGGTCCTGCTGCCAGTGAGCATTGGACCATGTGCATCCAGGGGTTTTATAGGGGTCGTCATCGGAAGTAACGTTTTGGATATCTAGCTAAAAGAAGAGTTTCGTATTTAATTTCTTACTAAAAGAATAGGGGGGGCGCTGCAGTAGTTTATTGTCGCCAGGGCAGATGGTGGCCAATTTGGATTTTAGGATTTCCCTTTCATACTTTTCTTGGAGACTTTTTTCACTCATTCAGAACATATTGTGGACATGAAATCCGTTGCATCTATTTTTGTTTCAATCTGTATGAGTTCAAGTTACGTTATCACTGAACATTAAGCTGCAAGTGGAAATAGGTCAATAGTCTCCTCTTCCTCTTATCTAGACTGTAGATTAGATTTCAACTTTAACTGATGGGTAAACATAGTATTTTACTTGCAATAGTCCAGTCTGGAGAGAGGCTTTTTGGTGAGAAATCAAATCTACAATGGCCATTTTTGTCACTGTTTCTGTAATTGTATTGGAGTGATATCACTCGGACATTTTTTCATATAATTTAGATGTTGACTTATTGAGATGCTTTATTTGATACTAATTATCTGTTGAAAAATTAATGGATATATTTGAATTTCTAAACGATGATTTTTATTTTAAAGAAAAGTAACTACATGTATGCTGGAGGCTAGAATGCATTTTGTGAAAATATCTACCTGTGATTCTGTTGGGTTCAAGCAGTTTCATTACACTCTCTTACTTATTTTAAGACTTATCAGTTCACTACTTCAAAGTTGTTAATGGTGAAAATAAATGTTTAGGTCTTATCAATTTCATTGAGAGTTTTATCAGAAAGTGACTGAATTCATTCAATTGGAAGATTCTATTGTTTCAAATGGTGGGCAGAATATATTTTTATCAGCAAAATATAAATTTTATCTCACTTTTATTATGTACTAGCTGATAAAAATATGTCCTACCCATCATTTGCAACAATGGATCCATCCACTTCAATTTACAGACAGAGAAACAGAGAAAAAAACAGAAAAAAAGTCACTCTCTTCATTATATAGATAGATAAGAATTTTTTTCTTTTTCATCTCATGTAATTTACAGTTTTGAAATTGGCTGTAAGTGTTGCTCTGTATGTAATACTTGTTGAGATTTAGACTCAGATGCCTTCTTTTGCAACTGTAGCCTAAAAGAACAGATGATTCACTTTGATCTTTTGCAGTGACAAATAAAGGGCCTGGTTAAAGGATTTGTGTTTCATCTTTGAAGATAATGAATATAAAAAAAGAACAGGTGGCATTTATTCATTTAAAAAAATTTAATTAATCTATTTTTCCAACTTTGTTAATTACCACTACCCACAACAGACTTTTTGAAAATTCTCTCCTACATAGGTTTTAACTAGGGGGTTCAATTTACAATGTAAGTTTATGCTGAATTGGTCCCTTGGTTTGAATCCGTCAACATTCACACTTGTTTTTTCAAAATTTGTACCTTTTAGTGATCACAGCCCCAAAGAGACAAATTTTTTTAATTGATCACCCCATAGAGTGACTAAACAAACCAGTTTTTGTTTATTTAATCATACATTTATGATTCAAGCTATACTGGTAGTATTTTCATCAAGGTAAATTTATTTTCCCACCACTACTACCTAATTTACAAGGTAAAAAGCTGCATATATATCAGGGAGTGATTCATTTTGCGTTCTTTCATTATTAAATGATCTCCCTTATATTTGGACAGAAATTTGAAAGATATTTGTTCAGTGGGTGAAAGCTAAAGTTTAGTATTTTAGGTACCCTTGCTAAAATATTGCTGTATGTTTCTTGTGGCTCTAACAACAATTGATGAATAAAAGCTTATCTACAAAACTATTTTCATCCCAGCAATATCTGGTAACTTTTATATTACAAATAGTATACTCAAAAAGTCAGCTTTTTATGTCGTCTTATATTGTAACATATTTCTGGTTTTTTAAAAAATTCTCATGAGTATTTATTTGTAGGTACCATGATTTTTTATCAAATAACATTTCATTGAAAATGCAAAATATACACGTACATAAACACACAAATACATACATGCAAACACATGTCATGTGCACACATGTCACATACGCACACGCATACTACATGTATACATACTCAAATACCACATTCATCCACTCATGCACACACAGGCCTCATATGCATACACATACACTTACTTACACATGTGACAAGCACACACATGTGTGCATGTGTGTATGTGTAGTATGCATGTGGGGGTGAGCATGTGTGTATGCGTGTTTTTGTAGTGTGTATGAATATGTGAAAGATCATGGTACACTATTTTATATGATGCAGACTCGACCAAAAACCTACAATAGAGAGCCTAAAATAAAACAGGTCTGGTTAGTCACTCAATAGAAATCATCACATGACCAATGTCTTTTGTCAGCATGCCTTGTTGGGAGTAATCAATTAAAAAATTGGAAAAAAGAAATGATCAATGAATAAGTTACTTCCCTTGCCTTTTGTTGGGCAGGGACCTCTAAAAAGTCTTTATTTTCAAAAAACAAATGTGAATGTTGCCAAACACAGACTAAGGGATCAGCATAGCATAAAATTACATAGCAAATTGAACCCCCCCCACTAAAAACTTATTGAGGAGGCAAATTTTCAAAAAATAAAAAAAAAATTTCTAGACATAATGAGGAGTAAAAGTTTAAATTTTCAGCCCTCTAGCCCCTTTGTACAGCCCATACACTTGATAGCCAGTCAGATCAGCTTAAAAAACTGAAGGCAGTTTTGGTTGACATTCTCTAACATACTTTGTAGCAACAGTTCAATCAGTGCAATCAAAGAGAATGTAGAAAGCTCTCTCTCCCACCCTTTCAGCATAAAAGCAGCTTCGACTGATGTTAACTTATAGCCATGTCAGTTGTCATTAGTTCATCAAGGTTAAATTGTCTAAATTGTAGTCAATGCTTATATTGAACTTGGCTCATTTATACAAGCATTGAAGAAGTTGCAGTTAGAGGAATATGACAGTTTTCCATTTTCAATCTTTTCTCTTGATTTAAATGTGCTTTGCCAATAAATCATCTTATCATTTTTCTATAAACACATATAAATCCTTATCGTATTGTTACTATATAAAGAGATGGCATTTTAGACACCATGATTTCACTCAAATTTGTCATTTAATATCTGTACCAGAACTAATCATCGAAAAAAATTAAATAGAATAATAAATCTTCCTCCTAAAATTATCTAGAGACCCCAAAAAGTCCTTTCTTGAAAATAACAAAAAATATGTTTTTAAGTGCCTCGTGATGTTGCAAATTTTCAATGTTGTAGCCCCTAAAATGTGACCAGGAGCACCCGAAGATGAGCAAAGACTTTGTAGCCCACCTAGCTGGTTGGTCAGGTAGGCCATTTCTTGGGCTATGATGATTTGATAGATACTAGATAATCCTTTCAGAGACAATTCGTGCAATCTGATTTGACCAGAATGAACCCCCACACTATTATCAAGATAAAGAGAATCAAACTTTTAGTACAGAGTAGCACAAAAATCATAAAAGGCTTTAAAACATATATATCTTTTTAGTTTTGATGATCTTAGAAAATTGTTCTTTAACAAATGAAAGACATAAGCAAAGGGATTTAGTTAACCTATGTATGGAATTTTTTCTTCCTTCAAATGCCCACTATTTCCAATTTTGAAATTCTTGCTCTTTGAATAACATTCTACACAGCATTTTGTAAGATGTCTGGTCACTTATTCCTTCTTGGATATTATTCTTTGCTCCTGGACAGTTTCGACTGAACATGGTCTTCATGGTCATAGGTGATCATTAATGGGGCCCAACTCTTGAAAACCTGCAACCAAAGCACAAATCATTGATACAAATAGCGCCATCTGCACATTCAAACATTGGGAATATGCTGTTTGGGATAACAATATTGAATGATGGCATTTGAAGTAAAATTCTATAATTTTAGTTTGTTCAGTTGTCTATGATTTCATGATGAATCTCTTCTTATAATTGACAAAAGGAAAAACAAAGAATATCAGAATAGAAAAAAATATGATTGTTTTAAACCATTTCATGACTATAAAAATTATAAAAGTGATTATACAAGTTCAGTTGAAGTTTATATTGTATCTCAAAAGATTCATTGGCCTCATTTATGTTTGATTAATTTGCAACCATTTTGCTTGTTAGGTGTTCAATAAATAATGTACCATATTTAGCTTCATCTTCAGAGTCACAAATCATATAACTCAACTTAGCAATTGAAAAGACTTGCTGTTCTGAATTCTCGAATCAGAGACTTTCACTGAGTTTTTCAGATGATTGAACTCCTTGTTGTTTGTATTGTTAACAAGATATTTCAGACAATTCATTCTACAGCCTTCTTCAGGTGTAATGTCTGAATGTGATGGTGGTAAACAGAATTTTCCATTGAGGATGGTATGGGTTCTATAGTTCCTATATGTGTGAGGGAGAGTAGGAATGGTAGTTAGATCTGTGTATAAATGGTTGAGTGTTGAAGAAAGAAGGTAGTCTAAAATCCCCATGACAGAAGGGAGAATTTCCATGCTATGTATAGATATGGATGTGGAGATGTTTAGACAAATAAATAGGAAGTACATTTAATGATTCAAAAAATGAGACATACATATAAAACTCAAAGAATGGTTCATGTTAACATTAGTAAAATTGATTGTGATAGAAGAGGCCTGTCTAGATAAGATTATTATGAAACATCTTTATTGAAAAGGAGAAACTTCGTTATTAGTTTATTCCTTTACATTAAAATGTAAAATAAGAAAGAAAGTGACGTAACAGTTTTAATGTTATTTGGTTTATCTATCAAATGGAGCCTGATTAGTAGTGCCTGTAATAATGAGTGGTATGTTTGACCAGGCTAGATTATCAAAAGGTGGTTGGTTCAGTTTTTTGAGCAAGGAGCTTAAAAGGGTGAAGTGATAAGTGAATCAATTGCAGTGTTTGTGTTGGGTCGCCATGAAGCTTTTATGGATTCTCACATTGAGGATGATTGATGACAAAAGACAGCATATTATAACCACAGTCAGTGAATAGAAACCATGTTAGACACACAGTTAAAGAGAAGTAAAAGAAGTAACAAAGAAAGTTGCAGCAAATGAGCAAGTAAACACGTGTGTTCAGAGCTTTTATAGACAGTATATAAGGGAAGCAATGTGTATGTGGCTAGATCTGTAATTTTGTATCTTATCTTAAATTCTTATTTATTTGATTTTAACAAAAAATGAAGGAGCTGCTACAGCGGTAAACAGAATATTCCAATGGTAACCACACTCTAGTGTAGGATTCAGGTAATATTGATTTCTTCTTTTAATAGTTCTAATACTCTTTGAAATTTGCACACTAAAGTAAGTCTTCAACGAGAGAAAGATCTGATCAGTAACAAATTTTGTCTCGACGAACATAAAAAAAGCTGTAATCAAAAGTAGGATAGAAAGATCTAGGATGGCTGAGTATATTTGGAGAGAAAAAGGCGAACCCTTTCTTCTCTTGGAAGGAGTTTGCATCATGACAAGAAGCACTTGGAAACTGAGGAAAATCAAGGAAGCAGTCCATATCAACATATCCACTTGATATATGTCAGATGTGCAAGAATTCAACCTGGAGTGGCTTCCACTACTCAACAAAGACAAGGTATTGAAATCCAAGCCTAACAAGGAGAAAAATAGAAATTGACATTACCTGAATCCTATGCTGTATTGTGACTACCATTGGAAAATTCTATTTACCATCATCATATTCAGATATTGCACCTGAACAAGGCTGAAGAATGAATCTGCTAAAATGTTGTGTTATAACGTAAACAATAAGTAGGAGTTAAATCATCTGAAATACTCTTTGAATACTATTGACCCTTCCCATAACTATAGAGAGTAACAGTGAATTTGTATCTGCTCTTGTGGGATTTGTCAGTTCCGGTAATGATTTTGTAAGAATAAGATTCGGAATATCACATTCCTGAAAAAAAAATTGTGTGGGCAAAACATGAAAGAAGAATGTCTGTGTACATGGTGAAAATAAGATGTAAAATACCCTCTTCCTGATATATTTGTAAGGAAAAGTGGGAAAAAGATGAATGTCCCCCAATTCCAGAAGAAACAAGCCAAGGAGAAAATGTATAGAGATGATTTTGTCTCTTTTCACTTGTCTGTGTGTGTACCTATACAGAACTAGTTAACTTGTTTTTTAAGCGGCATGAATCGAAATGTTTTATTGCAACCTACTGAGAACCTCTGGATTCCTTGATGTCAGAATAGAGTACATGTATGTTTGCTTTTTTCAGTAAACATTAGTGATTCAAGTTAATTGGTTCATTAGTTATTTTTGGTTCAAAAGTCTTCATTGGGGTGACTAGTGTCTCAGTTCTATTTTGTTACCATAATGATTCTTGTGTACATGAAAAAATTGTGAAGCTTGCCTAAGACAAGTCTCTCATCGGCATGGGAGTTTACTTACAAAAAATTTAGATATAACTCCAGGAACATGGGAATTATCATACTTCAAAGGGAAGCATATTTTAGTTGATATGAAAGTGAAATAAGCCAGTATCATAAAGCGCCAGATTTGAGGATTCCACTTGCATCTGCGAACTGCATGATTGTACGATTCACAGATAAAGAAACCACTGTGTTTCATCCAAATCAAGCTGTACCATCAGAAAAGTATCTTCAGATATGAAAGGAGATATTCATAGATGAATATTGATAATGATATAAATAAGCTTTTTTTCTTAATCACTATAAGTTGTTTCATGATTAAGGGTTTGTGTGAGCAAATTCATGATTCAACCAATGCTTCCTGCTGGCTTCTATAATCTATCTATAAGATAAGTATAAAATCATTTGATTTTACCAAACTCAAGTCCAAACCTGGAGTTGACTTTGTTCTTCTACTGTAGCAAGAACAATCCTCACCAAATTTAGGGGAGTAAAAATTAATATTCTTCTACCATGATTTAAAATCACAATCAACTGATTGGTAGTTATGTCTCTTACCAAATAAGCTAAATTGACAAGCCAGAGATATCAACCAAAATTTATGTTAGAAATATGCAAGGATTTATTCCATGGTAATAAATAAATACTTCCATAAAATTACCATTTACCTAGCATGATTTGAAATTACGACCAAGTGATTGGTAAAGGGCTTTCTTGCCAACTGAGCCAAACTGACAAGTCTTACATATCTACAAGAATTTGTCTTACAGATAAGAAGGGGCTTATTTCATTCTAATGAATAGATATGTTTATACTAAAAAAAATATATTTTTTATTTATCATGAATACAAAAAAATGTTGCAGTAATCATCTTCAGTTTGTCCATTATGTCTTCTTTATTCATTTTTATTCCACTCATTTTTGGTGACACTTCTCCGACAGTTTTTGAGATATCAATGTCACTTCTACTTACATACAGTTTTGAAAAAAAAACAAAGTCCATTAAGGTTTGGGGTTTGGAGCTGCAGGGGAAGTAACGGTGTTTCAAATTTCCATATTTCAGACTATTGTTTACCTCTTTTAATTATATAAAATAATATCTCTCAATTGAATTTCTGGATCTGCCCCCAAATTCAATCAATTCTTTCTTAGCCCATCCTTTTACAAAATTCCATTGAAATTCATTTTCAGAATATCATATGGACAAACAGACAGACATGAGTGGATATATTGTATACCTTTTCCAAATTTCATTGATTGAGGTAAAGAATCACTGACCTTGTTTGGAGCCAGCAAGTTAAATCCTGCAGTTAAATTGAGTGTCTCAATGTCTGATTCCAAAGAATAAAACCAACAAATCATTCTAAAGATACTAATCATCAAAATTATGAAGTTTTGAAAGAGAAAATGTTTTCATTGTTCCAGCAAGAACTATTGCTCCTTTATAAAACTAGAATAAAAAAAACATAAACCATTCCTTTTGAAATTTTGTTTGGGTGAAGAAATAGATGCTTTGTTTTTGTATTATGATGACATTTGCATAATAAAGTGACACAGAACCAACCAAAGTCATTGCTGTTTTGCTCAATCAATTATTTGATGGTTTCAAGGACAGAGAAAGAGTTCATTGTTTTTCTTAGTGCTTTACATAATTTGACTAGTCTCACATGCTCTTTACCTATGACCTTTATAAGAATTACTAACTTCGCAAAATAACCAGTAAATGCTGTGTAATTTTACCTTGAAAGTCATTTTTTAATCTTTTTCACTGTTTTTTAATACAGTATGTTAGAGTCTCAACTTCTTATTGTACTATTGCCTGAAAAAAGGTCAATATTCAAATATTAACATTCATACGTATATATAAAATTCAATATGTATCTATGTATATATATATATTTGTGTGTAACACTTTTCAATATGTGCATAGAAACTACACTCTGATCCTAGGCAGAGGACCAGGGATGGACACTTTAATCACTGGTGGATTCTCTGATCCAAGGCAGAATTGCCAATCCATATATAAATCATCCTGTCATTTTTTATGTCGCTAGTAATAAATATTATGTAATGCGTTTTTCTAATGGATACTTTATAATTCTATTGTAGATAATTTACAATGCATTTTACCAACAAATATTTTGTCAATATTAAAAAAATCATATCTGATAGATTTTCTTTAAGTTTTATATTTCTTTTTAAAAAATCCTTTATAAATCATTTACCATGCATTTCTTTGTGAGAATATAAAACATACTTTCTTTCAGGAATCTGTTTTTACAGAAAATGATTTATATAGCTCTTAAATGATTTATTAAAAATAACTTCAAAGCTACATTCTTTTAAATGTATCCTTATAATAATGGAGGTAAGGCAAATATACGTAACCAAAACTATTGCTGATATATGATGGAACCATGTTTGGACATTTCACCTACATGTCTATGCAAACAGACAGACCATGAAAGACAGAGAACATCAAGTTTTATCCATACATGTTTCCTGAAGTAAAAAAAATTAGGAAAGATCGTTGTGACTATCAAATAGTAAAAAGTATTGCCATTTCATTCTCGAGAGTGAGAGATGTATCTGTGTTTAGAGCATGTAGTGAGGACACTGTTGCATAGTTGTTTAGCTGTGCGTATATGAAGTGCCTTGACATTGGTGAAGTGAAATGGGCAAAGTTAGTACAGAAATAGGTCATGGTGGAAAAATGGTCAAGATTGGATTAGCCGGGCAGTCGGCGAAATGATAATGATCTTATAGGGGAGGAAAGAGAGAGGAAAAGTAGTGCTAGGACCAGAAGCATAACCTGTTAGGAGTGCTGGTGCTAAATGAGCATTGGACCATGTGTGGCCAGGGCTTTTGTAGGGGTCGTTATAGGAAGTGACGTTTTCGATATCTAGCTAAAAGAAGGGTTTCATATTTAATTCCTAACTAAAAGTATAGGAGGCGCTATACTTCTTTTAGTTTGGGTGGTTTTATCAAAAAAACTCCGAATTTAAAAGAAGTTTTAGAGACAGGTTTGCTTGATGGTTTCTAACTAGCTGTTTTGTTGAAAGAATACTGACAAAACCAGGTTTTATGAAAAGATAAAAGAAATTCATGCATATGATCTTCCGTAACAAAAGTGGCCAATGGTTTAGAATAATGAAAATGTGATGGTATGAGTATGAGAGTACATTTTGAATTATTCACGATTTCTCAATATTCAGCATAATTCACTTCATATTCAATAATTTTCAATAATTTTTTCCTGCAATTATAGTTTGCTTGTCTCTTATACTTTTATTATATTGACAGGGATTATTTATGTCATATATGGATAAATAATGGATTTATGCAATCATGGCAGGGTTTGTTTAGTTTTATTTATCTGCTTTAGTATGAAGAAAATCTAAACACACTCATAAACACATATTTTGTCAGATTGTTTGTCAGTTCTTCGATTTCTGTGTTCTAAAATAATGGACAAAGATACGCGTTGCTTGTAAAAACGGTTTGGCATAATGTATTTTAAATATTTTTTTTTTACCATGAGTGTCAGTATTGTTTAAAAATATTCCAAGTTGCATTCAATCGTGAAATAAAGCTTATAATATCTTATGATATTTTTATTCCCTAAAACCTGACCTTCTACATTTTTTGTAGATTTTCAGGGAGGTTTTTTTCCTTATCTTTAAATCTTCAAATTCACAAACAAACATGAAGATCAAAGGAACAGATAAGTTTGGCTATTGTTGTTCTTCACAAGCAAAGCATACATTAAACTGGCAGGTGTTTTCTTCAATTTCAAGTACTTATGACATGAAATTGTTTCTATCAGGGCAAATAGCCCAACCATTTAAGCAACTACTGAACCTAACTTTTTAAAGCTGTAATTGGGACTTTGAGTCATGAGGATTAATTTAAAACCAGACAACATTTTGAGAAATAACCAGAAGTCACATGATTGATGACATCATCAAAAGGGCCTTCTTTTTTTTTGAAATGTTGATGTTTTAGATAGAGTGAAGGAGACCTAACAAATGATGTATAATTCCACAAAATGTGGTAGAATTTTTATTTTTAGATTCAGAAGTTATGTAAATATATGTAAGTTTAATTATTTGGTTACATAGGGTATAAAGGTTTAAGGCTGTGTTGCAGCATGGATAACATATTACAGGCCTAAGAAATGTACAGATAGCATTAACGTTGGCATATGGCTGTGAGTCAAATACCATCTCTGCTGTATGTTAGATATTTCATATGCACATATCAATAGAATGAGAAAATATGTATCTCACAATGTCACAACCAACAAAGCATGGAGATCAAGACGCATGTCAGTTTCTTTGTGGTTGCATTTATGAAGCATGAAATTACCCTTTTTGTCATTGAATATGTTGCCCATGAAAATGCGTGGATGATGCAGTGAGCTTATACCTTCTGATATTTCAAGGTACTTTTTCCCCGCAGTTCAGAAAATCTCTCCATTTGTCTCCTTGCATTGTATGCTGGTTGTATATGTCAATAGAAGCTCTTGCTCCTGATTCCCCAATTTCATTTCTTGCGTAAGCCTCTATCCAGTCCAATTTGTATGTGTCATTGTTGAGCCCTACCTGGATTGCCTCTGACTCTTAAGTGGGGTAATAAATGCTTCCAAATGATTAAACCATTCCTGGTAGGTTCTGTCTGGTAACAGCAAACAAATTACAACCTGACCCTTGATGAACCATGAGCAGTTTTTGATGTCTCTTCATAAATTGAGCCAGATCCGTTGATTAGACAATTTGTGAGCAATGCCTTGAAGGAAAGAACGGCATTCATGTTGTTGGGTATTGTTGGGTATGCCTCTTCAAGACAGACAGATTTTGCTATGGTCAGACAAAATTCTAGGCAGTCTTCTTGTAGTAAAGATACTGATTTTTGCGTTTATTTCCTCTTTTTGAGGCTATTGTTCAGCTCCACTCTTTCAATTGGCTTCTTTGCCATCAATTTTGAGCCTGACAAAGATCTTAAACAATGTATTTCAGTTAGCAGGAACATTGAGAAAATCTATCACAACAGATTTTTCTATTTCTATAGAAACATTTTGGGGATCATGTGTCAAAGGGATTGACCCCATGTAGAGGTTGGGGTTATTGGGGTCATTTGACACATAGCTGATTGGAGTTGTCAATTTCAAACAGGGATGGTTGTTCATAGGCAAGGATTGGGAGCTCAAAACTAAAATTGACCCATTAATAATAATTCTAGGAAGTGCTGTGAATAATAATGATACTGGGAAGTACTGTGATCCCATACAGCTGAAAGTTTGGTGTGCATAAGCCCCTGAGAAAAATTTTGATATTTGAATAATTCCTGGAACCTTTTGAGGCTGTATGAAATCAGTATAATCACTACTTATATGCAGCTTAATTTCTGTCTGCTATAAAATGGTTACCCTGTTGGAAAATGTGAAATTACACACTCTCTCATTCAATTGTGAAAATATTGCACAACTTCTGAGTGTGGAAAAAAAGTGTGTGGAAAATTAATAAAAGAAAAACAAGCTGATACATAAATTACATTGGATGATCAACATACTCCATACACTCACTCAATCAATGTTGAAGATGAGGCACCAAAGTTGTGCACCGTTTTTCAACATCAAGTGAGCAAGTGTTTGGAACCTCACATTCAAGGTAGCCATTTTATAGCAATTTACAATCGGGGTAGCCATTTCATGGCCATTCAAAATCGGAGTAGCCATTTTATAGCCAAGCAAAATTTGGCCACCTATGAATAAGGCTTACTGCAATGAGTATTACAAAATATTATAAGGTCAATATCAAGTATTAGTATCTGGGTGCAGCCAGGCCCTTGTTGTTAACCATGCTTACTAACACTAATGGTTTTCAGAATAATTTCTTTTTTTTACAACAGTTAAATACAGTAATACCCTGATCAACACTGCCATATTTAGTGCTGATTTGCTATGGCGCTCTTTTTCAAATGTTTTCAGCATTAAATTTGGTAATGTTAAATTTGCAGAATAAATAATGATGAAAGAGAGCATCACTGACAGACTAGTAAGTGCATACTAGACACTTTGGTTAATGTGTCACACATATGAGAATAAATAAAAATTTATCATGTATCATGATTTATCAAGTAGTGATGTATACTGACATCTAGTATTATTTCACCAGCTTCAGAAAGTAGATACCAGATCGTATAAACAGAACTAATATATTCCATCTCATTGAACATTATCATAAATCTAAAAAAATGATTCTTTGCACTATCTCTCTGCTATGTTATAATAACCCTGTTTTTTGTTTAGCTCTGCATCATTGATTTTTAATGAGTTGAGTCAGAACATTGTAATTTTGTAGGTGTGCCTTTGAAGCTTCATGTTTGTGGTTTTATTAGATGTAAGTAAAATATACCTAAGAAATAAGAAGGAGGTTATATTTATTGATTCAGGCATAAGTTGAGATATTATCTTAATCTTATTTTTAGTTACATGCGGCATTGTCAACTTTCAACAAAAATTAATCAGGCATAGATTATTTTGCTTTTTCCACCAATCATTGCAGTATATGCTTCCGATTTGACTTGTAACTTTTTTTATTTGTTGGTATTCCCAGTCATAAAATGACCGTATCATAATATCTTCAATGTTCAATGTTTGCACAAAAAAATTTTTCTTTTAATTTCATTGTTACAAGAAGCCACATTTTTCTTGGAAAGAACCTTTAAAAACATTGGAAGGGATAAGAGAGAGAATAAGAAGATATTGGTAAAGAGATGCATTGAACCATTGGATTTCCACAAATTCAGTCAGAAATTTATTATCAGCTTCAACTTAATTTGTATTTATTATCACGAACCTGGATTGAATTTTCAATAGATTACTGGGTAAAGCCAAAATGGGACCTTTGGCGTTAATGAGAAATCAAACTGTTTCTTATGGGGGGTGTACTCTAATTCTATACCTCTGGCTTTAATGAACCATTTCGGCTACAGAGAGGTGAGAGGTCACATACAAATAAATGGAATTTCAGTATCATAGAGATAGATACGTACATGGAAATCAGGTTGTAACCATCAGGGGAGGGGGAGCACAAACTCTCTGACCCCACATCTATATTCTATTTATCATCACTGGTGGCAGATTGTATGGATGATCAAAAATGACATAGTCAGAAAGGGTTATGTTTTCTTATTCCGAATAACCTGTCATCAAAATTCATCATCATCATCATCAGTCCTTTAACGTCCGTCATTGGACATAGACCTTCCCCAGGATTTGCCACAATTCTCTATCATGGGCGTTGCTGAGCTAATATTTTCTAAATTTGTCCAGTTCATCTCTCCATCTTGTATTTTGTTGGCCTCAGTTTTATATGTGATCTCTGGGGATCCATGTTGTGAGTCGTCATGTCTATCAATTGTCTGTCATTCTTGCAACATGGCCTGCCCATTGCCATTTAAGTTTTCTAATAGATTCTATGATGTCTCTGACTCCTGTTTTCTTCCTTATATAATGTGCTGTCTTGTGATCTCTCCATATGAAGTTGAGCATGATTCTCTCATGTGCGCGTACATGCTTCTCAGTTTGCGGGTTTGTCTCTTGGTTAGATTCCATATTTCAGCTTCAAAAGTAACTATCAGGAGGATGCGTTGGTTGTATACTCTTCTTTTTAGGATTATTGAGATCATCTTGTTTTTGAAGGTTGAACTTGCTCTGCCAAAGGCTTGCCACCCTAGGGTGATTCTTTGCTTGATCTCTTCCTCTTTTATGGGTTCCATGGAGATTCATTGTCCTGGGTAAATATAGTGGTCTACTTTCCCCATCTCTGACTTCTCACTCTAATGTGTAACTCTGTTAATACCAAGACCAGAGGCTAACAAGGGAGCTAACCCAGTTATTGTGTTCTGGGCCTCCATACAGTTTGAATGAATAACATCTGTATTTGATTATAAATATGAAATAATTCTATTAATTTTCAGAAAATTAAATTTTTGTCAAATTTTACATACCTTGATTAGTGAAACAGAGTTTTATTTGATAGCAATGTTTTAGAAGTATCCACAGGTAATGAAAAAATTAGGATCTTCACAAGCATTTATCCGTAAATTACATTTTCAATGAAAAAATCTTAAAAAATCAATTTTTCCACAACCCAAGAGATCACAATATATTTTGATAAAAAAAAGCAACCACAGACCTTTCTTGCTTTCTTCATTTAGTTCATTTAGCATTATCAATATTTCAATTTTTGCAGGTGAAAAAGTAAAATGTCCCAACTAAACCTGTTTGAGGATTCATTATCTTACATAAAGATAGATTATTGATCCATAAAGAATATTAAATTAAAAAAGAATATTAAATTAAACATCATAATTTTATGAATATTTCATTTTTGTTTTGATCAGTTTTGAAAAAATAATCACTGAATAAAAAAATTGAAGGGTCCCCAAGAAATTTTATAAACTGGGCCCCATCAATAGTAAATTCAAGAACACACTAAATTTTTATCTATTTATCTACACATGAACCTAGTTGTAGAATATCCTTGCTTCAGAGCTAATTTTTTCATGTGATCATTCTAGTATTCTAATATTCATCTTTACTTTCTGCCAATCCAATCTCAGCCTATCCAATTTCTACAAAGAAATATTTCCCTAAGAAATTCATCTTCTCAACAGATCGTTAAAAACAATTCAAATTCTCAACAAATTGTTGACCCAACATTCAAAGAATCACCCATGGAATGAAAATACACTTTTTAATAGAGTCCATTATATACTAGATGTATATGCATATATCCCACGCATACATAAATCATATTTAGGGGGGGGTCTACTTTCCCCATCTGGCCGGGCCCTAATGACGGCTTAGCACCATCCTGGGGGTGATCAATTAAAAAATTGGAAAAAAAGGATGATCAATGAATGTTACTTCTCTCGCCTTTTGCTTGGACAGTGATTCGAAAAAAGTTTGAATTTTCAAAAGACAAGCAGGCATAAAATAAGGGATCAATTTAGCATAAACTTAGATTGTAAATTGAACTCCCCACTAAAAACCAATTCAAGTGCAGAGAATTAAAATAAAACAAATAAATTTTTTTCTAAACATAATAAGGAGTAAATGCTCAAAATTACAGCCATCTTGCTCCATTTGTGAGGCCTGTGTGCAGGATACATACATACATACATAGCACACCAGCCAGACCAAATTAAAAACTGAAGAAACCTATGCTGACAGTTTTGGTGACAGTTTTAGTTGATAGTTTCAAATATTCAGAGAGAAGAAGAAGAAAGAAAAATGTAAAAAGAAGAAAAATGAAAGAATCAACAAAAAATTAAGTGAAAAAGAGAAAAGAAAGAAAGAATGAGAGAAGACAGTATTGGAAGGGTGGGAAAGAATATTTTACCATCAAATGACACTGAGAGAACCAGCCAAGCAATGTTGATCCTCGGATTAGTACATAGATGAGCACCAGTTCGTAAGAAATTTGTGACTTGGAGCCTGACTTTGCTAAAGCTTAGTAAATAGAAAACAAATAAGGAAGGAAGAAAGAAAAAAAAAATATTGTAGAGAAAAGTGAGATGAAAAAAAACGTCCCCAAACCAAAGAAACAGAACAAATGTTTAATATTATACTTTTCCTTCGTAATTTTTTTACTTCAGTTTGGGAGAGATAATGCTGGGGTATTTTGATCTGTGCAGTTTGTCTAAAACCAGATTGTCTCAACTGGAGCAAGTTGAAAAAATGTTGGGGTATTTCAGGCAGTGTTGCTAACTGAAACAGTTTTTTGTGCTAAATCAACCTTGAAAAGCATCAAAAACATCAAAATGCATTAAAAGCATTGCTAGTCATTTTATGATCATCAAGATGGCTTGAAATGTCTGAATTAGTCTAAAAAAGATTAGCTAGAATGAGCAAAAATTGCTAAAATGCATTAAAAATGTTCCTGCTCATTGGATTTTTGTGCTGCTAAAACAAGCAATGCACTACATTTAGCGTGAAAAGTGATTGATGTGCAACATATGTATCCAAGTTTTGTCAAAATGTAACCTTCTGGTGAGGTGTCATGATTAAAAATGTTTTAATATTTATTTCTGTCTTCTTGCAAGACTAGCCTCACCCTTCCCAAACCCCCAGAGTTGTCTCTTCATTTATGTACAAAATTACAAGGGTTGACCTTCAAGAAGTTGGGGGGGGGGGTCTGGACTCCTCATTTCCCTCCCTGGCTCCACCTGGGGTTTCAACCTTGATTAACTAAACTCAGACTGTCTCAACACAGATTATGTAAACTATCATAATAAGTACCATCATTATTGTTATGATGGCCCCTTAGGGGTCACAGCTGGAAGTAGGGAGACAAAACTGCCCTTTTATCTCAGCGCTGGAAGAAGAATGGGGGTGAGGTAGCTAACTTCTACTGTTTGGTTGACTGTTGGAACAGTGGAACCCTCTGAATTCATCCAAGTATGTTGAAAATAATGCGTTGGAGTGAAGACGAAGTTCAAAAGGAGAAAGAGGTAATTGAAGAGTCTCCTCCAAGCAATGTGGAATTAAAACTATCGAATAGACAACACATACACACATATAAAGAAAAATTAAGCTTCTGTAGTCTGCAATTTCTGTTGTATGAAAAACAAAACAGAATGCTAATTGGTAAATCCCAAAGACATAAGAAATAGCCACCCTCTTTCCTGTAAAAATGTGTAATATGAAACTGTTCATTTAGATTATGTGTTGAATGCCGAACTGTGTTGTGTCCAGTAAGAACGAACTGTCAATCTTGTGCTGTGCTTTTTTAATGATGGAACTGTCCTCTCCTCCTTTTGTATATTGAGTTGTCTTTATGATTTTTGCTTATTAAACTTATTTCTTGTATTGATCAATCACTCCTCTTGTTGTCTCATAATTTTGTTTGTCTTTCTCACTTCGCCAAAAACCCAAGAAAGAAAATTGTGTCACAGGCATCCGTACTTAATCATACCCAAAGAGAGTAACTTGCTTGAGGTCAGTTTGCTTTCTCGTTCTAGAGGAGGAAGTCGACGCTGCTATAAGTAAACAGGTAGTAGGACTGTGCTGACTGCAGTGCAAGCCCTAAAAAGGCTCAACGTGTACATCAAAAGCATCCATCCATAAAAAACAATGCACAAAACGTATTTGTTATTAAAGATTTTTAGAATTCAGAATTTTAAGAACAATTTTAGAGAAAACGTCTAAGAACACATCGATTTTGTGTGAAAATATAAGAAATTGTAGAGTTATTAAATGGAAAAAAAATACCTAGGATATTATCATGCTTTAAAATTCATACAGTATTTTATTGTTAAGACCCTGGAAATTGGAAAATCAATAAAATCAAATGAAAAAAAAAAATACCGAGTGAAATCATTTTTTTAGATTCTGATATTTTCATATTTTCAAAGCACCCTATTTATACTGTGTTTAAAAAATGATATTTTTCATAAGAGAAATATCAGAAAATCTTCAAATATTTCATTTCGATGTTTATAATGTAAAGCTTTTCACACTGTTATTTTTCTGTAATTCTCTGATTCTATAGATCTTCTCAGAGAAAGATTATATCAGTTTTTTTCCAATATTTTTACTTACTGAAAGTTCATGTTTGCTGATTATTAAAAAAACAAATATCATTTAATAATAATATTTGAGAAGACAATAAGTAACGTTAACATTATTAATTCAATAGAAAAATCATAAGGATCTGTCAAAACAAAAATTTTCAGTAGATATTTTTTTCTAAACCAGTGTACGCAAACTATCATGCACATAATATAAAAATACTAAAGCAGAATTTGACAACGTTTTTGTGTAAGAATATTGGAAAAAAGCAGAATAAAGAGATAAAACTGATTATAGAGTTGTTGAAAAATGAAAATGAAAGTGAGATTTCAATTGCTCTATGGCCAAAAATTTTGATACCCGTGACGAAATGCCTCTAACATAGATAAAAAAATTATTTCATTGTCAAAATCTTTGTGTTATTATCAATGAAAAGGATTGGAAAAAAAAAAAAAAAATGATATAATCTTTCTTTGAGAATAATTCATAGAATCGGAGATGTACAGAGAATCAACAACGAGAAAAGCAATCCATTAGTAAACATTAAAATGACATATTCAAAGATTTTCTGATATTTCTGTTATGAAAAATATTAATTTTTATATATTAGCAGTACTTTAAAAATATAAAAATATCAGAATTGAAAGAAAAAATCACTTGGGATTTTAAAAAAATGATCTTTTATTAATTCTGCGATTTCCAGTATCTAAATAAAATACTGTGTAAGAATTAAAAAAATAATAATATACTAGGGATTGAAACAATAGATCCCATTAATACAGCAATTTCCAAATTTTTTACACGCTGACAAAATTTTGAATTAGTGCTTGATAGTCTAGACAATCTGGTTTTAGTCGATTCGGGTTGAGACAATCTGGCTTTAGATAAAGTGAACCCATAGTTTTGCATTTTTTCATTTAATTAAAAAGTATTTGTCAGAATTTTCTTCAAAAGTCACATTTTGGAAAAGGGAACTGGTTATAAAAGAGTAGGTAAGAGTATGAAAGAATAAATCAGGCGCAAATAAAGATTTATAACGAAACATTCCTCTTGTGCAACGAAATGAAACTGAAGTTCTATTCTCTACACAATCGTTGAATACTTTTACATTTCCAAGCTTTATATACTTTATGACCTTAATGTATTCTTTTGATTTCTTCGGAGAACACCTGAAAGTATGTTATTTAAAATAATCATTTTTGCTGATAACACCTGTACGATTATCTACGTTTAGGCACATTGCATTGCCCATAAAGTGTAAATGACATGGTTTTGCCCCTGTCCCCCAGGCTCGTACGTCTACGTTCCCATCAGCTGTTGTGGCGAGAAGGAAAAATAGATGAGTATTTATTCAATTTACATGTAGCAAACTATTTTCAAAGTTATTGTGTAACTGACCTCAGTGTAATGAAGAGGTAAACAAACAGGTTAGGTAACTCTGAGTTCCGGACGGTGCGGTGGGATTGGTCTTAGTCAAATCTGATTGGTTGAGACCTGCCTGCCCCGACCACTCCTCCAACGTTGGGTCGTTTGAAGGACGGTCTGATTTGGATACACTTTTCGTTTTCATCACTGCCTCTATCTCGCAATTCTTCTCGTGCTGGCTACAACATTCCGTCCATTTTCCAAAGGCGCAGATTTAATAATTCAGCTTTGAATTAAGAATAAAAAGTAAGTGGTAAATATAAAAAAGATGTTGTCCAAGGCCTTCTTGAACAACTGTCGTAGCGTGGCTGTTGGTAGGCAATGCTGTCGTGATGGCTCCGCTGCTGCATCAACGGGATTCTTGAAGAAATCCGCTTCTAATACTTTTATTTCAACTCGAAATAGTTCATCGTCTGCTGAGGATGAACCTAGCTTTTTCGAAATGGTCGAAAAGTTTTTCGACCGAGCTGCTGTCTGTGTTGAAGATAATTTTGCCAAGGAGATGAAGGGTAAAGGAACCCCAGAACAGAAACTCACCAAAGTGCGAGGCATCCTTCGTATCATCAAACCTTGCAATGCTGTCGTTGCCCTAAACTTTCCCGTAAAACGTGACAATGGCGATGTTGAGATGATTGAAGCTTATAGAGCCCAGCACAGTCACCACAGAACACCTTGCAAAGGAGGTAATTATAAGGTTTCTTTATTTCCCATCCCTGTGTCGATCTTTCATTTTTTCATGTGTCTGTCTGTCTCCTCCAGTTTAACAGCAACACGATGATGATGAATCCTTTACACAAAATTATTATTTTTTTATCTTAAGAAAAGAGTTTTTTCGGTTCCATAGTGTCATCCTTTCTATTTGTATCTTTAACTTTCTTAGGCCCGTCTCGATTATTGCCCATATTTGTTGACTACAAATGTCGAGGTTTTCGTGGATCCAGATTAAAAGACGAAAGGAAGGTTCGCAAATTGAAAAGTACCTATGCAATTTCTCTTGTCAAATTTAACTTACTGCAACTATCGCCAAATCTGCTAAATGAAAAATAATCTTTATCCCTCAAGTCTCCAGTTTAAATCTAGGGAGAGGCATTAACAACCAAGTGAGTTGAAAAAATTGATCAAGCCTTGGACAGATACTCGTTGTAAGATATGGAAAGGAGAATAACTACAAAAAACACCGAGAACAACAACAGAGGTCACAACACAGTCATAAATAAATATCAATATCGCCCTGGTAGATTTATAACATCAAGATCCCTTTCATACTCGAATTCCCCTCACTCCAGATATAAAGCTTCAATTTCTATTTCATTAACATGGTGTTCTAAGACAACCCCAAAGAAACTGCATACTACCACTTGAGTATATCTTTGAAAAAATACTCCTACTTTAAATGCCCCCCCCCCCATCTTTTCAATTGGTCATTTACGGGTTGGTGGGGTTAATTCGTTCGAAGATTTTCCGTTCTGTTCGAGGTCATTATGATTCAATGGTTTTTTTTTTTCAGCTTATACTTAGTTACATCAATTACAGCAATACCATAACCGCACTACATCAAAACCAACTATTTGAGGTAGGGGAGACCTGGAAATGTAACAATTTTATATCACAAAAGATAAGTTGAATAATGTTAACGCTCTGGTGTCAACGCCCGTTTTTGTTGTGCGAGCCTTCCATATAAAACTACATATTTTTAAGATTTAGAAATATTTATTGTGTCACATCAAAATGAATAATGAAATGGTTCATAGTTTTCCTTTCTTAGAAAAAAAATCTTTTTACTTTTCGTCGAGTGCATCGAAGAAAATATTCATGGATTTTTCTCTTCCAAGAAATAGTAATGAAAATACTTGCTGTTTGGAAAATTTCTGGTTTCATGCATTGAAGGTTTACATTTTAAACCTAAATAGATTAATAAATTTTGCCCTGAACTTTACTTGGGCATCTTTATTTAATTTATGAAAACTCTGCTGCAACTACAATTCAATGAACAATATTGATCTGTTGATTAATTGATGACTTATTTCTATAACTGTGCATTCCACCTCCTTTCATTTCTCATTTATATTAAACTTTTTAGACTGCATGTGTAATGACACTGCCAAACTGAAATCCTTATCATGATATTGAAAGTCGTTAAAATTTCTGACATCTTTCAAACAAAAAAATAGACAAATTTAGGAGCTAACATTTTGAAAAAAACCCCGCACATTAATGACTGTAGTGTGCACTTGGACTAAGTTTCTTTTTTTGCGTCTTGCGGATTCCCCAAATATTGATCTTGGAAAATTCCATGTTTACTACATCAAGCAAATGGCTAAATGCCTTTTATTGGTAACGAAAAAAAAGGTACCAAAATAGTCAATAAATTGCTCAGTATCCCCACCCACCATCATCCATCAACATAATATTGAATAACAGGCTATTGCTGACAGTGAGAGGGTTGCCAGATAGTTGGAAATGTTTTTAGCCAAAAATACATAAAAAAAATGGCCAAATGTCAAAATTGTTTTACAAAAGCAGTTATCTTAATTTTTATCGGTTGAAGTATAGTAAATCAAAAGTACCGATTGAGAGTAACAAATTATTACTACTATTTACCTCCGTCTGATTTTTGTCACAACATGATGATGGCCTCTCTGAGTATTTGTGATTATAAAAAGTGACTGATAAATTGAGATGAAGGTAACAAGTGAAAAAGAATTTAATAACGATTACTTATAAAACATTGCAATACTGCAGTTCACACCTCTAAATTAAAATGGCCAAACCAAGTTCATCATGGTCAAATGCTTTAACCACCCCAAGATTTATCAAATTTAGCTACAAAATGGCCAAAATTGCAACCCCCTCCTCTTCATCATCATCTGTGACCTTCCCTACCAAATCAATGCTCCACAAAAATACAAGAAATAGAGCAGCCCGTAAACAAATCAATATATTTATTGATTATACAACCTTTATTTTACTTTCATCTTTCTTTCTTTGCCTTTAATTGTCAAAGGTGAAAAGTCATGCACTTGTTTTTAATAATCCATTGTGTCAGTTACCTTTATTACTTTTTCACAGGTGTAGATTAATTTTTTTTTAAAATTATCAGTCCGAGGTACTATCAATAAATTTTGTAGGAAGGGTTATCAACATTGAAAGAGTTTTTCGGTCAATTGACCTCATTGTTCTTGTTCTGCACTTTAACAACAACCGTAGCAGCTGGGTTGGATTTACTCATTAGTCATTATTAATTCGGTCATAATAGGAATTGTCTTTTATTTACGATCAAGTCTGAACAGTGGCTTTCAGAGAAGTTTTGATTTTACTGTATAAGAATTATGCCATCTTTCACACAGGGTTATCACGTGTCTTTTGCAAAACAAGACCAAACTTGTATGATCTCCCGTGACCAATTTAAGAAGCTTCTGTACCAAAACTATCAAATAACTCCATCTATCATGAATGAAATACTCAATTTTTTATCTATTGCTATTGTATATCTAGGTTGTAGCATATAGTTTGTTTGAGAAGAATATCAAGTACCATCTCCTGGTTTCGTAAGGGCAATCGTGGTTAAGTAATGAAATGAATCATAAACGTGCGTGCTGACACCTTTCACTTTTACAGCTGTTCTCTACATTTAAATGGAAGCAGACTATGTTTCTCCCATGGCAAAAAGACAACATAAAAATGGACATAGCAGTTATTCTTTTTTTTTTTTTTTACTTGATTAATTATTTCACATATTGACCAATTTATCATTTAGTCATCGTCGTCAAAAACGAAGGCGACCCATTCTTTTTTTAGCACCCTTCAAAATAACCTTCACTTATACCCTTATCTCTGATTAGCTTACTTCATAGTGTTCTTCGGTCTCATATCTTCTTGGTATGATGACTGGCATGACCTTGCACTGCACTCTAACGTCTTTTCTTTCTGATTCAAAAAAATCCATTGAGAATTCTTTAATGAATTTCTTCAACGTTTTTCTTTTTTACGTCTGCTGTAGTGGGTGATCTGATTTCTATCTTAATTCATATTTAGTCAATTAAGATAGTATTTTTTGTTTTTTTAATAGCTTTCACTCTGATTTGAAAAAAATTCTCTCTATTGATATCTATGAATGATTTATTCTCGTTTTATTGATCTTATCGATTTATTCGGAAAATATCATATAATAAATCTGTTCTCGCAGTAAGTACCACGTGGCTATGAGGCATGTGAATTTTCATGACAGCTCGCTGAATTCTTCTCATTTCTATAAACATTGCACTGAATGTTTGCTTAAAAAAACAACGGCTAGTTGATTGTTAGTTCATTTTTAACAATCACTTCTAAAATGTTTTCAAAATAAAAGTACTATTTTAAGTACTGAGGAAACTAAAAATCAGAGCGCATATCTCAGCCAACGCCATTGTCAAGGGGAGTAATTATGCATGGATTCGCCCCAAAAGTTCTACCGTAGCCTATTGTCCCTCCGTTCACAAAATATCGTAGGAATACATTGAGAACTTTTGCACATATCGTGTGGGGAAAAATGGAATTATACAATATTATGAGGTTTGGACATAACTACGAATTACGGACTGATCCACCCCAAGATTTAATATATTCTTCTGAAATCTATTGTCCATCCCTCCGCAAAATGTCATTGAAATTTATTCATAACTTTTTGTGATATCATGTGGACAGTAATGAACAAAAATATAATTTAAAAAAAATAAAAATATATATCAATCAGGAGAAAATTCCTGGATACGATACGTCCAAAAATTTGACCACCTCTTTTTAAAGCTATCTTTTGTACCCCTTGACGAGCCTTTTACAAAATTTCATAGAACTTTCTACATTACTTTAAGACAGACGTGGTATTAGGTAATGATTATGTGGTTTGGACATGAAATTATTCTATAGACAGGAGAGAATCAAGCAATATAACATGATTTTGACCTATGACCGTGACAAGGGGGAGATAATTATGCATGGATCTGCTCGAAATTCAATAAGTTAGCACGAAGCCTATTGTCCTCACCCCCCCCCCCAGAATTTCATATAAATTCATTGAGAACTTTTTGAGATATTTAGTGGATAGTCATGAACATAATTGGGGAAAAAATGGAAAAATATCTTTCAATTGGAGAAAAATTCCCGTATTCGTCCCAAAATTATTCCATCTTTTTCTTATCCCAATGGCCACCTACCTACAAAATTAGATTTATTAAGTGATTCTGGAGATATTGTGCCAACAAATGAATTAACAAATGGACACGATCAAAAACATGTCTTTCCAACTTTGTCAACAGCTGAATGAACAGTGACATTAATTTCTACAG
The DNA here is from genome assembly GCA_963457665.1 of Thysanoteuthis rhombus. Lineage (NCBI taxonomy): Eukaryota > Metazoa > Mollusca > Cephalopoda > Oegopsida > Thysanoteuthidae > Thysanoteuthis > Thysanoteuthis major. The sequence continues at coordinate 51,076,606 of OY735222.1, read as the reverse complement.
TCGTATAGTTAGGTACTTAATTTTACTTTTACTTCTCTTAAGTCTTTTTAATTGAATTAATTTTAGAGTTTAGCATTTTAATGTCAAGTAGAGTAGGTTAGATTGCAATAATTCACTTTAAAATGTTCAATTTATTACTTCTGTTTTACTCAGTTTTGTTGCATAAGAAGATATTTGATCCTCAATTTAATGAATGACAGTCACAAATCCATAGAAAAGACATTTCTAGTTATTCTGAAAGAAGAAATTTTCTTCCCTTCTCCTGGAATAAAGTAGATATTCATACCTTGGACTACTTTATTCAATTTATTGAAACCAGAACAGGATATTAGTGATATACAATTGTGGTATTTAAAATACTGTCTGATTTAAGTATGAGATTATTTTCAATAAGAATAATCATAATATACCCTTATACTTATAATTATTGGTATAATTTTTAATTGCTACATTATTTTAGGTTACTAACCTTTTGTATGCACAGTAATTCCCTTTGTGTGCTGCTTGCAATATATGTGCATGCACATGTTCGAAGAAACTATGCCTATGACCCATATTACAAGTAGTGAGAAATAGGTTAATACTGAATCTCTTTTTTTTTTCCACAGCATCCATCTTTTTGAGTCTCTTTGAAATTTTGTTCAGAAATGCAAGTGGGCTGTTATTGTCAAGTCTGAAAAAAAGCAGGGATGCCAAATTTTTTTAGCTAGATCTGGCTGATATTTTCCTAATTTAGCCAATAGAAATTTATGATAGCCAAAAATCAGGCCATTTAAAAAAAATGGATAGTAAGTTTAATAAAAAGTAAATGTATTGATTTTATTGACAATTTGTTCTGGAGTTTTGAAGAATACAATTTTATTTGATAAGTAGATTTTGAATGAGTATATATAATATAATATTTTTCAGGTATAAAGTTAGCTGGAAATGGAAAATTTCAGCAAATTCTTGCCATTTTAAAACTTGGTTTCAGCTATGAATATCTCATCATCATCATCATCATCAGTCTTTTAGCGTCCGTCGTTGGACATAGACCTTCCCCAGGATTTGCCACACTTCTCTATCATGGGCGTCACGGAGCCAGTACTTCCTGAACTTATCTAGTTCATCTCTCCATCTAATATTTTGCCGGCCTCAGTTGCGCATATGGTCTCGGGGAATCCATGTTGTGAGTCGTGATGTCCATCGATTGTCAGCCATTCTTGCAACATGGCCAGCCCACCGCCATTTGAGATTTTTTATGGATTCTATGATGTCTCTAACTCTTGTCTTTTCCCGGATGTGTTGTGCTGTTTTGTGGTCTCTCCATGTGAGGCCCAGCATTATTCTTTCATGTGCACGTTGCATGGTTCTCAGCTTACGGGTCTGTTTCTTGGTTAAGTCTATGAATATCTAACCATGCTTAATAACGCAGAGAAGAAATCCACATCATAGGTCAAATTCAAAAATAACTATCTTCTCTTAGAAAAAAAAAAAAAAAAAAAAAAAAAACAAACACCCCTGAGAGATAAGACGCATGGAGGTGAATAAATAAATTTTTTCATGCAAGTGGTTTTGATTTTCACATTTTAATGAATAGGCCGCAAGAGAAGTATTGAATTTGTACACACCTTTCCCTCTCTTATATACCGACCTACACACTCTTTTTTCAGGTGTGGTGTTTACTTCCCTGGTAGATATGAAGAAGTAAGGTTCTTGGTTTTTTCCGCCTAGGTATATTTTATTGCATTGCTGGTGAAAGATGTCCTATTTTACTATATACATATCATTTGGGAGTGGGAATGGTGTTTTGTGACATGACCTTAATTCCCTTTAAGCAGTGCACACACACACCCATTTTGCAACATGTGCATAAAGGAAGTTGATGCGTGCACAAAAAGTTACTTACTTAGATTAAACATAATAATAATATAATTATACTTATTGAAAATCTTGGTATTTCGAAGTAAAGGATAAAATCTTTACTAAGCACATTACTTAGTAGAATGCAGTCATACTTGTACTACATTGAAACATGTACAGTTTTATTAGCTGTGAGAAATAGGATTTACCTAATTATGTTGAAACAATATCAAGTTCACAGTTGTACAAGCATTCAAAGTGCACATACTTTCATCAAGGAACAACATAAGATTTTTGTGCACACTGACTAGAAAAAAATCAGAGGGAACATAGGATATGACCTGTAGATGATGACTTACCTAAAATCCTTTTATCAGTCTATATTGCTTTGTGTGAAATGTAATATTGGTTCATTAATCTGACAGCCCTGAAGTGAATCGGTTATGCTATGTGTGACAAGAAAAATCCAGTCTGACACAATTCTCTGCTGTGCTGTCTGTAGGTGGTCACCCATCTAAGTACTGAACAGGCCAATCATCTCTTAGGATGTTACAAATACAGCTCCCATCTTCCTGTTATAACATGAGTGTTGGGGTACAAGTAACCCAAATAGCGTCATAACCGAGCCGCAATAATCTGTTAAAGTTCAGTGAGCCGGTTTACAAGCTAGTTTAGTAGACCAGTTAGCTGTCGTAGTAAGTTTAATCCTCACTGGGTGCCCCATTACTGTGGCTTTGTGTCAGACAAAGCTAAGCCTAGAAAGTAACTATTTAGTTTCAGACTTTCAATTTATCATTTGTATGTATGTGTTACTGTGATGAAAATGGGTTTGGCTAATTGTATGTATTTTGGTCATAAAATAGATAAAAAGTTCAATAGAAACAAAATTAAAGCAATTTAAGACTGACTTTTTAGAAATGTTTTCTAATAATATTTCACTCGAAAAGAGAAATGGTTGGCACGTCTGCCACGTCTGCCTCACATACAGAAGGTCCTTGGTTTGATTCCCGGTATGGGCAAAAAATGTGGAAAAATTTTCATTAGGACTAGTTTCCCTGTACACTGTGAAGTTAATTGAGTACACTTCAAGCTGTGTATTTAGGATTGAAGTATCCATTCAGTGGACTTTTATTCTGGATGCTTGCAATGTAATCCAGGATTTAGTCACTGACTGTATACTCCATTGGGACTTGTCCCTTGAAAGATAGATGGTTCTTCTTCACTTTCTAATTATAGAATTTTATCATTAGGATAGCAGTTATCTTCCATGATTTGTTGGTGGTCATTCAAATGTTTGTCATCGAAAGAAAAAATGAAACTAACCATCTCAAAAAGGTTTAGCAAACACTTCTGGCATTGTGTTTTAGACTTGTGGGCCTAAACTAACTGGAAGTAAAACTATGGATATGTATAAAACTCAGTTAACATAATTTATTATTAAATTTTATTTCAAATCATTTTTTTTAATTGTTTTTTTCATTGTAAATAGACATGACCTGTAATAAAATTATTTTAGTAGCAGTGTTAGAAATGGAATAAAATTAAATGCAGAAATAGATTAAGTATTTCTAATGAACTTAATCTTCCAATGTCAGCTGTTGAATGAATCATTGAAAATGAAGAAAACAAATAATTTATAAAAACTCTAATTGATAATCTGCTTCCAATTGCAATTGCTGTGTTTTTATTTATATTTTCAACTATATCATTATCAAGGTATTTTTAGTGCTTAATGTAACAATTGATTTTGGAAGGTTGAAGTTCATTAGAAATTTGAACTACTGTCTTGTAAATATTTTTCTATGATTAATTGCTTTATATCATCTGATAGTCTTTTTTGATTATGATTACTAACCTTTTAATTTTCAATACTTTCTAAAATGTAAATAGCTTTTGTATATATTATTATATACTATTTTTGTTAATATATATATATATATATATATATATATATATATATATATACATGGCTGTTTGTTAGTTTCTGGTTTTACTGGTAAAGTGCTTGAGATGTTTTATAAAAATTGAGTTGGTATAACTGTTATGCTAATAGTTACCATACTAAAATATGAAACTGAAATATTAAAAAAAACAAGAATGAATAAACCCAATTAAAATGAAATGAAAAAAATGAGACTATATCACTTTAAAACAAAAACATTATTAATCATAATAGATTTAATTATAGAAAAACCTTGTATAGGATGAAAAAATAATTCAAAACATGAAATAATGAATTTTAAATCCAAGATATAAAACAGTAAATATCTCAAAAAGATCAAGACAAAATTTAAATGACTAGAGATAAAACAACAAAAAATGAAATGAAAAGAAAAATTGAGAACCTAATAAATACGAAAACAGTTGCAAGAGAAGTAACTAACTAATGATAGTGAAACTTGCAAAATTCTTAGTAATCATTTCATCATGATGCCACTTGGAAATTTAACTTATGAAACAAATTTGTAGTGGTAACTGTTAGCATAACATACACACACACACACACACACTATATATATATATATATATATATATATATATATATATATATATATATATAGATATATATAAAAGATTTGTTGTCTTTAAAAATGAAGCACCAAAATGCCATCATTTCGTACTTGCCCATTAGGTAAAATGATTCTTAATTTTTTGTTGTTTCATTCTTTTGAAATTTCCAATTGTATGCTTTGTTATTGTCGTCTTTTCACATTGCAAGCAGTTGCAATGTGGGCAAATGATAGCTGTGTATGAAATAAACTTGTAGATTATCTTTGATGTAGATACATTCCTGGGTTTCTGATCTAGTGATGATGATAGCACTCTCTTGTTATAGGAAAAGATAGATTATCTGATCTGTCGTTAATTTCTTAGAGGATAAAGAATTTTACGGATGCTCAGATATCTGGGAATATGGAGCATGGAAGACTTGTTTGAGACGTAAGCTACTGATGCCCGATCATGAACTCAATTTCAATCTAATTTATGTATCTATATCAATAATGTCTGTTTTTGATCAGTTCTAACCTGACAATGGATTCAGGTCTCACTGCGAGGATTTACTTGATATTTGCTTGGATCAGTCTGGCACATGGGTTTACAGTACCTGCTACTCCTAAGTGGTCACCCTCCTAAGTACAGAACAGGCTCATTGCTGCTTAACCTGAGTGATCTGGTAGAAACCAGTCCATAAGGTAATCTGGATGAAGTATTCAGAGATCTGTGATCTTTTTATGACATTATTTTGACAAAACCTTTTAAAATTTACAATCATTTTTCTATATTTTTTTCCAATATTTCACTACAAAAAAAATATAACATTTCTAGACCCATATAAATGTCAGTGTGCTAGAAAACTCACATTTATTGATTTACATTACATTGATGAAGTCATTTTTATGCTACATGGTTCAAAGGTTACGCTTGAACAAAGAATTTTTCATTTTCATCTTATCTCCTATTTTGATACTGAAAATGTCTTGAGTAGAAAAAGATCCCTTCTCTACAAAGCACTATTCTGGTTTACTTGTGGATTTATGAAATATTTTGAAGGAATCAAATGTTCTTGATGCATACAATTCTAAATTGGTCTTGATTTATAAACCATCAATGAATATCTTCAGTTTTTGCTGAATACACTTCTACATTAGTCTTGAGCCAAGTATAGCCATCCAAGATGAGGTCAGATATTTACACTACAGATGTTTGAGTTGACGTTTATACAATATAAATTCTTTAAAGCATACCTCAGAAGAAAAATGTTTAATGCAATGTTACTGACAATGACTCTGTTTTTGACCATTTTTATATTATTGAGCCCTTAATCTCTATGCACTCTCTGAGTGTTTTCTAGTCTGCTTTTGTATTTTCTGCTTGTGACTCTGTCACTCACTTCTGATTTTATTAGGGGGAATAAAACTGCTCTTCATTGTAGCTTAACTCCTATTTAGATGATTGTAAAATTAGTACGAAAGTTGTAGAACTGGTTTTGAGTTGTTTGGCTCAGAATAGATCATTGGAATTCATTGTTCATATTTCTATGGGAAAAAACTGCTTTCTTCAGGTCACTAACAGATCGCTATAAGTTTGGAAAACCATTTTGTTGTTTTTCTATCTTTTTGAAATCAAAGAGTTGAAAAGAATTCCTCCATGCTTGATTGACCTCTGCCTATCAAGTTGGAAGAGGTAAATACATTCACTCATGTCTGTCTACCTGTTCATTCACCCAATATCTTCAAAAGTTCTCAATGAATTCCAATGAAATTTCGCAGAAGGGTGGGCTGTGAAAATTTTAGATGGATCCAGAATTTTTTTCAATTCAGATATTTTTTATTCTGCAGTAGTGAACAGTCATGAAAATAGGCTAGTTAAAAAGGCTGGCTTTCAATTCTAAGGGAGATGACACAATATAGATTTGTACATTTAAAGCTTTCTCCCTTGTAATATGTTCAAATTGCCTGAATTTATTAGAATGAAGTTATTTTTGTTTTCTATTTTTGATTTCTTTTTACCTCTGCCAATGAAGTTGGACAGAAGTTATGTATTCATTCATGTTTGTTGTCTGTCTTTGTAATATCTCCTAAAGTTTTTGATGAATTTTCCATGACATTTTGTGGAAGAATGGGTCATATGCCAAGGAGCAAATGAAGAATAACGTAGAAGTATATATATATCAGTACAGTCCTCCCCCCTCCTGTTTATCATAGCATGGATTGGGCTAAAATCTTCTGATACGATTTCTTACAGAACTAGGTTTATATTGTTCTCACTAATAGTTTTTAAATGGGAATATATATGATTAAAGCTTATGCTGGTATCAGCCAAAAAAAGTTTCTTACCTGTTCCTGTTAGTTTTGAAATTAAACTTTTATTCATTGCGTTTTATTTCTTTTCTTCTTGAACACACACATCCTTGTTCTCTTGTTTTTCTTGGCTTTTTCAGTAAGAAAAAAGGCCAAATTTTTGTCAAAAAGAATAAAAAATGGATTAGGATTTAAAAAATTTTTTCTAATAATATTGAAAAACTTGGTTGGCACTTTTCAAAGCATTATTCTAATAATTTTACAGTTTAGTTTGGTTCAACAGTACATCAGCTTTCAGACTTTTTGACGAATAATGTTTCTTCAATATACAGTCAGCAAATGTTTTGTCATGCGGACTATGTCTTTAAAAGATAATTAATGAAAAAAAAAGTTTTCATTTCTGATTGCGCTGTTTACTCATTGCCATACACTTACGGTCGAAGTCAAAGTCTTGATGAAAAGTAACTAAAAATTGAGATGACAGTAAAAACTCTCTCCCTTGTAATACATTCAAGTTGCCAGAATTTATTGGAATGAAGTAGTTTTCATTATCAAAGGAAAAAAAAGGTAAATGAATATGTATGCTGATATAAAAGTCTTGACTTCTGAAATGTTTCCGTCCAATTCTTTTCATTTTACTATTGGTGTGTTTACTTTCAGGTATCCGTTTCAGTATGGATGTCAATTTGGATGAAGTGAAGGCTTTGGCTGCTCTAATGACCTACAAATGTGCTTGTGTCGATGTTCCATTTGGTGGAGCAAAGGCGGGTGTTAAAATTGATCCAAGCAAGTACAGTGAACATGAACTTGAAAAGATTACCCGCAGATTAGCTGTTGAATTGTCCAAAAAAGGATTTATTGGTAAGTTCCGTATGCTTATTGCTAATTTACAAGAAGAAGCCTTGTCTTGGTGTATAAATACCTGAAATAAATGCAATCACATGAGTTCACTACACTTTGTAACAATTAAGAAAATATACAAATCAATTTAAATATCAATGAGTGAAAATTTGGTAAAACTGGAAGAAAAAACCAAAAACATTAAGATCCACTCATACACAGAAAAGTTTATGTAGCTTATGATCTTCACCTTGAAAAGATGTTCTTTTATGCCAAATTTCAGCTTTCTAGGTGTAAATTCCTGGAAGATGCAGAATTTTATTTTATATATATATATATATATATATATATATATATATATATATATATATATATATATATATTTGTATGTGTATATATTTTTTAAAAAATTTATCAACCAGCAAATACGATTCTAGGTGACCCAGTTTGACCAAAATATGATGATTGACCTGGCTCACTTTCCAAGTGGCCCTGCCAAAAATTTTATTTCTCGGCTGATTCAAAGCTTCTGCAATGTCTCTTTTGAACAAATCAAATGAATCGAATGAAAGTTTGGTTGATTAAATTTCAGATTCTACTTGAAAAAAGAAAAGACAGCAAAGAAATTAATCAATATTTGGTGCTTTTACTCAAATTTCCCTCATCAGTCTTGACGTGATGATACTGAGCTTCCTTTTACAGGTGTTTAACCAACTACATACCTCATGAAAATGCTTATTATCTTTAGGCTGTGAATTGAAAGCAATTTGCAAAAGCTCTGCTGATCCCATGAATTTCCCAGAAAAACAATGCTTGCCTTCATCATTTCCCACCGACTTCGCCTTTCATTTTATATTCCTATTCAATATTTTTTTTGTATCTTTTACTGCTTATTTTCATCTACTCTTGAGAAAGTAACAAGTTGCTTTTGGTCATAATGCATAATGTCTTTATTATCTATCTAGCTATCATTTTCACAAAGTTTACAAAATCAGTTACTTATTTCTCAATTAGATATTAATTATTAATTTTCTTAATTATTTTCATATTGTACTATTCTGTTGGATATTTTTGTTTACTGATCACTCTGTTGACGGCTAATTGATATTTTCTTGGATTATACTTTTGCTTGTGGATAACTTTACCTTATGTTGTCTTCAATTTGGACTCCTCCAAAGTCCAGGTGGGTGCTCACACCAAATAAATCTATAGTATCTTCACTATACACACTGTACCTGACCCACCAGAAACTTTGACAATGTCATTCATATATTAGACAAATATTTCACTACAAAAGTAAACATCATCCATGAAATAGCTGTGTTTCACCAACGTTGATAGGAATCAGATGATAAGTTGAAGCATGCATTTATGTGCTGTGTAATCTGGCTGAACATGCTTACTTTCTCATAAAGTGTTCTATTTAAGAGACAGGGGATTATTGGAAGAACTCCGACCTGATCTCATGCTGAAGGGTGATATTGCAATAGCTCATCTAAGTGATGTAACAAATGTCAGAACAGTGATCTTCAACTCTTGTCACAATGGAAGGTGGTTCCAGAAATGGTCATGTAGGGAAAAACCTATGGCAACCTTTGTGGTTATAGACAGAATCAGGATTCAGATCAAAGTAGATGACTCATCAGACATTATGGGTTTCATCACCCCTCCACCCATCATGGTGGCAGTGGAGGTTGACAGTCCAGTTACAACCAATACAGTAGGGACTCGCATAGGAGGAACACAGACTGCCCTGCCAAAATAAAAGTGTGCCACTATTGCTGTAAGTCAAAGTATTTTGCAATATGTCACTGCAGTTGCAATGTTGGTATTGCAGAGAGTGCGGATGACGGAGTAACATATTTCCTGGGTCTGATATCTGATTGAAGAAACGGAAAAACGCTCAGAGCCTGAAGGGCTATGGGTTGTTGAAAAGAATGCCTTTTGAACTCTTACGGAGTTGAGAAATTGCAGAAAATTTCAAGCCAGGAATAGGAGACAGCAGTGGAAATATACTCTTCTTAAATCCAAGCGTCAGTCAGATGGAGGAATTGGAGAATAAATTATTCACTCTGAAGGACAAAGATGTGGATCTTACCTTGAATATTGAAGCCATGAAGTATGAATTTCTTGATCCCAACTTGAATATTGATGCAATGAAAGCTAAAGATGAGTACAAAGGAAAGGTGTTCAAGTACTGCTGTAGAAAAGACAGTTGGAAAAAGTCATCAAAATCCAATGCAGTGGGTGGAATGTGTGATTTGGTCTGTAGAAAGGGAAAGACTAGTTGAGAACAAAATCTGCGACCAACATCGAAGAGAAAGAGGAGAAATGAGACTTGTTCTTATCAGACCTCTTCCATCTGTGAACAAAGAAGTTTTGGACAGGGGAAAAAAAATCTCATCAATAGAGAAAGAAAGAAGAAAGTCTAAGCTTATGAACAGAGATAAAAGATAAGTTTGATGTATGATTTTGTAGCTTGAACTGACCAAGTGTGGTCATTGTTTGAATAGTGGACAAAAAAAAAATCATGAAAAAAGAAGTGATGGATTGACTTTTGGTGATCATACTGATGCTTGAGTTTACATTTTCAGCATTTTATTCTTATTGAATAATTTACTAACGAGATGTCGACAAAAAATGAATATTGAATTAACCTCCTCTCTGGTGTTCTAGTAAATGAGGGAGATGTAATGAGGTCATCAGTGGAAGCCATGATCGAAGGCTTGCCACCTTAACACTAATATTAACCTCGTCATTCAATGATCCTGTCCAGTAATCCAGCGTTTGAGTTGTTCCTCTGAATGTGTTGCATTCACCTGGATATTGCATCTTGTAAAGAGAACTTCGTCCATGCAAAAGGCTTGTATCTTAATAACCTATTAAAGTTGAAATAGAAAAAAATTTATCTTCAGATCAGTGGTTCTTGACCTTTTTCCCCTCCATAACCTAGCTTGACAACTCAAAAATTCAGAAATTTACCAGAATTCAGTTTTAAATCAAAGAAAATATCTGTAAAGAAACAAATTATTTGTGAAAAGAATTTTTCTTTAAATATTTGAATATCAACTTTAGCCTTGACACTGCTCAGTTTGGAGCCATTTCATACTCAAATCTCAAAATGCTCCCAAAGATATTTGAATTGCTCCCTCTTCTTTCAAGTTTTCTGGTTCACAATGTACTTTTTAGTCCAAATTATTCTTTCATATCTGATAAAAAAAACAAACTAAGTGATGATAGGAGAGGCAAAAAAATGTGTGTGTGTGAAATGATAGTCAGATTAGGCTTATGTAAGTAGAATGGGAAAGTATAAACAAGTCTTGAAAATTTCAATCCATTTGTGTCTTCAATTCACTGTCAGACATTGTTTGATGTGGACATGTTTTTGATTTCATAAAAATGGTTGGTTCAAAAATTAAGCAAAGCATCAATTTGAAATTGTTGATGAAGTGACTCAAAGATTTTAGGAAAGTCGTGTAAGTGTGCTGTGGTTTGACTTACCTAAGTCCAGCTTCATTCTATAGTTTCTCTTCCTGTTCAATGTACCCCCCTCACCCCCCCCAAAAAAAACAGGTATGGTAGCGATCGTGCTGGGAGACAGATTGTGGGTAAGTGTCTGCTACAGTGCCAAGAAAAAAAAGGTAATAGAGATGGATACATACCTTTCCCCATGCAAAGTGTATGTAAATGTCTCAGCAGAGTTTGGCTTGCCAATCCCATTATCTGTGCCATTTACTGCTCAGCCACTCAGGTACCTTTTGATTATCTGACTGTGATCAAAAATACTTGAGAATAATTGCTGTATTTTCAACTGCCTTCACTAGAACTTTCTGAAAGGAATATTTTCAATTGACAAGAGTCATGTGTTTAATGGACCCAATGATTATAGATGTGGGAAATATCCATGATAGCTGTTCTATGGCTATTTCAATAAAATTTCTGTTTTATTGGGATTTATCTCAACACCAGTCTGTTGGTGAGTCAAGGTTTTTATCTCGCAATGGATAACTATTACACTTGCCACCTTCTGCAGTTCATGGACTAATTGGCTGCCTCAGTTTTTTTTTCCATGAGTATATTGTGTGTTTCTGATTTGAACCAGATGAATTATTTTCAATTCTGATGCTGCTTTTAATAATAACTTCTGTCACATTTCTGGAAGGCTCTGCAATTTAATAACTCTTGCATTCTGATAAAATTTTAGTAAACCAAGCCTACTTTTTCTGAGTTTTTCACCCTTTGCAACACTTGAAGATGAAATGACTTGTCTTCATTCATTTGTTAAATCTGTTGCTTACTTATTGGCAGTTTAGATAAGATTTGCATTCACTTGCTTAATAATTAGAGTAGTTTTGAAAGTTTGAATATGCTGATACGTAAATATGCACTCGATCGGATGGGGAATGCCTGCACATAGTTGCTCTTCCGGCACAGGTTTTCAGGAATCTGAGGCTAAAGAGGATTCAGAAAGTTTTGGACCTGGAGACGTTGCTGCATATTTCAACTATGTTTGAGTCATATTTTTTCATCTCCAGATAATTGACTGGAGTAGTGTAAAGAAAGTTAATCAAAGAAATTTCCAACAGACCCGTGAATAAAAAATTTACATAGAAAGGGATAGAAGACATTTTACTTATATTAAATGAAAAACAAAATGATAATTTTTTTGTAATGTTAACTGAGTGAGGTGGGTGATTAAAGCATCCCCTCCCTGGATCCAAACCTGTGTTCATTGTATTATTAGCATCAATGCAAGTAGACAAATGATGATTGTCTGTCACTGTCAGCTGATACCATTTTGCATCAACAATTTTCTTTTTCTCTTGACACACCCACTGTAATTTTCTATAACTTGTCCAATGAATGTCCTGGAATGAAGATTTAAACATTGTTACCGTCTGCCACTGATGATGGAAGCTCAGCTGTTCTTTTTCATTGCAAGTTCTTGAGCAATTTTTGAAGGTCATAATGTGAATTATTTGAAATGTCAAATTAAAACAATAACTTGTAAAATTTTGTTGAATATTAGTCTGATTTTTTTTAATATTTGGAGGCTTACTAGAAGTATAGAAGATAGCTCAATTCATCCGGTGGAAGTTACTTCCCCATTTACCAATGTAAAACAAAAGATCACCCATTTGCAGATGAAACAAAGGCTGCTTGTCGTTAAGTTTGCATATAATACTTGTTATCCTACATGCAATGATTTTGATACTTTTACTTGGGAAATGAGTCAAGTGAGCGAAAGTCACACACAGTCTAGCCAACTCAAATATTTTTGTGCTCTTTTGACTGCTGAAAAGTGTTATATTTAAAAAGATGCCAAAATGTTTAATCATGCCTGTGCTAATTCAGTGCCTTTTTCTAATGCCAAAACAAGAAAGGCACTGAATTTAGCTTGAAAAGTACTAGATTGGCAACACTGGTCAACCACAGCCGCTATCATATGTAATCTGTACTAAGAGAAAATAGTGCATGTAATGCTGCTGCTTGAGTGGCCCACATCAGCACTCAAGTGCTGTATAGAAACTTGTGAGTTGGCAATTTGTCTAGAGAGGCAACCTCAGTAAATCGAGAATGGGGATGGGAGGATAGCCTTGTTACAAGAGAGTGTTAAGGAGTGTCATCAACCAATTAGTGAGACCTGCAACATTTTCACAACATTTACGGCTGAAAGGTTAAACAAGTGTGAGTGAAATCTTTGAGTGTGTGGTTGGGGGGGGGGTGTAAGCATAGTGGTATTTTGGCAATCATGACGAAAATGTGTTTACTTGTGTAGACAGTTATTATAGAGATAGACTGACTGCAAAGGGCGTAGGTCATAAAATACTTCTCGCTGTAGATATACTTTTCAGGCTTGACTATAATCATACACATTAATCAGAAAAATCAGGATCCCGGACTTATGTATAATGTTTTATGCGTAACTCTTACTTCAGATATAACCATAATCCTCTTTGGGCAATGCCAGTTCCTTTCATTTTCATTCTTTATATCTCTCCTTATGACTTGTATAATAAGTCTAAACATAAGAAGGAGGCAATTTAAATATACTGGGGGACAATTTGGACTATGGGTGCAAAGAGTCAAAAGCATCTGTGTCTAAAAAAATGAGTTGTCAAGACTTGATTGATTAATTCCTAATTACACTGTACTATTATTTACTTCTTACATTATATTAACTAATTTAACTATAGATTCTATAGTAACTAATGCTTAACCTTGTGTGGTATAAAAAAATAAGGTAATTGCATTGTAACGAAATTTCACTCTAAGAAATTGAAAAAAATTTTTTTATATGACTCTTTATTAATTTTTTTTTTCTTGGGGCTTAAAACTCCAAATCTGGATAAATTTCTGAATTTATCATCTTTTCAACACCAAATTAGTTATATTATAGTAAGGAAGGCATCCATTTTTTTTTTATTTAACTATTGAAGTAGGTCATGATGGGAATTAGTTAAAAAACCACTGATATAGACTAATTATTCTTGGAGGAGGAAGAGGAATAAGTAGTCTTTCTTTGAGTCAATTGATTGTCAAATATTGTGATCTAGCAATATTCTGCGGGTATTATTTTCAATAAAAATCGTAAATGGCCATTTCTATTATGACATCATTGGTAGCCGGTAAAGAAAATTATTTGAAATAGACGTCGCACCTTTTAATGACATCTCACCTCTCAGTTCCTTCCCATTTGTGTTTAACATAAACCAAACAGACCAACAGCGTCTTATAGACATGTATATTTTGTCAAACGTCAAAAGGTTGTAAAGAGTTAGTGCTGTTGGAAGGAGGCTCAAGTGAACAGGTATCCCCTTTGTAGACAAAAGTGTGACTTCTTCTATTATATTTCTGATGATAAAAGTTGATCTTACTGAATGAAATTACATTAATGACGATCCCACTGGCTAGTTGTCCTTGACAGAACAATATAATCCTAAGATGAAAATGATTGCTCAAGGATGGTAGAGAAATACCTAAGTACAGGGGTAGATGCTTATTGTGATCACTTAGGGACAGTGTCTTTTAGATAACATTTGGCAAAAGTTGTAAAAATTGGAACAATTTATATCAATTATTATGAATTTACATCAATAGCCACCTATAGCCACTTTCAAATACAGTTTGCATGAAGATTTTGATAACAATACCCAGAACTTTGATTATTTATAACCTCTGCCAATAAAGTTGGAAAAGGTATATGTATTCACCTGTCTGTATGTCTACACAATAACTCCGAATGTTCCTGATGAATTTCAATGAAATTTTCTGGTAGAGTAATGGAATAACAAAGAATTGTTTGGATACAAGAATTTTTTTACCATTACCTCCCTTGCATCGTAGGAAGATACAAACTGACTTAAATTCAGTTTTTAGTGACAAAGAGGTTGGCAGAAGTATATGCTCTCTGAATGCTTTCTAGTTCATTTTGAATTGTCTTTAACGACTGATTTTTTTTTTTTTTGATAAAAACTCTTTGATAACATTATCTGTTACAAACAATTTCTTCTCTATCATGACTAATTATCTGGTTGAAGGAAGACAGTTGAATGCAAAATGTATCAATAATTTTTGGTTTCAAGTGAACTGATCCATTTTCTGATTGGCTGAGGCCACCTTGACTTGAACTTCTCTTCTTGGAGTCTGCAGAATGTTTTTGGAATCTGTTCAACTCTATGCAAATACATCAGTCTCTCTTCAAGTTAATTCTTACCAAGAATTAATGGTGTTTTTTTTAATTTTTTGTGTAACTGATTATCTCATAAAAGGAGCATAAAACAGAAGAATATGTCTATGGAGATCTTGATCGCTTTGCAGTCATAAGTACTCACAGGCTAAGATTCATCAGACATTACTAGAGAAGGGGGAAATTAAACCCTGTACCAACTGATCTTAAGGGAACTCACTCAGGGAAAAAAAATCAATAGGCCATTTGTGCATAATATACTTTGAGCAAGTCTTCAGAGATGCTAATCTGCATAGGGAAGAACTCTCAACAAATATGCGAAACCAGATCAAGTAGTCGAATATGGTCAGAGAAATGAATCCACTTGATACGGTTTGATGACTAATCAGAATACCCTGGGCTGGAGTTTATTTTTATAATGTCAATATTTCACAATTGTATCTCAGATTGTACATTGTACTTATTCTTAACTAATTGTATTATTTTTCACTGATTTACTTGAACTCTCAATTGCTGGACAGGTTACTAGTAACCAACACTTTTATACACTAAGCTATGAGTCCTGTTGTCTTCATCTTGGAAATTCAGACAAAAATAACTGACTTCAATGTGTTAGATTCAACGAGATATATATAACAACAAATTCTGTTAACATTCAATGATAATGTTTATATTCTTTCCTGCCGACTTGCATTGAATTCAATTTTCATCTTAAAGCTTCTCAAACTTTTTTGATTCATGACCCCTTTTGGCGAGATGAAATATTTCCCAGAAGTCAGAATACTTTCTTTCAAATTAATCATTTCACAATCAAAATGTTGAGATATCTTTAAATCAGAGATTGAGCTATTTGCTATGTGAGCCTCTTTCCTGTACCTTCCACTACCCTAACATCTGACGAATCAGCCTAACATGCTATCTTGGGGTCAGGAAATGCTCAAAATTCTTCCCATATGAATTAATTGTTATTGCTTCTTCGATTTGATTTTATGATTTTTGATTTCACAGTTTTATGATTTAGGGTAAATGTTTCAAGAAATTGAAAGCTTATGTTCTTCATTCAAATGGAAAGAAATTGTATATTACAGATTACTAATGAAGTGTGCATGCATTTTCAAACACTGTATTTAATAGATTCAATGAATTCACGTATTACTAGTTGATTTTCTGCCAAAGCATTTTAAGCATTTATTGATTAATCTGTCTTCTATTCTTTTGTATTTGATTTTTCCAAGGTATATTAAGAAAAATTTTCTTTAATTTTTATTATTTCTATTTTCTTTTTTTAGGGCCTGGCATTGATGTCCCTGCCCCTGACATGGGAACTGGTGAGAGAGAAATGAGTTGGATTGCTGACACTTTTTCTCAGACTTTAGGTAAACATTTTTCATTGTATTCATATAAATTCAATTGCTGCCTTTAAGTCACATTTTGCAGACAATTAGGGGAGGCCGAGGGAATCGTGATTTTTGGTGTGCAATACCAACACAAAAAATAAACATGGATTTCAAGTTTGCAAGTTTATTTTATGAGAGGTAAATATCTCATCCTTGTTACTTCAGGCAGAAAATCTGCACAGGACCCAATAATTCAGAGAAATTCAATGTTAAACACCAGTTTATGTATCGTATCTAAACAACCTCCAATTTTCTGTGCCTGTTTTGCGGTACATATAGTGGAGTGAATATAAAGCTTCAATATATGTTATCTAGTCTTAATGAGACAATTCAGTGAGATGAAAAGCAAAAAAAATCGGGGCTCCTGGAGTATTTCTTATCTCATAAAATTTCTCAGAGTAAATTTAGCATATCTTCCTAGGCATATATACCCATGCAATAAGCTGTCAATTATTTCTACAACAAATTAGAGGCCTATCCAGGTGAAGATTTGGGATTCTGAGCAGGTGTGGGCTCCAAATGCAAAAGTTTATTGAAAATAAATATGTGAAAAAGAAAATGAATTTTAAATATGAAGAACAACAAAGAAATGTGATTTGACATTTTCCACTTACTTTTGAGTCTTATTTTTTTTTTTTTTTTTTGGCCCTAAAATTGAGAAAAGAGTAAAAGAAATTTACCACAGAACCAATAAATAAAGGAAAATATTTTAAGAAAAAGACGGAAGACATCTTTTTTATATTAGATGAAAAATAAGATGAATTGTATTTAAGATTGATTTATGATTACTTGGGATTGTCTTGGTTTTTAATTAATTCTTTTTATTTAGATATTGAAACCAAATTTTAAACTTGTATTTTGCCCATGTAGCGACGGTCCAGCCTCTTCACACTGGGATCTGAATCTGCTATCATGGCATGGATTTCACAATTTGGGCTGTCGAATAGGCAATTCCTGTTCAAGTATTATCTCCCTTTTATCGATGTTCAAACCTAAAATCTATGCAAATTTGTTTATTCAAAATCTCTGTTTCAATATGCTTTAATATGGCTGTTATGATTTCATTTAAAGAAAAAGTGGTTGCATCAAGAAAGCATCATTTGTCAGTCTTTCTGCAATGAAACATATTTTATATTTTCAGGTCATTTTGACATCAATTCAAATGCTTGCGTTACTGGTAAACCAGTCACCCAAGGTGGTATCCATGGCAGAACATCTGCCACTGGACGTGTAAGTTTTTCGTTTTTTTTGCTTTTATTTTCTGAAATGAATTTAACTGGTTTCTTATATTTAAAAAAAAAAATCTTATTCTAAGTTTTCTAACTATAACAAGGAAGGTGGCTGAATGGAAAATGACATTGGCGATCAGAGTTTGAACTCTGGCTGAGATAGTTTGCATTCACTTTGCACCTATGTCCTTGGGAAAGGCATGTATCCTCCCCTGCCAACATGTTATGGACTATTGTGACTGAATAGCCTCCTGAAGACTGATTTTAGAAAGAAAAAATTAAAACTATAATAAAACTTTCTGCTGATAATCTACCATGCATGATTATATATGAAATGCATGTTGCCTTTATTGAAATAAATCTACCAATATTATGCTGCATCCAGATATTAGGATTAAGAGGCTGTCTACCCAAGCTCAATATTTTCATATATTTATAGTTATGGATCTTAGGTGAGCCACAGTGAGTGGTGGTTCTCCAAATTCTCTGTAAACCATTCATCTTATAGTCCAGCTTATATGGTAATCTCTCTCTAATGATGGATCATGAAAAATTACATATACCAACTAAATGTTTGCAATTCTAAATATATATATATATATATATATATATATATATATATATATATATATATATATATATATATATATTGAAAAAATAGAAAAAAATAGACCCTTTGACATAACTAAAATTCAAGAAAGACATGAAGATATGTGGATCAACAAACTCAAAACTCCCTCTTCTGATGGACTTAACACAAAATTTAACAACGCCAATCATACAGATCTCTAAATCATAATCCTCTCACTAATAACAACCTCACATCCACACTCTACCCTCTCTCATGTGTATCTAATATTTGGATCTTCACAGTCACTCAGACCCATAACAACTAAAACTTTTGTGGGGCATTCTACTTGCACAAAACATATTTTCAATGACCTCTAAGGTTAATACATATGAAGTTCCTTAACCTCATCACCCCTCCATCTATACTATCCCTAACCTACCCACACAATCTAACACTGAACCACTTCCCTTCTACCCTGACACCCTATGTTCTCTCCAAGACCTACTACTGCTGCTTACACCACAGACTTCATCACATCACAAAGCAAACTAAGTCCCAAACAACAGGATGACCCCAGCAGATGGGATCCCATTTTTTGCTCACAAAGCGAAGCATCTGATGGTGGACTTATGTTCTACAGTATACTTATAACTATTAAATGGTACACACACATACAGGAAGCACACGCTACTGAAGATGGAAATACCACCCGAAACATGTTTACACCATCAATGAAAACATTTATGGATTATCAAACTTAGTTACCATACATTTTCACTCTTGAGTCTGTCTCACTTCCTATAGTTCTAATAAAATATATAAGAAATGCATTTAAAAAAATTATTTTCTCATTCAAAATAGAGAGGAAAGACCCATCAAATGGATTTCATAGTTAAGAATATACTCAAATAATCAAAGCAGATTACTGCTTTGATAACTGGAACGTTTCTCCCATAAATGGACAGAATGATTTGGCTTAAAAACTGTACTTTTACATGGAACTGCATCTCAGACCTTTATAGATATTGATGTAGTGAAAACTTTATTCAATTTATCATTAATATCCATTTGAATTACTGTATTTTTTCTTTTCAGGGTGTTTTCCATGGCATCCAAAATTTCACAGCAGATGCTTCCTATATGAGCATGATTGGTTGTACACCAGGTTTGACTGACAAGACTTTCATTATACAGGTAAAATGGAGGACAATTCTTGAATTGCCTCCCTTGAAGAAATATCATTTCTGATCATTGTTAATCTGTCATCCTTAGATATATTTTTTTTTTTAATCAGTAAATAATAATAGTAAAATGCCATATAGTTTTATTCAATAGATATAATAATTTTATAATCAACACATCTAAATTTTTTCACCAAATAAAAAAAACTCCATTTAAAAAAAAACTTTTGTTGATATTTTATTATCAATTAGATTTTCATGATTTTATGGTGCACCAAAGATCTAAGAGATTGCAAGTTGTATGTTTTATCTTCATTACATTAAATCTGTTAATGTTCTTATCACAATACTGCCTCAAGTGGTTAGGTTAAATAATCCAACTTGGCACCTTCTACATTGCTTGACTTATTCTCTTGACCATTAGCCTCTGTAGGTGATGGGTATGCTCATGTCAATTTCGGTCATACATGAAAAGATACACAAATTATAAGCTTCTGGGTCAAAAGGTCTAATATTTTAACATGATTTTAGTTATGTGTTAAATTCTTAAAATTTATTATTGCTTTTAGCTTCAGATGACTCACAACTCATTTTTATAAGGTTAAAATTTTACCAATATAATTTCTTGTTTGGATGAGGATTGTAAAGAGAAGGAAGGTAATTAGTATCGGTGTTGTACATGATTAAAACGTTATCTAGACTAGTTAACTCCTTTCTCTCAGCAAATATCATTCAAACAATTACCAATTGCTGTATCATTTGTGTCTTTTATCTTGTTAAATTGAATGTTCAACTAGACACATCGTGATACATTTGAATCTTTTTCATCTTAAAAGGTTTCTTTACTCTCTTGAATTTGGTGTAAATTTATTTGCTCATATTATTATATATTAGCTTAGTATCACACAAGTTTGGAGTCCCTTATTGGGGAGCAAACTCATTTCAGCTGTAATAGTCTACCTGTAAGACTCACTTGCTAACTATTGTTCCATGTAGACATGTTCAAATTCAAATTTAAAGTCTTGTGTAAATTTTTGCTTGTTCTAAACAGTTTCTTGTGTTCTTGCAGGGTTTTGGTAATGTCGGTTTGCACACGATGAGGTACCTACACAGAGCAGGAGCCAAATGTGTTGGTATTATGGAAATTGATGGAGCTATCTATAACCCCAATGGAATTGATCCTCGAAAACTAGAGGACTACAAATTGGTAAGTTATAGTTTTTAACTCTTTCACTGAATCTATTTCTATTTTCTCTTCTAGTCATCATGTGTTTTTGTGTTTGTCCTCTGGTCTATGCATCTGTAAACAAGAAAAAATTGTGTTATGCTGTGAGATTTTGAAGCTGCTCATGAATCTTGAAAGATTCAGTAATGAAATTCTATGGCTGATAAAGCAATCGTCATGTAACTCTTGCACATTTGATTGCTGGTTTATGCAAAGATTATGTGTACAAATTGATGCATGCATAAAAAAAATCTAGGATGAGATAATAATGAATAATTAAGAAAAATCAATATTCCTTCATTTCATGTACTTGATGCGAAAAATCAATGATCATCTCAAAAGCAAAAACATTTTCTGCCTCATCCACTTTTTCAGTTGCTCACAGGCTTTTTGGTCCCATACAGGCCATGAAATAATTGGAGGGAACCTTTTTTAAGTCCACTGAACATTTTGTAGTCCCTCTTGTTATGTCTTTGCAAAGTGTATGTATCCATATCGGATTGGGTGGAACTATTTTGGAAAAAATTTAAATGTTCAAAATTTTTCGGATGATTGAACTCCTTCTTGTTGTGTGTGTTTTAAACATGTTTCGGCTGTTTCATTCTACGTCCTTCTTCGAGTGTAATATTCAATTATGATGGTGGTAAACAAAATTTCCCAATCATGGTAGTAAATAGAATATTCCAATGGTCGCTACGTTATGGATTTGGGTAATGTCGATTTCTTCCTCTTTCCTTGTTAGGCTCTGATTTCCATACCTTTTCCCTGTTGAGTAGCCACATCTGGTTGAACTCAGCACTTGTGTGATTTTCCAACAGCATCCTTCTTCCCAGAGAGGGAAGTGTTGGCCTTTTTCTCTCCAAATATGGTCAGCAATTCTAGATTTTTCTATCACTCCTCTGATATCTGATTTTTTATATTTTTCAAGTCGAACTTTGAGAGGCCTGCCAGTTTCTCCAGTTATATAAATGCAGTTACTGGTCAAATTTTTCTCTCATGAAGGTCTCACTTTAGTGAATAAATTGCGAAGAGTGTTGGAACTGTTAAAAGTGACCCTGGATGTTGTGGGACTTACTGTATCTTCTTTGCTGTACTTTCAACATAAGGGATAGTGATGGTAGGGGTGGAAGAGGAAGAATTTGTGGAAACTTGGTGTCATCCCCTACCTCTTTTTTTTTTTCCCTAGATATAAGGTGGAGCGGATAGCCATTCCTTCTGAGAGTAGTCCTGGATGAATTTCTCATCTCATTATTCTGTGTTGGGGCCACTGCTGATAATTAATGCTCTTCTTTTGAGACAGTTGATTAACCCTTTTTTTACACTTGACGGATGGTCTAAATTCTACTGTAGGTAAAATCCTGTATGTGTTGGCTTTTTGTATACCGCTGTACTGTGACCTTATTCTGTATGAGTTACCGGTACATCTAAAAATGGAAGTTTTTTGTGAACTGTTTCGATGATCTGATTAAGTTCACACGATTGAAAAAAACCTGTACATTAACTTAGTTGGGTCAAAGTATAAACACATATCTCAGCCAAACTGATGGTTCCAACAATGATGAGCCAGATCCTCGAAAAATTCCATTTTATATATATATATATATATATATATTGGAAATGACCAAAGGAATTGCCAAACCCATCACTAAACCTGGGCGTTCCTTTAATCTGTTGCACAAAGTGTTCCGAGTTCTTTACACATAACACATTTTTTTCTCAACAATGGTTTTAAGATATCGGCCAGGAAGCGACTTGAGTGAGGACATGCCTCAATGGTATATCTAGTTCCATGTATTTTAGGTAGGCCATACATATAAGGTAGTTCGCTGTGGTTTTGTGTCAACTGTCTATATTTTTATGGTGTTAAGTGTTCCATATTCTTTTTTAGGAGTTGGGATAGTTTCCTCTCCATCGATAAGGTGGGGGTCTTCAATTTTTAAAAATTTTTCAATTCTATATATATTAATCAGCTTCTCTTTGTACACTATCTTGTCAAGTACAAGTGTGGCCTTACCCTTATATGCGGGCGCTATGATGGTATTACACCAGAAGGAGACTGTTGAATGAATTGACTGAAACATTGTTTCTGAAAAACAAGGAGTTCAATCATTCGATGACCATTTTCAAAAATAAACTATCTTTATTATATAAAATATGTGTGTCCATTACCCAAATGACTGTTTCCATCAATTTAAACAGTTTGAACATAAAAACTTCTGATTGTCACGCCTAGATATATTTTATTTGTATTGAACTATGGATGATGCTAACAATGTTTGTCAGAGTTTTTCTGGTATTCTTGGCTTTCATTGGTAAAGTAAAAAATCTTGAACATTTTTCAGTACAGTCTGACTGTTATCAGTGTTGGAGAGTTTCCAAGACCCCGCACAGATGATGAAATCTGCAGATAATAACAAACCATATATTCTAGCAGTTTTGCCAAATTTATGCTCAGATTTACTTCTAAAGTTGTCAAAAACATCTAGAAATATCTACATGCTCTAGATATATATCTAAAATTTAGGAAATGCATTACATATTATTAATAGATCAAATGTGATATGGACAACCTGTTTTTAAAATATTACTAATTTTATCAAAAATATTACTTATTTTACTACTACTACAGATTATATGAAAATATTTCTTATCTTATCAAGAATCATCTTGATAGCAATTTCTGATATCTAGACACCGCCAAAGAACCTCTTGATATAGATGAATATCATGGGCTATCTATGATTAATGGAAAAATTTCCAGAAAATGTTTGCTTTATAAAATTTTTCATTTTTGCTTTCAATACATTGTTTTGATCCTGCTGAATTTCATTTCGCCCAAGGAGTGACCAATTAGTTTGCTTGGACCTGTATTTATGTTGATATTCTTCTCTTGATAGGAACATGGAACTATTGTTGGATTCCCTGAGGCTCAAGCCTATACTGGAGAGTCCATCTTGTTAGAGGAATGTGACATTCTTGTTCCAGCTGCTGGAGAGAAACAACTTACTATGGAAAATGCACACAAAGTCAAAGCCAAGGTAAACCAAAAACAAAATTTTCAAGTTCGAGAGAGTTTTTCCGACAATTGATGTCCTTTTTGTTTGTTGTTTGCACAACGTTTTGGACAATTCAAACAAGGATGCTCGATGGAATTCTTTATTTAACAAAGAAAAACCCTGGATTATTTCCATGTTGGAAATTATGCAACTATCTGTAATGTATGCATTAGAACCTGATTTGCAAGCATTGCTGTTAACGTTTGAAATTTTGTTTGATATCATTGTTTACTTTATACACCCGGAGAAAGAGACCAGAAAAAGTGACTCTCTTCTTATGGATATTACATATTATGTCTAAAGAAGGATCATGTGTTGAAAAGATCTAATCTCCCAGTTATACTGGATGATGTAGGGTACCAACTGCAAAACTTGTGGGTGCCCTTGAAAAATAATACATAATGCTAAATACCTCCATCCCTTCTCCTATGACCAAAACAGAATTAGATTTTTTTTCCAAAGTAGAGAAGAGTGATGAATCCATCTCAATTCTTAGTTTGATTGAGAACAGCTTTGAAACCTAAATAGAAATGTTGGTGGTTTCTATTGAAATGATTCAATAAGTTGGAATACCCACTAGTTTTTGAGCTTGTTTTTACATAACAGAACAACATATGAATTGCTATTTGTGAATTAGATTTATTTTATCCAATATGTAAATGTATGAATGGTTTGATTGCTCAGATTACAATTAAGACTTTAGTTGTAAGAAATCTTTGTCTTTTAAAAAATTTTGTTCCCTGCTCTTTCATCAAAATCTCAAAGTTTCGATTTTTCTCTTGAATTTCAGATAATCGCTGAAGCTGCCAATGGACCCACCACACTTGGTGCTTATGAAGAATTCTTGAAAGCCAAGAAACTTATTATTCCTGTAAGTTTTTTCTAGGTTCAGAAGCAAACTGATGAATGCCTTTTACAAATCTATAAGTTCAGGCAAGGAAATAAAATAATTGCCTTACTTCTACTACTAGTACAGAAACATAGCACCAGAGAGATTTAGATATGGAGTGGGTATAAAGGTTGGATTTGGATTTCCAAGATATCCAAGTCCTGTAGCTGAGATGGCAAAGCCACTGATGCATTTAACCAGGCTTTCCATGTGGCAAGAGGGATGTGAGTTCTAATCTAATCAAAAGTTTATTTGTAACTTCTAATTTGTGTTGTTTACTTTATACCATAGATTGATGGCCTGAGTGAGGTTTTTGAAAAAAACGTCTGAAAAATTGATGAA
The DNA here is from genome assembly GCA_963457665.1 of Thysanoteuthis rhombus. NCBI lineage: Eukaryota > Metazoa > Mollusca > Cephalopoda > Oegopsida > Thysanoteuthidae > Thysanoteuthis > Thysanoteuthis major. Next base: position 51,051,542 of record OY735222.1, on the reverse strand, counting down.
GGTTGATAGTAGTCAAAAATGAGTCTTCATTATAGTTTTATTAATCCAAAACTATCTACATATATCAGATGAGTTTTGAAGAAAATAAAAAGCTAACATCCATTTCTCTTTTGACTTCTTGACCCAAATCCACTGATTTTCTCTTGCATTAGACACAAGTAAATACAGTTTTACCTGAAACATTGAAGTTTCTCTTGCATCATACACAATTAAATATTTGCAAAATTACTTTGATGGAGTTTCGTGTTACTAATGAAACTTGAATCGTCGAGTTGAATATAATCATCAATTTAAAAAAAAAACTTTGATTTCAAAAAATGTTTTTTTTTCCTCTCTTTCAGGATATGTATGTGAATGCTGGTGGTGTGACTGTATCTTACTTTGAATGGTTGAAAAACCTGAACCATGTCAGCTATGGACGATTGACTTTCAAATATGAGAAAGATTCCAACTACCATCTCCTTGGTAAGAAAACTTTCTTGAATTGGCCAGAAATAGAAATGAATGCATCATTTCAGATTAAGAAGATTACTGCAAACTTTATCAAAGAAAAAAAATTGAAGACTTGCCTAAATTTTGTTTGATAGCTCTCTCTAAGCTATGCATGAGTACACACTTTTTGCAACCAGCTCATAAAGGAAATTATTGTGTGTAGAACTTCAGTTATCTTGAATAATGCAGTAATGATTATACCCATACTTGTAGGTATTATAATGATAATATATCAATTAGTATTGAAAATAATCTTTTGTCCAACTGTGTCTGGTAACTAGTTAGTCAGTTTTTTAAGTACCACATTTGTACGTTATTCATTTCCTGTTTCAGTTTGTACTATTGCTGAAATGTTCGGCTTGAAGTGCAAAAAAATGACAAGTTTGTTTAAAAAAAATGGTTTAACTAAATAGTAGAAACTGCTACTCCGAAAGATCTCAAGATCACAAGGTCATTACCATCTGCCCAAGCATCCAGTGTGCGCTTACTTTTATCATAGGAAAAAAATTTCCTCAAGATTGACTACCAAAAATTTGAACATTTGTCTGAACCAATCACATACGATGAAAATGAAGACTTTAGTTGACATTTTTTTTTTCTTTTTTGTCATTTTACCTATTGTTGTGAATCTCTTCCGACGAAAGTCACCACACTATTGCTACCGTGTTGTAAGATTGTTACCATTGGTACTTCTAGTTGCTGTAGTAATTATAAGTATCAAATTTCAAGCTATCTACCTCGGATAACAATGAAATTCTTGAAGAATAACATCAGGTTGGAAAGCTTTTGGTAGAGTCTTTTCAATCTTCAAGAATGAGAAAACCCCATTACCCATGAATAGAAGGGTATACAGCCAACACATCCTCCCGATAGTTGCCAATGGAGCTGAAACATGGAACCTAACCAAAAGGTTGACCCTCAATATCACATTGAGAGATCACAAGATAGCATAGTATATTAGGAAAATAATATAGAATCCATTAAAAAACTCAAATGGCAATGGGCTGGTTATGTTGCAAAAATATCAGACAACCGCTGGACATCATGACTTGCAACTTGGATCTCCAGAGATAATAAGCAGAACTTGGCTCCACACCCCCTGTAATAGAGACGTTTGGCTAATCTTGGGGAAGGTATGTGTCCAACAATGGCTGTTGAAAAGTTGCTGCTGCTGCTGCTGATTGTAATAAATTTATTTCAATTTCGCCATGGAGAAAATATCTTTCCAATTTTATCCTGCTGTTTTAAAGTGGATAAGAAAGCGATGAATAACAATTTTATCCCATTAACTGCGAATGACAGACATGTCATTGCAGTTGGTAATTATTACGCTTGCCATCTTCCACAGTTGTGTTTGACCATGACAGTAGAAATCTCTTTTGAATTTCATACTTGAAGTTTTTTGAAAAATTGAAGTGATGCCAGTTTCCTGCAGATTTAAGATAATTTTTGATAACTGTTTTCATTTTCTCTTACAGAGAGTGTACAGAATTCCTTGGAAAGCAAGTTTGGAAGTGATGGTAGAATTCCAATCATGCCATCACCAGCATTTGAAGCTAGAATTGCCGTATGTATTATTTCCCCTTTGTTCATTTTGAACCTAAAATTCACTCCTCAAATCTACAATATTGGGCCTGTTACCATTCAAGGAAAAGTTTTTGATTTTGAGATTTTAAACTTTATTGTATGACAGCACACTAAAAAATATATTTGACTTACGTACTAAACTAACTCTTGACTCCATTAAAATATACACATTGGTATGTATTAGGCTATAATTAGGGAATGGAACTATGAACAAAACTTTTATATCTGCATACTGCTCTATAAACACATCACCCTTTTTCCTTTCTGTCACTAAAAACACTCAAATGTTGCCAAATCTAGTGATAAAACCACTAGATTGGCAACTCTGTAGCCGGAGAAGAACAGTCATAATACCCTACTGGACATGTTCAAGGTGGATAGTTGCAGCACTCATTTTGAGAACCTGTATTCAAAATGTTTTCAAATCCCAATCCTGCTTTGAAAGTAATCAATTCTTTCTACCCGATTAGTCAGTCACTCTCTTCTACATATATATATATATATATATATATATATATATACATTGCATTGGTTATATTCCCTGTAAGTAACATCCTCAGATGGTAACCCTATTCAAGCATTGTCATGCTTTAATGTTGCCCATTTTCAGAACTACTTTTTTGTATGCTACTAAAATCAAGCATTCTTATTGAGTTTCATATCTTTGTTGAATCCTCTTGATATGTTCTGCTGCATTTAACCTATTCAGGATTTTTAGAAATTGTATTTTGATGTCCTAATTTTTTTTTTTTCCACTTCTGATTTGTAGGGTGCATCTGAAAAGGACATTGTACACTCAGGCTTGGAGTACACTATGGAGAGGTCAGCCAGAGTAAGTAGTCTTGAAAATTTGCATCTTTCAAGAACTTTACATGAAATAACATATCCCGTAACCCAGTGCAGGGATATTAGGAGCACCCCAGGTGATTTCATTATGGATGCACAACCATAACAGGTCCAAGGGTGAAATAGCCTAATGGAGTCTAGCCCTTTACAAGCTGATTTTTGAGTTGGGTTTGTCCATCTCCTTGACTGGTTGTCAACCATGGTTAGAGAGTACAGTCTGCTTTACTATTAATCCATAGCATGGATTTATACCTATCCCAGGGGCATTAGTGCAAAGTGAATAATATCTCAGCTGGATTTTGAACTTGGCTTGCTAATGCCTTTCTACAAGCTATTAACTGCTTGGCCACAACACACTTGATCTATGGGACTCTCAGGTTCACGGATGCCAAAGGAGAACCTCAAAATAACCAGCTAAAAATTATGCATTCACATATTTTGTTCTACTTGTTTTTAGGCTCTTTTTTAGGCAATTTTCATGTGTATTTCTCAAATTGCTTCTATGTTGTTTTTCATCAATGATAGTAAAAGTATTGGACTTGAGCAGCACCTCCCTGTTACACTATAAGAGAGGTGCAGGAGGACACTTCTGTCGCTCTCATGAGACTAGTTGTGGGAACTGAACAATTTTGGTTCTTATCTCTGTGTGTGTGTGTTACCCCACGTTATACTGACCTTGTCATATTTCATCCCCATGGGTGAGGCAGTTAAATATCAATAACAGAATTGTGGGAATGATATGTAGAATTTAAAATGTAATATATTAATATACTTACTTCTACCTTCTTATAAACCTACAATAAGTTTACTTCTTACATTTCTTCAAACTTTATTGATTCTCTTGTCACAAGTTATCGTACTATCCACAGTTCCATTGATGATGCTATTGGCATTAAAAAAAATTTGTGGTATTCACTTGATATATTTTTTGTAACTTGTAAGCTTTCAAAAATCGAGCTTCCAGGATTCCAATATTTTGATATTACAATACTGGAACATTTATCTACTAAGTTCGGGACTGTATTTACTAGTTTTCTGGGCTTAATGTATAAAATGAACAACGAAAAGTATAGAGCAAAATTGTATTTAACAGAGACCAATTAATAACTTCTAAAACAGGGTTTGTTCGATGTTTATTAATCCACTTAAAATTCTGGAAATATAATATATACAATGAAAAGTAAACAAAGAAAAGTAAAGAGCAAAACTATTTACAACATATACATATTAATCCGTGACAAAAGCAGGGTCTGTTTAATTCATATTAATCCACTAATCTTCATCTGAAGACAACTGAAACATGCTGTAGAAATTGGAAGAAAGGGAGGTGAACAACTTCCAAGTTTGCCTGCTCAAAAAATAACCAATTTTCTGAAAGTCAGATAAATTGTCTGATACTGTATGATATTACAGATGCATAACAGCTTGCATGACTATATAATTTCTATTGATTTGTTGGATGTGATTATTGTTCTCCCCCTTACACATCGTATTTTTTCATCTCTTTCAGAACATAATGCGTGCTGCCAAGCAGTATAACTTGGGATTGGATTTGAGAACAGCTGCCTACATTACCTCAATAGAGAAAATCTTTAAAGTTTATGACCAAGCTGGTTTGACATTTATATAAGATATTAGGTTTTTAACAGTTATGGAGGTTACACAAGACAAATAAAGCAATATTGTCAATTGGTTATTATTGAAAAGTGGGTTATTCTGGAAATCCACTCTATGTACACGTGTAAGTTCTCTTGGAACCTATCGACAGATAAATGTCTGTTTATATTAGGTAGACATCTCTCGTCTGTAACTATGATTATTTGATAAAAGGAAACTTATTTTTCCTTTCATCTCCCACTGATCTCTATACATACGTAATCTTAAAATTATTCAGTTTTTTTCTCTTTGATGTCTAATAATGGAAACACTGTGTATAGCCAACTAAGTGATAAAACCCTGATAAATAACTTGATCCTAAATTAATTGCCAAGTGGACCCTCGGAATAAGTGTAGAGTTTTCTTGTAGTATTCAGTGAAATCACTTTTTACTTACATTTAGTGCTTGTATGAGCAACCATTTTATTTAGTCTCATCCTTGGCTTCACCTGTTTTCTGTTTTAGAAAGAAAAAAATGAAAAACTTCTCCCAGTGCCTTTTTTTCTTTCATTCAATTTTCTTCAAATTCTGGGTTCAGTGGCAAACTTTTGATGGCTTCAGTTTTTATTTTCATCACATGGAGCTAATCCTTTTTCCCACTGCACACACACACTTTTTGTGGGCAATCTTTGTTTCATGTCTGTAATACAGGAGGCTACTCCTACTTAGAGAATTAATTGCCCACTAATAACAACAAATGACAAAAATCCATGTATTGTCAGTAATAAATTGTCTCTATTGGGTAATGTCAAAATCCAATAAATGACATTCATTAAAAAATTGTCAGCAAAAATGCGACGAAAGAAACTCTTGTAGATATGTTTCATAAACCATTCGACATACCATGCATGTTTTGATACTTGATTTTAATGCTGGACCAGTTGCCTTCAATGGTGTTTCTCTGTGCCACTGTATAAGTTGAATCAACAAAGCTAATATTATTTACTGCAGCATAATTCTGTAACCCATTGTATGCTTTCCATCCATCCATAATTATTCTTAGGCAATCAATTAACCAAGTAGGAGTAGCCTCCCATCGTATAAACATGAAACAAACGAATGCTTTTTTTTTTTTTTTGTGCTGGACCAGAAATTTAACCGGCCATTAGTTGAATTTTTCTTCTCTGTTATTATATCTGATTCTCAAGCTATTTTTTTTTCTTTCAAAGCAAAATGATCTTAGTCACGAAATTAAAAAAAATGGTGTTGGTATTAACATGAACAACATGACTTAACCCTTTCAAAACTAATCTATTAAGATGCTCAATGCCTGAATTAAAATATCCCCAAAGACTTGTAAAGAAGATCTATGGGACAAATATCCCAGTTGTTATAGAAACCCCGGGAGATATATGTCCCAGGAGCCTCGAAAGAGTTAAGCTTCAACTATCAAAATTAAAAATTCATTTTCGGCCTTATGATGGTATTTACTTTCTAGCAACTGAATTTCAGGGAGACACTAATAGTTGCATCCTTTTTTTGGTTTGGTTGGGGGTTGTCGTTGTTGTTGTTACCAACCTGATGGACTGAGAGGAGGGTTTTTGAATGAGGAATTGTCCTTCATGGACATTGAAGGTTAAATATTCTGACTATACACTAATCCTAAAGCAAAACAAAAGGATCCAGGATTTCAATTAGTCACTCTTTCATTGAGTTAAAATCATTTGTAAATGCTGAAGGCAACTATTCCTTATCTCTGCTCTATGTAGCACTTGAGGTTTTCTGATTGAAATTGAAACAGATTTTGTTTTAGGGAGAGAATATAGTTGGAATAATCAACTTCCCTCAATGTCTCTGATGCAGTGATTCTCAAACTTTATGGTATGACAACACACCAAGAAATATACTTGACTCATATGGCACATCAACTCTTTACTCCACTAAAATAATATACATGCTTGCATATTTCGAAAAATTTATGCGGCACACTTTGGAGATTGTTGCAGCACACAGTTTGAGAACCACTGCTCTAATGAATTGTTTCATGAAATCTATAGAAAATCATGAAAACTTTGTAACATCATTTTCTATAGAATTTCCTTGCAATTGACACTTTCTGGAGATTCTGACATTTTGCTTTGTAGGAAACATTACATGAAACTATGGCATATTGTAATTTAGAAAAAAAAAAAGTGTTTTCAAAAGACAGCCAGGATATCTTTGATTTTAAAAAAAATTTATTTTGAATTTAATGAAAGAATTTGTAGGAACTTTTTTTTTTTTTTTTCAATCTTTTCAACCCTATCCAATTTTTTCTCATTATTTGAATAATATTCCGAGGAAGATAACTCGGAGAATGGACGGAATATATAATTATATTAATCTCATTTTGACTTCTATTTTTAGTTATTAGCAATGTAATCTTTTTCAACTGTAGAAACTTAGTTGCTTTTCAGTTGGAGGAGTTTGATTCAGATGTTCTAATAAACATTTTAGTGTTATCTGTAAAGTTTATAAAAAAAGAAAAAAAAAACTGGCATTATCTTTTTTATTATATGGTAAGTTTGATATTTGACTCCTTGGATGAATCTGCACATTTTTTTCTGTAGTATTTAAATCTTAGCCAGCCAAAGTTGGGAAGAGGAGGCTCCTTGACTTTACTATTAGTCCAGAAAAACAATTTCATTATTTCACCTTCCAAAGACAGCAAAAATTCTCCAAAACTGAGCCAGCTAAGTTCTTGTTACTTAGTTGTCATGCGTTAAACCTGGCTTCCCTCTGGGAAGAGGGACACGAGATCAAGTCTCAGCGGGAGCTTATTCTTAACTTCCGATCCACACTGTTTACTCACTGCCATAGATTGTCAGCTTGAGTTAAGTAGAGATAAAAAAACAACTAAAAATATCAAGATGAAGGTAAATAGTAGTCAAATAAGTAAAATTACTTTCCCCCTTTTCACAATGTCTGAATATTTTATCATGTATGTTGGGTGTTTCCTGACAAATTCTTGTAGATATATTTGACAGGTACAAATTGTGCATTAAAAAAATGCCCGTTTTCAACTGCAACTTATTCCCCACCTCATCTTCTCTAATCTGTGGCAGATTATCTTCCACCCGGGCCCTAAGCTGTGTAAAGCTACCCCTGACATTCTCCCTGCCCTGTCCTTTGTGGAATAAAATAAAGTGATGTTAAGTCATCTTGAATAACTTTTACTGTTGTACTACATAGAATATACTTCAGTATAATATATGCACTTACATACTGAAATATCCCAAACGTTTTTTTTTCTCTCTGGGGGAGACTTTTCTCTTTCAGGCCTCTAGACTTGAGTCTATCCATCCTAATGGTTAATCTGCTACTGACCCTAATGATACCCTCTTTGTAACATACATCCATTTACATGGCTGATATTAGAAAGTATTGCACAATTAATGTTTGACATTTGCTCTGTTGAGAGAGATAATTTTTATTAAATTGTGTCAATGTTATTAAATAAAAACTATTGTACAATAATCATATTTCTAATTTAGTTCAATATACAATTAATACTATTGAAGAATATTGTTTCTTGTGAAAGAATGACTTATCTTGTATCTGTTGAAAATATTATGCAACATACTACTTTTTATTGAGCTCAGTAAAATCTACTTGATATTTCTTGTAGAAAGAAAATCTCTTCTGTTTTATAATTGCAGCATTATTTCAAAAAAGATCTTGTGGTGCTTGTAAATGAATTCTTTTATAATAAGCTTTGGTACATAATTTTAAAAACTAATGTGAATTCTTATGGAGTTTAAATGCAGGGAGATGATACAAAGTGTCACAAAAGTAATGGTGCATTTTCCCGTTCTAAGGGAAACGACTTGGTACTGACCAGGTTCAACGAAACTATTATTCTATCATTAGTTTCACTCAATCTTCTTATTGTTACTTACCTTAGAACTAGAAAACCAAGTGTTACTCTTGTGACACCCTGTATCATGCAATATTAACTTCTTTTTGACTCTGTATATTTTTATAATTACGTGCACAAAATGCATTTCTGGTTCTTTTAATATTTGTATATATTGAGTCTCTCTCCATTACAATCAATTAATTACAATGCTATTGTGTTGTGGAGTTTGGGGCCTTGCAGTAAATACTTCCTTTTCTTCTACTTGAACTTTTTGTCTACCAAATGTTTACCCGTTTTTGAGACCAAAGAGTAGTTGAGCTGGGTTTGGCATTCAAAAAAGAATTCTCATTCCAAAAGCGGAATTACTCTCCTTATATCATTTCACTTAGCCTCATATTTGCACTCATTTTCCTTTTGTTTTGAAATCCTTTGCATTAGAAATAAGAGAAAATAATTTTTAAAAATTGTGTCTGAAATGCAACACAATTTATATCATTGAGTTATATTGGTGAATTTTCTCACATGGATTATTTGAATTCTTTTTCAAGACTTTAATCTGGAAACCTAAAAAAAATAAAAAAAAGTGGTCAGAATATGCAGCTAATTGAAGTAATATATGGGAGGTAATTCAGTATTTGAATTGCAAAATTCGTTTTGGACACCAAACCCTACTTTTAAAAACTCACTCTTTTCTGTTATAGCACAACAGTCATAAGATTTCTTCTAGCCTTGATTGTTATCTGTTACTTTGATCAATGCCAAATTCACCCAATATTGGATTTATAAAGCTATTTGATTAAAAAAAGTAAAGATTTTGTACTGAACAAAAATTCATTAAAGATTACTATCTCTCACATGAATATGGTAAAACATAAATATTCTTGAATTGATAAAAAAAAATTTAATCCATTTAAGCTTTGTAGATGATAGTAATCAAATAACTTGAAATCTATCGAATTAGGTCTTAAGACCATCCAAATGTGGTTTTGTGTGGCAAAAGACATCTGATAACCTTTCAAATTGATGGAATATTCAGTACTCTGAAAGTATCATGTCCCACTTTTTCTTTTTTTTTTTTTTTTTTGTTATACTGCGAAGTAAGAAAATAATTGTTCACTATGAAACGTGCATTCTTTTGATACTGTGAAGAACAGGAGAAAAAAGAAATTTGTTGGAATTCGTACACATTACCAATTATTTATCAGCATACAATATGGTTGCCACTGGCCTAAAACTAATCCAACTCTTTCCAATAAATTATTTATCAAAATAAAATCAAAATAGCTCCATACCTAATCTGACTTTTTGAGTTATTCATTAAAAAATATATCATTCTGAACATGAAATGTTGGATGCTCCCCTGCTGCTGTGGTATTGTGAGGTACTGTTGGGTTACCCAGGGGATAATGATGCTTCAGGCCCCCAAACCATGCTTGACTGTAGGGTCATCATCTTGAGGCTCTGTTGGAGCCATTGCTGCTGTGTCATCTCCAACTTCACCTTGTTCAGTGGAGAACTCACATGAGCATAAACACGTCCTAATGAGAAGTGCATTTCAGGATAGAGATTCATTTTGGTGGCAACACGTGAGAAGCCATATTGAAAACGACTACGGAAGTAAGTTATCCATTGATTGAGAGTAGAAAAGAAACGAGCAATAGAATCAAGCTCCTAGGAAATGAAGCTTGTTACTCTTTAATAGAATTTTAGGCATTGAAAAGTTCTCTTTACATCCAAAATTTTGCAGCATATAAGAGAGACTCTAAATTCAGCAGGAAATATATTGGGATAATATAATTGATGGAAATTCTGTACAGTCTGCCTTGGACTCCAATGGGAAAGATTTGTAGGTCCCAAGCACAATGCAAAGCTTTACATCCACCATGTAGGAAGCAGGATGATTTTGAGGGTCAGGAATCATCTATCATCTAAAAATTTGGATGTTTTATATCTAAATTTGCAACACTGGAGAGAAGGGACTGAAAAACGGCAAAGCTGTAGATTCATACAGTGGCCTGGAATTCATTTTACATGACTACCCTGAAGTCCAGTCCCTTCAAAACATGCTCTTTTGGAATGGTTACTGCCCTTGTAAAGATTCTTCTTCTCAGATGATGACAGGTTATTAGCCCCTTTTTTTTCCTCTGTTACAGAAACCGTCTGAAGGAAGGGAGACAATCACTTCCTTTCACTGTTAACATCCAGTGTTACATTTCATGAAAAATATTTTCATTAAATCAACTTGTAGAATTTTTTCCCCTTTCGATCAATTCGACTCCAACTACAAAAAAGTCAATTAGGAAAAATGTAGCAAACAGTAGAGCTCTTAAAGGAACAAATAGTAATGTATACTTTCTAAATAGAACTGACAACATTTTTTGAAAATAGGTGAACATCTAATTGTCAACAGTTAGGAGCATGAAAATATTCAATGGATTAACTGGATTACTTGAAAGTTTTCAGTTTCCTCTATTTAAATGTGTGGCCATTATGCTAATTGATTGCGTCTTGGAATTTGTTTTGATTCATAGGAGACCAAATTAGCATAGCTACTAACAAATTCTTTTAGAGGGGACTTCTTTTCTGTCACCCCTGATTACATGTTGAAGGAAAAGAAGCTTGCTTATTTTTTACTCGGTTACTTTCCTCACAAGATCAACAAAATGCAGCCTGCTCTGTGATATTAGCTTTGCTAATTTAGAGAAACTTGAATAAAAAGATGAGATTGTATACTTGAAAGTGATAATCTATTTCAGCTTACTAGGGTAAATGTTTTGAATCTGTTGATACGGAATGTCCAGCTATTTTTCTGAAACATGGAGTTTAAAAGTTATGAAAGTCCCAAGTTTTGTAAGATGTTTTGTAGAAAATTTTTGAGTTCTTTTTTGAGGTGTGTATGTTAGAGAAAAATCACAGTTTTCCTAACTTGCGGTGATTACAGTTTGTGTGGACAAATCCCTCAAAGAAGGCGATGATAGAGATAAAACTTCATTCCGAGGGTCCTTTTATGAACTGAGTGAATGTATGGGGGGGGGGGGGTAAACTCTCATGTTATGGTGCATTTTGTCCATAATTGACCCAGACATGTGTCCGGTTTCATCTTAAAAATTAAGATTCCTAAAATGCAAAAGTGTAGCTGGTTTGGATTTTTAATCATTTAGGGATTGCTGATCAGCTCAAGCCTAGCAAGTCTGAGTTTTTGCTTATCTCTGGAGAGGCGTTTAGAGAAAATGATTGTCCTCTTTCCCTTATTAACTGTCCTCAGGTGATTAAATTCCAAGCCATTATTGGAATACAGGTTTTTGTTTATCTTATAATTTATTTATCTACTTTAAGGTTGTTGATAAAAATTCAAATGAATTTTTATCTCCGATAAATCTATGTTTGTGCAGTGTTGGAGAATTTCCTGATTTTTTGCTCAGCTTGTGTTTTATTAATTGCTTACTTACTTATTTGTTCACTGTATAGGGTTAGTAATTGAACCTTTATAAACCTTATAGCTCTAGCTGATTTATTTGTATGATGTAATATGTAAATTTGACATTTATAGCTTTTATAAACACATGTTCACTGTGCATGCTGATTGATTAGAGAGAAATTTAAAAAAATTTTCTCTCTAATTAATCATTCTATAACAATCATTTTATAACAATCAATCACTTTATAACTTTCTTGCTTAAAGACCACCTTCTGAGGCCATTCAACTCATTTTGGTTCACCCTGGGATTTTACCTTTGTAGTGGACTGGTGCTTGGTCCTTGAAGACTATTATTACTTAATCTTTAATCAGGAGTCTAGGGTTTTTCTAACAAAACAATGCGTGCAAGAAACATTGAAGTCTAGTTTTTGGTTTCCCTTCCCTTATAACTGTAAAAAAAACATTCCAAAGCAAGGTATACAATATTCAAGAACAGGAAATTTATTTGACAAAAAACTGGTTGCTTTGTAACTAGGATAGCCAGCAAAATTTTCAATATAAGAGACAGTGGGGGCCACCTAATCAAATTCTCGTTAGGTTCCCATTTGGGTGATGGGGCTCCCAAATAAAATTCTAATTTGGGCTCCATAAAGGTAATAGAGGCCCCCAAATGTTAGGGTCGTTTAAAGGCTTGGGCCGTCTTATCACTCATCATATTTATTCTAAAAGTTTGGAGAGTAAGACACATTTATCCCTCCTTTACATTTCAAACAAGGTGACCAAAAAATAAAGCTATTTTTTGTGCCAACTCGAGTTTTTGGTTGAAATGATCACACAGAGATGTGGGGGTCTCCTAAAGCTATTTGTTGGAAAGAGGCCTTCAAGTTACCAAGTAACCCCTACTCCAGGCCCCTTGCTTTACCTCTGTAATCATACCATTTTTTCAAGCAAGATCTTCCAGAGTGTTCATTAAAAAGAGGAATCAAAAACAAGATGGCCTAGTACAAGACCCTTTCCCCCGACACTGACATCGGAATGAGTTCTACCCCCTTGAATCGAATGAAAATCATTTGAGATTCTGTTTTCAATCATGATAGACATCTGAAGAAGGCCAAAGCTTTCTTGGTTCTCTGTCCATAACGATGGACTCTTCCATTCATCAATTTATAAGATAGACTGTGTAATTTTCTTGGTTCTCTGTCCCAAACCATGGACTCTTCCACTTGAATAAAATTCAGATCGAAGTTGTCCCTGCTTTTCAAAAGTTCACTTATGCGTTCAGCTACTGTTTTGCCGTGAGCCATTATAGAGGCCGTACACTTGTACCTCTCTCTTGTACATCTGAGTCTCCAGTACTTCTAACCACTACGACCTCTGATAACTCAGCCCGATATATGATCCTGACCATTTTGGGGTTCTTGTTATACTCAAAGACCTTTCCCATATAAATTAATGGTAATTAATGGATGTACAATAAATGGTTTGATTGAGTGCACTAGAGAATGGTTTGATCGAGTGTACAATGAATGGCTTGACTGAACCAAAAAAAAAGTTCAAGTGTACAAAAATGTTTTGAGTGGATGTGAAATGGTTAAATTTAGTGTACCAAAAAATGATTTGAGTAAATAACAAATGGCTCAATTGAGTGTATAAAAAATGGTTTGAATGTACCAGAGAATATTTTGATTGAGTGTACCATAAATTGTTAGTAAAAAGAATGGTTTAATTAGGGGGAAAAAAGGAATAACTGAGTGAATCAAAAAATGATTCAATTGAATGAACTGAAGAAAGGTTTGAGTATACAATAAATGGTTTGAATGAACTAAAAATGGCTTAATTGAGTGTACCAAAAGAAAAAAGAATTGAATGGTTCCAACACCATAAGAATGGCAACTGATCAACCAACATTCAAAATCTATAATGTGAGAAGTTCAAGTGTCCATGCAAGAGGACAACCCCGCAGATGTGTGGCAGAAATGTCCCCTGGCCAGTCTGTCAAAGAGGCAAACCCCCTTTTCCCCTGAGCCATCGACCACTGTCTCTATCTCCACCACAATATTTAGCAGTTTACGTGGGAGATAAAATTTAAAAAATCCAGTGAACTAAAACAAAAAAAGGTTCAATTGAATGTACATGTGAGTATTTGGGAGAAGATTTCTGTACTTGAGCACACGCTTTTCTCATGTTTGGAATATAAAAATATGTCTTGGTTTCTAAATGAGACAGCCAAAATACAAACATTTAAATCTAGAAGAGAAGCTTTTGGGAATCTGCACTGTATTATAGATAATAGAATTTATTTAACGTGACTGAACATCACTTTATACTTTTCAATGAAGGGGAGGGGGCTTACTTAAGCTTAGTCTATAGGGTCCCAGGAAGGATGTTTAGAAAATCTAGGATAATGAATATCAATTAAAAAAACAGTTACAAAAATTTAAATGTAAACCATCTTCAATCTTATTCCTATGTTTTTTATGCTTTCAGTAGTGGCAGGGGAAGTTTTATAAGAGGGCACAAAAAGAGTGGGCAGAAAAAGAAATGGAGTAGTTCAATAAGAGGGTTGGGAGAGGGGATAAAAGGTTATTGATGGGCAAGGAAGATTTTTGTATGAGGATCCGGATGAAATAATGGAAAAGCAATGATGATGGGAAAAAAGAGAATGAGAAGATACAAGGCAATGGGTGAGAGAAGAAGTATGAGATAATGGATAATCTTGGTTGTCAATACCCATGGAATTTCCACATGTCCAGATAGTCTCTTGTTATTTCAAAGATATTCAACTTATTTCGTGAGAAGAACTATGTTACTTAGTATTTGTATAAACTTGTCATTAGCCACAATGAAAAACATTTTTCTACTCATTTTGGATGGATTAAAAATCCTGTTTTCTATTAGACTCAGATGCTTCTGTATCACATGACACATGAAGCAATGATTTTGTGTCCTGTATCTTGTGATACATAAAACCATGATTTTGTTTCCATGTCTGAATGATCCACAGCTATCCAATCGTCCTATCTGTAGCAATTGTGAGTTTTTGGACAAATGGGGCTAAAGGGCTCAAACTGCTCTGCTATTTATTTATTCATTCATAGCTGAGTGACAAGTGGATTCATGTCATTCTCAAAGGCAGCATTGTGAAGAAAACTTAAGGATAAGGGAGAGAATGAGAAATTACCAGTATAGGTTAGAGAAGAGCAGGGGTATGAAATAATGGATAACTTTAGACATCAATACCCATGGAATTTCCACAGGTTCAGCCAGTTTTAATCAGGGATGGAAAGTGTATGTGTGTAGGGGTTACAGCGTGTTCTTACTTCTCAATTTCTATTTTTTTGTATATCCAATGCCCACTAATGGAGACATTAATTTATACTTAGTTTACCAAACCCAGCCTCATCAAACACCTAACTTCAGAAACCAATTTTCATCACTGGTTTTGATATTATAAGTTATCAAAATTTATAACCATAATATCAGATCAGGTAAAAATGATTTCTGATACTTTTCAACAAAAAGTTGATGAGAGGCATTCTTTTACATGATTCAAGTTGCATTTGGATTCACAAGGTTACTCAGTGGAGCACCTTGCAGTAACATAGCAAGGGTTCTCAGGGGATGAAGTCAGTGCTCAGGGTGTAGTGTGTGTGACATCTTGAGGGGGGATGACATAATTATTAATTAACAGGCATTGAAGCCTAGAGAAAATTTTTGCACCTTCACATCTGCACCCTAGAGTAACTACCCCTCTTGCTACGCCTCTGGTGTCCAATGAGGATCGAATTCGTAAACAATGGCTTCTGAAACTAATTTATTAACCATCATACTATAATATGTTGTTGGTTAATTTGTTGAATAACATTGGGTTCAAATTACCTTCCAGATTATCGTAAGTCTTTGGAATCTTATTTTCTTTGATTCATTTTGAAGACTGCAAATAGAGATGGAGAAGCAGAGAATAGTTAAGCACTAAAAATACTAAGAGGGAAATATGTACCAGCAACATGGACAGTCGCCCAGGGTACCTAGTCTCATGTGTCTGAGAGCGGGGGACTTCGCAAACACAAATGGAAAGATGAAGAAATTAGATAGAATAAAAAGTCACAATAAGAAAATTTCCAGATGAAATCAGATTTTATGGAAAAACTAAGAGAAAGGGAATTTTCTTGATTGACAACAAGCTCAGACAGGCTTAGCTGATGTGGTGAGAAAGAGTACTCACAGTAGATAAGGTAAGTAGGGCAAGGTGAAGTTACAAATGAATGAAAAAAAAGAAGTCAATTTGTCCCTTAATATTGCAGGAGCGAAATGTATTAGTTCTCAAAGAAAAATACAACTTTCAAGACTTTGAATTTTTCCTGCGAAAAAAATTCATTAAAAATGCTTCATCAACCTGAAATCCTTTCAATTTCATCGAATGCAAAAATTACTTATAATATCTGATCACCAAGGTTTTCCATAGTCAATTGATCAAACCAGTATGAAATTCCCGCTAATAGACTTCTAGAATATTTTCATTAGACATAGTTTTACTTACATCCCTTTGACATGGGCGATCGTACAGTAAATATTAGAGGGGGGGGGGGCGCGAAATGTTATGGAGTGAACATGACCAGACCGGACAGGAAACAAAGGTGTTTCAATAAAAATAGGTTTTAATGCTTCTGACCTTTACATTAATGCTAGGCTGATTTTTACAACTTTGCTTTCAATTTTATAATTTCTTAATTTTTAAAAGTTAATAGAAATTAATAAATCATCTCCATTTTTTATGATTGCTTGGAATAGATTAGGATGAAACCGAACCGGAAGTGATGACATTGTGTGTATGTGTATGTGTCTATGCGTCTAAGTGTGTGTACGTGTGACTTCAATGGCAACAGCAGCTGTAATCATCATCATCATCACCATCATCATCACCATCACCATCATCATCATCATGCATGCGTTATTCAGTAATAGCAAATAGAATCATTATTGTTAATAAAATCATCATGATCATAGTTATAATAAACCACAACACCATAATTATTATCATCCATGTATGTGCCAACATCATCATGAACCTGAACAACAAAGCTAATCAACACCTTCATGATCAATCGAGCATCATCATCACCATCCATCCATAACAAAACCAGTTCTATTATTTTCATCAATGAATAATGAATAAAAAATGTCTCATCATCATGATCAAAGTGTCGCAATCATCATCATCGTTATCAATAGACAGTAAAGCATTATTGTCACCATGAAACAGCGACTAGAAACCTGTCATCATCTCCTCCATGAAGATCAATGACAATATTCATCACTATCATCGTAGTCGTCATCATGATCATGATCATCATCAATAAGATTAAAAGACTTTTCTTGCGGCTGCTGCTACTTCCTTCGAAGACAAGACAGAGGAGAAACAGACAGAAATAAAAACAGAGAAGGGCAACAGATAAAAAGAAGGAAAACGCTAGAATGGGTAAAGAGGGGGAGGAAATGATAGAGAGAAAGAAATAGACAGAGGGTGTAAAGAGGGGAAGAATATAGAAAGGAAGAAAAAGGTAGAGGGATAGAGAGGGTGGGATAGAGATACACACAGAAGGAGAAAGAAAGAAATAAAGAAATGACAACATGGGGATATAACAACATATTTGATTTTGCTACAGTATGGAAATGGTTAGGACAATTTAAGCATTTTGAAAAATGGAATCAGTGTCAATAAGTCGTCGTGTACAGACGAAAAGAAAAGAAATTTCAGTGGAAACCTCGGAAAAAGAAACAGAAAGTTTAGAACGAAGAGAAAGCTGACAATTTTTAAGCGAAGGTCGAAACGAAAAAGAAAAGAAAAGTGAAAGAAAGAAAAAAACGTCAACAAAAAGAGATTTTAACCTTTTTTCTGTTTCTTTTATGGAAATAATGTTGCTTTTTTAACACCTTGTACAATCATTCAGTCATTCATGAAAAAAACTGCGTTATCCTTTCAGGAAAGGATTAAAAAGGGATTTATTTATTTTTTTATCAATGAATGAAGAACCCCGTAAGGCGGACATGCATTCTCAGTAGTAAAAAGAAAAAGGATTAAAAGAAGATTTTAAAGAAAGGATTATCGCTTATTTATTTGTTTTGGTTGTAATGTCTAATCTGTTTCTATCGACATTCATCCTCTTCTTTCTGCGACAATACTAATATCAAAACTAATAATGCAAGAAGATTATCATCTTCGCCATCGTATCTTCTTGTCTATCGTCTTTAAAACATCGTAAAAATGGTGGATCCTCCTTTTCATTGTGATTTGACATAACAACAACAAAAGATCGCTTATCCGTTTTTTTTTTTAAATCGTCTTGCTTGTTTACATTTCATTTTTGTGTTTTCTTCTTCTTCAAATCTAAGTCAATAGACATTTATAAATTCCAAGAAATCGTTGATCTTAAGACTTTACTTATTTCTTAATGTTTACCAACATTCATTTTAACAAAATATTACTTATTTTTATTACTTTAAATTAAATAAAAACATTACTTATATTATTAAAAAATCATCCAAGTAAATATTTTGACGCAGCCGAAGATGAAAAGCATCTAGCAACACTGCATAACAACAACACAAGATCATTTCTTCGTTATTTTTTTGTTTTTTCTTAATTATTTGGTTTGTTTACATTTAGCCTCTTTGTCCTTTCTTTTCCCCATTAAAATCATTCTAAATCTATAAATTCCAAGAAATCTTTGATGTTCTTGGAGATTTCTCATTTCTTGATGTCGCTTCATGATCAATATTGTTGTCACTATTCATCTATTTCCGTTCTGATGGCAACGATTTAAACAAAGGGTTTATGAATGATTTTAAATTATAAAAAAGTACAGGATACAGTTATGAATAAAATAGAATAATAAGTGTTAAAAAAACTCGAAAATTATTATTTATTTCTTCTGGATTGATTCAAGCAAAGAATGAAAACCAAGTTGTTCGAAATAAGTTATTGAGAGCAACAATAAATATTTTTACAAGTATTTAATTTTCATTTGTTTCATGTTTTAATTCTGCATTTGTGGAAATTACGAATAACAGTGAAAATATAAGCATTGAACAACTAAACATCATCAACTTAACCATTAATTATCTAACTTCTTAGTATTACTTGAATATTCAAACCAATTGTTTGCTTGTTTTTTTTTTCGTTAATAAATCCCATTCATTAAAATCATAGCAGTGGTAAACTATAAGTAGAGACGGCCTTTCTCTTTGTTCTTATAAAATAACAACACTATCAACTTTATTACGTACCTAACTTTTTAATTTTTTGATTTAAAACAATTGTTTTTCCTTGTTTTGTATCCATTCATTAAAATTATTGTAGTATACTAAAACCAGAGATAAGAGACTGACACTCTGTCTTTATTCTTCTTATGAAAAAACAATAACAACAAAAAACAACAAAACACAATAAACTAAGAACTCTACCATCAAATGTCTAACTTTTGATATTTGATTTAAAACAAACGTCTTTTTCCGCAAATCCCATTCATTAAAATAATAGTACGTAGTAAACTAAAGACGGTTTTTAAAATTCTTATCATTAAAGAAAAATACAATTCCAACTTTATTAAATAAATATATAACTTTTTAATACTTGATTTATAGTAATATTTTTTGGTAAATCATATTCATTAAAATTATGGTAGTAAGCTAGAGCCGGTCTTTGTTCTTGTCAAAAAAAAAAAAAAACAACAAACACAATATCACTGAAAACAATACACGTGTATGTTTTGTAAGACTAATTCATTCAGTGTTCTTTTTGTTTACCTACTACTATGTACTGTCTTCTTCTTTGTGTTGGTTGGACTAGAAAAACTGAAATTTTTCTTTTTAAATAAAATCCAATCTCTGTAGATTGGTTTGTTGTTATTCAAGTCCACTGTTTATCACAACCCTAATATTTACATATCTTCCCGGCGTGACGGTATTATACTTGCTGCTAGTCACATATCCATCGCAGGCAACACTCAATACATCTAAACAATAAACAAGTTGAATCAACCAACTAACCCAGATAGAGTGATATTATTTTCTTCTTACTGCCACTGCAAAAACGATATTTGTTGTTTTGGATTGCCCGAGGAGGAGTTTAAAAAAACCCATTTTTATTGGATTAAACGAAATCTATTGGATTTTTCTTTTTTACTGTCCGATGCCCGTACAACAAATTGCAGTCACGCCGTTTAATAAAGAGGAAAATGCTTCAACTATGAAGAAGGACCCTAAAGACAAACCCTCAGCCCTCAGCAAAAGGAAAGAAGGCTGTAAGGTGAGTAAGACCTCATCAGTCCCTAAGGTGATTAAATTCATTTTTCAACAGCGGGTAGGTATTAAAAAAAACTCACAGCGTGAAGTTTTTCATTTTTGTGTATTAATTAATCATTAATTCAGGTAATCTTTTCTTTTTTCTCATTAGATTGAAAAAAAAGAAGCTGGATTCTTTTTACCTCTATGCACCTTTAAAGGTTTTTACAAAACAAAATCCATTGCTATAATCAAATGTCTTCTTTGAATGTCTGATTACAGCTTTAATTGCTAGAAGGAAATAGCTCAAAGTTTAAGGGAAATTTGCTAAAGTATTAAAAGTTTTATACGCTTTCCCTACTTTTTTGTGGTCAAATCTAAAACATGTTTGTTTGTTTTTTTCGAAGACTTAGAAGAAATCACATTTTTAGCCACTTCCTTATGGTTTTAATTTTGGGGGTTTTATCCCCTTTCTTATTGGTCCAGGAAACTTGACTTTCCTGTTCCATAGTTTGGCTTGGGCGGAAACTTCTTGTTTATTGTTTAGATTTTTCATTGGAAATTATGTTAATTGGAAGAGTGTGGTGTTTGGTGGGTAACCGGTAAGATATCTTTGTGAAAAAAGTCATAACTTCAGCTTCTGTCTAGGAAAAAAATTGAACATTAAAAAGTCATTATACAATTAACTACATAGGAAGGGATAGAAGCCATTTACAGAACAAGTGAAAGCAGAAAATTTAACAGTTTAAAACTGTAACTACAGGGTAAGGTTTAGGGGTTAAGGTCACATAAATCAATAACGGAACAAATGGAAAGCAAACGTCATCATCGCGATGGTAGTTTTGCCACTGGAATTCCGAGAAAGGTGTCGTCTAGCATTATAGTTACATTGTAAATAGACCCTCTTTCCGTAAATCCTGATTTTTCTCAACTAAAAATTACCAAATTTTCAAATGGTCCTATGGTCTAAATCGATTGAAGCTACCTAAATAGAAAGAAAAAACATTTTAGAAAAACTGCGTTTGTAAGGAAGCGAATCTTGACCCTTGGCCTTATTTCATTGGAAAAAAAATTCCCATGACTTTTCACCAACTTGAAATCAAAGATTTGCTTTTTTTCGGTGACCTTCTATTTAATACACTTTCAATAATATTGTGAATGCGGATAATATAAAATTATGTTTTATAAACTATAATTATTGATTCATTTCAATTTTAAAACAATTGAGGTGATCGGGGGCGGATCCAGGATTTTCTGTAGCGGGGGTCTAATTCAAAATTTTCTCTTTCACTTTTATCTGTCTTATCAGACAATTATCATTATATTTTCTGTATTTAAGGTTAGTTTATGAATACTTGGGTGTATTTGGCGTCAATTGTGACCTTTCCCGTTTCAAAATGGCTGCCGCTTAAGCTGTAGAGAGGCAGGCGCTAATGGCAAAGTCAAAGAAGCAGACGACAGCAACCCTTACAATGGATCTGAAGCGGTGGCCATTTTGAAACGAGAAAGATAACAATAGCCTATTTCCATTTAATATATTTTCTCTATGTAGATATCAATTTTTTTTTCTCAATTGCGTTTTGCTGATAAGAGGTGTCCAGACCTCCTTTCCTACCCTGGATCCATACTTGGGTCATACAATGGAAATAGATTCTAAGCAGTACAATTATTAATTTTCGGCTCAGGATTCGTTCTGTGGCCACAAAATAAGTCCACACTGTCCAGTCTGTAGGATTCTGACCTGGGAGCAGTATTTCCCCATTGCATTATAAAGGAGGGGGTGTTGGAAGGACATTTTTTTGTCCTTGCTCACATGTATGTGTATGGAACCCCAGTTTAAACCAACCTTATGCCATATTCAAGATGTAACAGGGTCAAGACAGACTCCCCTGGGTTCCCTAGGACACTCCCGTGGTTAAACTAAACCAATAAAAGTTTAACTAATTTTAATTTCCTCCTGAAGGAAAATGTTTACCTGGCCTTAACTCCTATTATTATGCATTTTAAAGCTTAACATTTTTCAGGCATCCAAAAATCCCATTACCATGAATTTTTGTATTTTTATCCTCTGAATTATTTTTTGAAAATTTCTCTGAATTGAAAAAAAAAAAAAAAATCGTACTTTTCCAAATGCTGCCTCCCCCGCCATTTCACTTTGAAACTTCCCGTTCTTTTTTTTTTTTTTGTTCCTCCACTAACACAAAGTGAATGAAATCTTCTAAAGGTGTTTCTTGAACTTGAATAAATGAGGTCAAGCTAGGGGAAAAATCATCCTTGGATTTCAAGTGTATTATATAAAATATGACAACTATACCATCAACATCCTATTTTTCTTGCCTATTGATTATTATTGTTATTATTATTGATTATTGATTTTTTTCACTGTCAAATACGGTCACAAATTGCAACATTTATTCTTCAATTGTGGAAATTTGGAAGAAAGAACCATGTTTTATATAAATGAAGGAATAGAATTCTGAACTTGATTCATGTTGGCAAAGAAAAGAAAATACTTTTTACTTGCGTGTTTATTTTAAAATTAGAAAACCGTTTCAGCTAAAATGTTTTCCTCCATAATTTGAGTGAAAAAAACAAGATTAGGGGAGAAAAAGTAGTGGAAAAAGTTATGTATGGTAGGAAAAATATCACTAGATAAAATACTTTGCTTTCTGGGTAGGAAGAAAAAGATTGTAGGAAAATTGTCTCTGATAAAATAAGTAAAATGCATCTATTGCTTTGGTAACTATCACTGACTGACAAATCGACTTAGCAAATGTCTCACTCCATTTATACAAAGCTTTCCATCCAACTCTGAAGAAATAAATCATCATATCTAAGTGTGCTTGATTTTTTATTATTCTTCAAATTCAGCATTTTTATCACATCATCAGAACAATAAACATGGAATCATATTTTACTATGTCAGAATACAAACACATGTCAGTTGCATGAATGAAATTCTATTTTACTACAATATTAGCATAATAGAAGACATCTGCACGTTGGTAATTACTATATGTGGATTAATTTGACGACTATTCAACTTCATCTTAATTTTTAGATGTGCAAGCATCTGTAGTACCGATTGCCATGGCTGGCTGACATCAGCACTGAAACAAAATTTGCCATTTTAGCTCTTTTGTAGCTAGATCTAGCCCCTTTTTGGTGGATTTAGCTCCTGTTAGTCACTGACTGACTGACGTACTGAAATTAAATTTTAAAGGAAGGGACTGTTAAAGGTACTAAAGATCAAACTAGTGCATCTATAGTCATTTTATTGAAGATATTTTCATTACATAAATTTATTAGATTAAATAAATCAAAATAATTTGTATTTCATTAAATAAAATGTCCCAACCAGAAACCAAAGTTATGAGTTTTTCCCAAACTTTTTGAAGGGCAGAAGGCGTTGAACATAATACTCAAATCGCTAAGTCAACTTTTCTTTTATTTTTCTACATTTCCAATGATAATTGCTCCATTGACTTTCAATGAATTTTATCCTCCCCCAATGATAGTCAAATATAAATATATTCATGTAATGGTGGACTTTTGACTTTTTCTCTCTCTTTGTGTATTATTTGATTAATAGTGATGATGGTTTTATGGTATTGATATTTCCCAGCTTGGTTTGGTTGCATGCTTCAGTGTAGTGCAACACCTGAGTGATTTATTGGCCTCTTTCCCAATGTTGAGTTTGATGTGGGGACCACATGTGTATGTGCATGCAAGGACAAAAATTGCCCAGTTTCTGCAACCAATGTCACAAAGGTGTCTGAAGTATTCCCTATCTTCCCTTGTAGTGAATTTGGGAGGTATTGCCACAGAACTAGATATTGTATACTTTTTGGTGGGCACAAGATGAATCCTGTTTGTCTTGATCAATCCATGGAGAACCAATTTTTTTTTCTTTACGTGGTCAGGGTGCTAATTCAACACCCGAAATGGACAGCCTTTTTCCTTTTTTTTTCTCTTTTTTCATAAACACTTCCTGAAGTGTACCCTTGTTTTGAATTCTCCTATGCCTGTATATAGGTAAAACTTTTATTCACTTGACACCAAACATCTTCAGTGTAAAAAATTCATTTGAAACAAAATAAACTAAATCATATCATCATAGCCCCACAAATGGCCTGCCTGACCACCCAGCCAAGTGGATTACAGATTCTTCTCTCTCTGCTCATGTGTGTCAGTCAGTCTATCTCCAAAGCCATTCAATTACTAAAAAGGATGACAAAGCCATTTTTGAAAGAGCAAAACCATCTTATTTTCACTGTAATACCAATATTACTGTGAAAATAAGATGGTTTTATTGTATTAGTTATGGCTTTGTTGTCCCTTATACTACAATGCTTTAGATTTCCACTGCAAGGTATGTACCATTAGCAAAGCAACAGGTATTTTATTAATAGTTAATAGAAAAGTTTACCAAGTTCCAAATTGTGTCTAATCCATGTCTTATATTCATCTGTTCATCTCAGCAAATGAGGACTAATGTATTTCATCTGTAATCCACCCCAAATAGGTTTATTGTGAAAGATTACACAGTATATATAAGCAATACACAGGAAACTTTGAAAATATTAAAATGATTTGATTTCATCAGTTCTTGTAAACATTTATTGTTTAGTTTCAGTCAGGATCGTCTTCAACTTATTGTCTAAAATAAAGCAAAATGTTATGCTTTATAAAATCTTAAAGGATCATAAGCATGGGATGAATACTTGGACATACTCTGGCTAATTTTTTTCTCATCAGTGAATTATTCAAATAGAAAATTTTAGTTGAGGTAAATATGAGGGAAACACTGTTTCGACACCTTCTGGCAGCACTATACCACTAGTAACATTCCAGCTCCTCTTCAGATGATCAAATCTCTTCTTCCCATCCTGTTAACACAATAGTTCAGCAAATCCATTTTTCTGATTTTTCTTGGCCTGGAGAAAGAAAAGTTTGCTTTTTCTCTTGAATTATACACCTGACAAGTATTTTCTCTGGTATTATTCAAAGTTATTGCTAAGCCAACTGTTGACTTGACTGAAAGTTTGCAATGATTCTAAAAGAAATTATTTGCTGCTCCATAACTCAGTTTAAGCACAAGTTTTATAAGACATAAATAGTTTATTTTCCTTGATGTATAACAAAAGGAACTTGAAAGCATACCTATTCCAAAGCTATTCACTAAGTAAGAATCAAATGAACATCGGTTCATAAATAGCTACTGCGTTGGGGAGGTGATTGTGTTTTGATTTTCTATATTTTGGATTATTGCCTCAATGTATGAAAGAAATATCCCACAGTAAAAAGAAATTAATCTATTCTTACTTAGCCCGTGGCCCATCCTCTCACAAAATGTCACTGAAATTCATGATGAACTTTTAGATGTATTGTGTGCAAACAGACAAATATACATAAATACACATCCTTCTTCTGACTTTGTTGACATAGGTAAATAAATTAAACCATTCTGTGTGTGTTTGTATGCAGACTCATTGTAAATTTTATAAATTGTTGATAATCTATTTTTATCATCATCATCATCATCAGCAGCAGCAGCCTTATAGTGTCCGTTGTTTGACATTGACCTTTCTCAAGATTTGCCAGACCTCTCTATCATGGAAGCCACGGAGCCAGTACTTTCTGAACTTATCTAGTTAGTCATGCCATTTTATACTTTGACGGCCCGGGCTTGAAAATAAGATCTGTAGGGATCCACATTGTAAGTCTGATGTCCAGTGTTTGTCTGCCATTCTCACAACATGACCAGCCTAATCCCATTAATCCTAAAAAGAAGGGTATATAACCAACGCATCCTCCCAATAGTCACTTATGGAGCTGAAACATGGAACCTAACCAAGAGACAGACCTGCAAATTGAGAACAATGCAACGTGCACATGAAAAAATCCTACTCAGCCTCATATGGAGAGACCACAAGACAGCACAATACATACGGGAGAAGACTGGAGTCAAAAACACCATAGATTCCATTAAAAAACTCAAATTGCAATGGGCTGGCCATGTTGCAAGAATAGCAGACAACTGATGGACATCACAACTCATGACATGGATCCCCAGAGATTGCATTTGCAACCGAGGCTGGCAGATTATTAGATAGAGAGACGAGCTAGACAAATTCAGAAATTATTGGCTCCACAGCGCCCACGGTAGAGAAATGTGTTGAATCCTGAGGAAGGTCCCTGTCCAACGATGGATGTTAAGAGACTGATGACGGTGGATTCTATGATGTTTTGAACTCCTGTTTTTCCTCTAATATATTGTGCTATCTTGTGATCTCTGCCTGTGATATTGAGCATGATGTGCACATTGCATGGTTCTCAGTTTGAGGGTCAGTCTTTTGGTTAGGTTCCATGTTTCAGCTCCATATGTGACTATCAGGAGGATGCATTGATTATACACCATTCTTCTTAACACTGGGTGGGGTTTCCATGTTCTTGAAGATTGAGCTTGCCCTGCAAAAAGCCTGCCATCTGAGAGTGATTCTTTGCTTGATTTCTTCTTCTTTTGAGGGTTTCATGGTGATTTGTTGTCCTAAGTAGACATAGTGGTCTACTTTCTCCAGTTCTGCATCTTTGATTTTAATTGTTGTGTTTATGTCTTCAGCATACTCATTGTACATGACTTTTGTTTCGCTGAGATTCATGTGGAAGCCAATTTTCTTGCTTTCCGTTCAGTCTGTGCAGCATCTGAAGGTTATGAGGGTCCTTAGCAAAAAAGACAATGTTGTCTGCAAATTTGAGGTTGCTGAGTTATTCACTGTTTATTCTGATTCCTTTATTCTCCCAGTCTAGGTTTCAGAAGATCATCTTCTAGTCTTACCCCTTTTTTTTAAGCTAGAAGGGGTCTGAGTTGTTATGTAGCCTGATGCAGAAACTGCGTGTGTCAGTAGATATGTTGCAATGTTCTGACATATACTTGGTCCATACCCTGTTGAATGATAGATTCAATAACAAAGTTTTATAGAAAACAATAATTTTCTGAGTAATTAAGTGCATTTGATGTTATCTTGCAGTTAGATCTTTAAATTCAACCAAAAAGTCAAAAGTTGAATCTATCGAATTTATCTAGGTAAAGTGAAGAAATGATTCCAGTACATGACTGCGCAAAACAAATTGATCACAGTACAGGAAAAGTACATTGTGAAAATACTTTGTTTCATTTAACTGTGAAGAACCATGATCTCCAGATATTGAAGACCTCTTTTGGCAAGTATAACTCTCCTCGAAAGAGAGAGAAATGAGTTATGGCTTCTACTTTGGGGCTCTATCCTATAAGCTGTCATCTTTTATGGTAATAAAATGCTTCATTTGAAAATGAATTTATTAATTTTCTGTGCATCCTTGGGAATAATTAAATCTTTTTATAGTTGAATGCTTTGAGAAAATGCCACATTACCTTGGAACCTGTTTGGTTCTGTGACTCCAATTTCGCTGAAAAGAGATTTATAGTAATTTTTAGACTTTGGGGCAGTGATTCTCAAAGTCTACTGCATGGCTCCCCTCAAAGTAGGAGAAAATGAGAGAAAAGAAAAAGTATATGGAACCACTGCTTTAGAGCATTCACAAGTTCATTCATCTATTGCACAAATCATCCTTCAATGTTTTTTGTTGCCACTGATTAATTATACTGATTTCTTCTTCCAAACAAAAGGTAAAAAACATTTCAAAATTTTGCACTTGATAGATTTTACAAGTGCTGGGCTGGTTTTGGTCTGGAAAAGGTTAAAACTAGGGACTTCATTGTCCTTAGTCTAGAGCTATAATCTGAGCTAATCATTTCTTTTCAAAGTGCTGAAATATTTGGTTTGTATTCTTTTTCCATTTGTTTATTTGGTTTAAATTGTGCAGATGTTTAAGTAATATTTCTGTTGTCGCAACATTTGACAAATTTCGTTTCTTTATAATAGTTATTTACTAAGCTTGGCTTATTTGGACACAAAGCTACAAGTGTAGAGTACCAAATGAGGATCAAACTCCTGACTCAAGAGTAATGTGAGACCAACTTACAATGAGGCATACTTTTCATACATTCAATCAAACAAATTTTTGGTCTTGAAATTTTACTGCAATCCTAAAATTCTGTTATTATGAAAACACAAAGCAAACCATGAGATAATGAAGATCTGTAATTGATGCAATATCTAAAATTTATTTTTCTCCCCTCTTTCCTCTTTTCATTTTTATTTCACAATTTATAAAAGAAATTTTATACATAAAATTTCATTATATAGGGAAATATTCAATTTAAAAAGAATAGAATTTTAAAATGCTATTTTGAACTTGGTTTATAAATCTCTTTGCCAATAGTTATTGCTTCTACTCAAAAAATATTTCAAACTTTTGAAATAACTGACTTAAATGAATATTCTGATATTGTCAATACAATATTTTGGGTGATCCAGGCTTCAGCCATCTTCAGGTGTATAATTCACAAAAAAATGAAAATGAAAGATGAAATGTTAATGACTCTTTTCACAATTGAATATTTTTTTCTATTTGTATTTTCTCCTTTAGTTTTGCATTTCAACATCAAAAGATACAAAACATTAGTACATTTATCTTGCTTTGTTTGCTTTAAAATGACAAAAAGGATTCAATTTTAGAAAATATTTTGGTCTGGCCAATAAATGTCCATCTTTTCAAAGTTACTTGTTCTCCCATCTAACTTAGCATCTGCCTTTGTTGATATCAAAACTATTTGAATCAAAAGTGTAAATATGAGATGCCTTTCAAACTATGTTCCCTCTAATTATTAGTCATTGTGCACACAGAATGCTTATGCGAATGTAAACTTGAAATTGTTTCACAATAATTTTCTCACAGTCTTTTTCACAAGGCTAATAAAACATTATTAGCTTTTATTTTTGATAAAAACTCTGTCAGCTATCCACAGAATTTGAAGCATATCTTTGTGAACTTTGTGATATGAACATTGCCTGCCAAACATGGCTGCAGTAACGTCGTTATAAACTGAAACAGGATATGACTAGAATTGTTGTATTTGAGAAACTGACTGACTAGTTAAAAGAAACAGTTGAGTATGAAATTATCTTCAATAGGTATAATTATATTACTATTATTATATTTATAATCATACATTATTTTAGGTTAGTAGTCTTTTGTGCACACAATTATTTCCTTCATGTGCTGGTTGCAAAATGCATGCATGCGAGCACTGCTTACAAAGGATGATGCTTTCAACCATTTTTTGTTTTTTTAGTGAATTCAGTTGTTTAAAGTTTTGTCATTTAATTTTTGATTTGCAGTTTCAAGATTGTTTTGTGTGTGTGCGCGTGTGTGCAAGCAAAGGAACAAACTTATCGAACTGTCAATGGTTGAAGAAATTTTAAAAACTTGTTTCTGATTTTGAAAACACTCCATTGATTGAAAAATATTGGAGTTTTTGCTTGTGCTACATTGACCACTCTTCCTTAGTTTGGAATCAGTTTTTCAATTATTTCTATTAATATTAATATTGATATTGATCAGTTTTTCAAATTAAGCACTCTGCATTTTTTTTCAAAGGCCCCAAGATTTTTAGCACTTAGTTACTATGAAAGCCTATAACTTGTATCTCTATTCATGTATGACTGACATTGACATGACAACACCCTGTGCAATTCAAACATACTATCATTTTGCAATCGGAGTCACCTGTAGTCGTAAGACAAATCTTTGCTTGGCAAACAGTTGCCTACAGAATACTAAAGGTTAAGTAAGTTTTTAAGTGTCTGATATAGCTAAAAAGTAGAATGCAATTTTAACCTTCTAAACTTCAGCTCTTTTCCTTTATTATTTGAATTAGACGTAGAACTTATCTTTAAAAAATATCACAACTTTAGAATGAAACTGTGGGTCATTTCCAACTTGTTCCCTCAAACCATGGCTCATATTCAAACAATTGCTTTTATTTAATACTCTGTGAGCAAATGAAACACAGAATTTATGGAAACTCATTTCATTTTCAAATCTTCTTTTAACAAAGACTGAGAGAAACTCCAAGACAAACTAGTTGCCTCAGATATCTCATCAATGGTCTGATGACAATATTCATTAATTGTGTGGCAAACTTTTTCAAGATTTTTGTCATTTCAGCTTGTTGAAGGTTGGCCAAATCATAGTTGGTCTTCACCACATTTGAAATGCGATTCCGCTTATACATCTGTGTTTTATATTGAGCTTCTCCCTTATAAGCTTCACAGAGTATTACATTTCTAGTTGCAGTTTTTTCCCCCGAAACAAAAATTCATGCACAATCTCTGTTCTTTTCTATCAGCGACCCTGAAAATCACCAAATGTGCTTACAAAAACCAGAAACATATCAGTCAATCTAGAACCATGTCATCTGGCAGGCTCAGAATATTGTCAACTCATGGCACCTTGCAGCTTAATGTGCAACTATGTCCTGTTTGCATGTCACATTCTAATTTCATTTTTTTTCTTTTTGGGGAGGGGTATCCTCTCGTGCCTTTGATTAGATGATTCTTCCTATTATATGATTAATCTGATGTAAAGTTCGTTATATTTCAGTCCTTAACATCTGATTTTGTTCAATAAGCCTATTAACATTATAGTCTAAAGAACAAGAACCGCTTATTACTGTAATGATGTATGTTTGTGATTGTTTGTTCTATAGTCTATTTGGGATGAAGCCAAGAGATTTCTCTGTAGATATTAGGATTTACTGGATATTCGATAAGAAGATAATTTGGTAAAAGG
The DNA here is from genome assembly GCA_963457665.1 of Thysanoteuthis rhombus. Lineage (NCBI taxonomy): Eukaryota > Metazoa > Mollusca > Cephalopoda > Oegopsida > Thysanoteuthidae > Thysanoteuthis > Thysanoteuthis major. The sequence continues at coordinate 51,020,685 of OY735222.1, read as the reverse complement.
TTTGGTCTGTACATTTTCTATAGTCAAGACTAATTTTGTAATAATCTATATTACAATAGGTAGCATGTCCATATGTCACACTTGAAGAAAAATTTTTCTGTTGAAAGGAGTGGGAGCAAAGATGAGGTCCTGAGAATGGTCACAAAGAAGGGAGAGAAAAGCAGGGCAGTGAGAGGCAGGGTCATTATCAGTCTTTCAATGTCCATCATTGGATATAGACCTTCCTCAGTATTTGCTAGTTTGACTCTCCATCTGGTATTCTGCTGGCCTCAGTTGTGCTTGTGATCTCTGGGGATCCATTTTGTGAGTCATGATGCCCATCAGTTGTCTCCAATTCTTGCGACATGACCAGCCCATTGCCATTTGAGTTATCTAGTGGATTCTATGATGTCTTGGACTCCTGTTTTCTCTCTGATATACTGTGCTCTCCTGTGATCTTGCCATGTGAAGTTGTGGATGATTCTTTCATGTGCACATTGCATGCTTCTCAGTTTGTGGTTCTGTCTTTTAGTTAAGTTCCACGTTTCAACTCCATAGGTGACTATTAGGAGGATGCATTGGTTGTATATTCTTCTTTTTAGGATTATTAGGATCATCTTGTTTTTGAAGGTTGAGCTTGCTCTGCCAAAGGTTTGCCATCCTTGAGTGATACTTGATTTCTGCTTCTTTTGAGAGTTTCATGGAGATTTGTTGTCCTACTGCGTCTTCGATTTTGATCTTTGTGTTCTTATTTCCGATGTGATTGTTGCTCATGATCTTGGTTTTTACTGAAATTCATGTGTTGGAATACTTTCTTGCTTTCTTAATTTAGTTCATCTAACATTAGTTGGAGGTTGTGTAAGTTCTCTGCAAAAAGGGCGATTTGTCTGCAGATCTGAGGTTGCTTAGATATTCACCGTCTATTTTAATTCCTTTATTTTCACAATCAAGGTTTCTGAAGATCATCTCGAGGCACGCTATAAAGAGTTTGGGTAAACTGGTACCAGCTATTTTACCCCTTTTTGGAGCTGGAAGGGCTCAGAGTGTTCTGATAAAGGAGCTGCTCTGACTAAGCAGGGTAGGGGTTTGCAAAAGGATAGAGGCAGAACAAGAAGGATTTTGGTAAAGAAGAATGGTTGAACTCAGTCATTGAGAAAAGAAAAGTAAAAAAAGTGAAATTTTCAATTTGGTTAAGTAGTGGGAGTGGTTGTTTTTGACAACTCCCATGAATTTTTTCTGATTTCAACTTCTGGATTTAGTTTTAACAAAGCAACAGGTATTTTACTGATTTTATAATAATCTCTGCTCTTCTCAAATGACTTTTGATATTGATGTATTAGTGTATTTGAAAAGTATCCTAGTGATTACTAGTTTGGAATAAATGTTCCCTCACTCGGGAACACTTGGGATAGAAAGTATAACCAATCTGAGATACCCCCCCCCATTATACACTTTAATGTTGTCTGCTAGTTGCATTAAATGGATTTAAAATTAGTTTGAAATTTGGTGATTATATTTGGTAAATAGTGTTTTAATCATTTTGTTTAATAATGAACCTAGCATAAGGCCATTGAAAAAAACAAAAACAGTCATGTGACCAATGTCTTTTGGTAGCATGCCCTGTTGGGGATGATCAATGATTAATTCACTTCTCATATCATTTGTTGAATCACTAAAAGTCCAAATTTTCAAAAAACAAACGTGAATGCAACTGAACACAAAGTGAGGGACCAACTTAGCATGAAATCTTATTGTGAATCAATCCCCTCCCAAAAAATAATAATGAGGGGGGGGGGATTCTCAAAAAACAATGAAGCATTTTTTTCCTAGCCATAATATTGAGTAAATGTTTAAATTTTTAGCTGAACAGGCCTGTGGACTCTCGGACTCCTCTATTATTAAAATGGCTATTGTTGATCTTAAATGTTTGCATGTATCATTGTTCTCCATTTATTCCATATTTGAGAATGCCTTGGTTTAAGTAGAGGTAGATATTTGCTCAAGTATATTTTCAAATCTTCAAGTTTCACAATGTTGCCAATATTAGGTTGGCTGGATTCTGCCTCAGCTCTAATTTATATGGACATAATCCTAGCTGTCTAATTCTTCTATTTGTACCATGGTTGTCTCTGTTTGTAGGGGCAAGGTTATTGCTTTTGGTTACATGAATGGTGATTCCATAAACTGATGCAGTACTCCGCCAAATAACAGGTAGATGACATCATGGTAGTAGTGGCAGTACCGAACAAAACAATCAGTGTACGTGAGTTGATTGAATTTTGGGTCAAATCCAGGAATTTTTTTTTTTTCTTTCTCAGTTTTCTCAGCATTGTAGCTCTATATGAACTGATTTTCATTCTTTATTCAGTTTTTGTTGACAATGATGTCGGCAGAGGTATGCGCTCTCTGAGTGCTTCCTAGTTCTCTCTGTAAGCAATTTAGTTGGAGTTGTGATTTAAGAAGGACTAAGTTGATTGTTACTGAAAGAAAGGACAGGGCTGGTTAGTCACTCAATAGAAACTTTGATGTGACCAACATCTTTTGGCAGCATACCATGTTGGGGGTGATCACTTAATAAGGTACTTTCCTCGCCTTTTGTTGAATCACTAAAAATGTAGCGGGATGTAAACAAAGGACCCATTTGGCATAAACATGCCTTGTGGATTGAAAGCCCCACTGTTCTAGAGGGGAAATTCAAGAAAAAAAGAAGCTTTTTCTAGACAAATGTGCAAATTTTCAGCCCTCTAGCTCCATTGGTGCAGCTTGTATATCTGAAACATATATAACTAGTCAGCAAGACCAACTTGAAAACTGAAGAAAGCTATGTTGACAGTTTTGGTTGACAGTTTCTAAAAATATGGTGGCAAAGGCTTTCATGTGTTTCCCATTTGAGTTCATTTCTCTTTGGCCCTTTGCTACTTGAATTGACTTTAATTTATTTGAGTCAAGATCATGAAAAATCACTGTGGCCCAGTGGTTGAGTGCTTGCCTCTGGTTCACTAGACAGTGGTTCAATCCACTACTGAGTCCTAGCTGAGACTTTAAAAATGCTCAAGGACTAGGATTAAGGAACCTCTCCTTGGGGTTAGGGAGTTAAAACCAAATCAAGTTGGATAAACCTGTCTTTGTAAGATCACCAATTAAGTAACACTGAGCCTGCTCAGTACTCAGTTGGTTGACCATTGGTGCTGAACGCAAAACTGAGTTCTGATGGACCTAGCAGGGCCTAGCTAAAGTGAGTCTTACTAACAATTGCTCATGTGTACCTAATCCACGACACCCTCAGTAAGGGAATAAGTAGAGAACAATGATACTTAGATACATTTAAGATCAATAATAGCCATTGTAAAAATAGGTGAATCTGATTGCCCACCGGCCTGACTGGCTGCCTGCTTATTCTTCCCTTGTTGGAATCTTGAGATTAAGTTGATTTCTAGCCAAATGTATCAAAGCTCTCCTGCGAAGAAGTTTACATTTCTCATTGCAATTATACATTAAAGCTTAAATACTTTGTGTGTATGTGCCAGTATGTGTGTCTCTCTGTGTGTCAGTATGAACAAAATGATTCTGTATTTTGTGATGAAGGACTTATTTGCCTTCTCATAGGGGCAAATTTGACAAAAGACCAATTCAATGTAGGCACCCACATGCATATGTGTTGGCAAGTACAAAAATTGCCCAGTCACTGTAACCAGTGTCATGCAGGGGTCAGAAATATTCTTCCAAACCGCCCCTTTTAATTGTGACGTGGAGATGTTACCATTAGGTCAGAATGTGCATTATATACTTTTTTTGTGGTGATAGGATGAATATGGGATTTTCTTGAGACTGGATGAATTGTTTCAGTTCATTTTTAACTTGTACTATTTGCAAAGTATGGTGGTATTGGTTACTATTCCTGTGTAAGTGTTTGGTTTACTAATCAATTTATTCCTTGTCATCTGGTGATGGCCACAAAAGAGGTGTTTCAATTAGTTAGGAAAACCTGCAATGTTACGATCTTTTCTGAGCTCTCCTTCCAATTAAAAAAACAAAAAAACAATAGGAACTTGTCATCTCAGTCAATTATTGAACAACTATAGCATCAAAATTTGACGTCATGTAAAAGAAATTCCACTGAGGGATATATCTGGTCAAAATAGATTCTTTTTATATCATGACTGAGATTTACTACTGGTAAACATGTAAAATAGATTGAAGAAAAAGCATTTAGAAACCTCTATATTCTTGAGAACCATCAAAACAAGGCCCCAAAATACATGTAGAAATCTTTAGAAAGGGTCTATTTTCATGTTCAAAAACAAAACGATCTGGCCAAGAGCACTACAACACACACACACACACACACACACACATGTGAAAAAGGATAGAACCTTCTACTAACCTTATGTTGAATTTGTTGGGAGGCAAATAAGTCTTTCATCACAAAAACTAGAATAATTTTGTTCATGCTGACACAAACACACACACGTGCATACTGACACATACATACTAAGTATTTATCAACATAATCATGGAGTCAGATTAAGTTCATACTTGGTTAAATCACTTCAATAGTGTCATTTCATTGTTATACAAAATGTGGATGATAACTGCACATTTCAGGATGATCACTGCACCTTTTGGGAACATTGCACACTTATTCTATTCAATGTCATCAATATATCTTACATGAAATTTTTTGTCCTGCTTGGTCAAAATCATTCTGGAAATATTTTGTCAAAAAAGGAAATTAAAAGGATAAGGATTAATAGAAGACCTTTCCAGAAATATTGATGGAGAAAAAAATTAAATTAATAAGGTACGAATTAATGTCAGACCATCAGAATATCAAGTTCTATAAGAGATAGTAATCTAAATATAAGAAAATTCAGTCTCAGAAATTTTGATCTTGTAGGTCATTTAAAATATTTAATTTTCCTGAGCAAATTTTCTGACCACGATTCAAAAATTGGAGAATTAAATTTTGTCATATTATATAGCCTGTCTTTGTATAGCAAACAGTATCTAGGAGGATTTCATTTATCAGTATTTCATTTTACATCTTACCAAATTGCCATGTTTCATCGTGTTGCCAATGTGTGCTTATCCTCAACACGGGACCACTGTGGAACGGCTTTGAAACAGGGCGACCCCAAAACACTAGCTTCAAAATGGCGTGGCCACAAAACACTGGCCTTGAAACAGGACAGCCACAACACACTGGCTTAGAGACCAGATGGCCATAACACACAGGCTTCAAAACTGGGCGGCTACAACCCACTGGCTTCAAAACAGGACGGCCACAACATACTAGCTCTGAAATAGCGTGGTCGCAACCCTCTAGCTTTGAAACAGGGTAGCCACAACACACTGGCTTTGAAATGGACTGATCACAAAACACAGTTTAGTGCATGTCTCACAGTACCAAGTCAGCAACTCAAACTGCCTCCTGCTTGCTGGATCTGAATGTTTTATGGAGTGGGGAAATTTATATAATGCACCTGTGCCTGAGTACAGAAGGCATAGATTGGCCATTTACCACATCCTTGTGCTTACATCTGGCCACATGGTGACAGATAAAAATACAAGCGACAAGAAGATGCTTTCTATGGTGACAAGATATGTTACCTAACTTTTGCTACAAATATGGCACCCATTTTCATCACCCAATGTTACATTAGCTCATTCTGTGTCAGCTCTATTTTTATATTGGCATAATCCTGATTGGCAGATTCTTCAATTTGTGTCATGGTTGTCTTCATGTAAGGAAATGGGTTATTGTTTCTGGTTAATTGAACCGTAACTCAATAAATGATTCACCCTCACTCATGGATGACTCGTTGACTCACAGTTTTCAATATGGCCTTCACCTGTTGCTTCCAGAATGAGGCTCTGTCATATGCACCTTTTGCAAAGACGAGATTACATTCACACAAAATTGAGGTACTCATGATTAAATCAGAAATTGGTTGACACTTTGTTATATCACTGCTTTAACTGTGTTGCCAATGTTACATCTGCTGGATTCTGGGTGAGCTATTTTTATATTGTCTTAATTCTGACTGATCCTTACATTTGTGTCCTCATTGTCTCTGATCATGCAAGGTAATAGGTCACTGGTTTTGGTAACTTCACTGTTAATGTGATGACTCGTTTTTTGACTCGCTGTTTTCAATATGGCCTCCCACATGTTACTTCAAAAATGAGGCTCTGTCATAAAATGCGCTTCTTGTGAAGACAAAGTTACGCTCCCGATTAGGTGATAGTTGGAGGTTATATCACTGTAGTACTCAATTTTTCAAATATAACAGGAATTTTTTCCTTCCCTTGCAACAACTGTTACCCTGTATTCTTCAATATCCATGACATTATCTCTAATGAACTAATTATAGATTGATTCCTATTGAAAAATTCAGGGAAATAGTTGAATTTCTATGAGATGATTTTCAAGAAAAAATTAGTCCATAGATTCAAATGGTGAGTAAGAGTTATTTTTTATCAGCAAAATTCTTACTTTCAAGAGGGAGAGTCTGTTGTTATGGACAGAGAAACCAAGAAAACCACACTTTTCATTAAGCATTGAAGAATTCAGCTTAGATCATAATGTGTAACTTGCTTGCTTTGTCTTGAAAAATTTGTTCTAAACTTTAAATACTTAAATGACAGTCATCTCTTATTGCAAATGTAACAATTTGATTTTTTTTCAAAGAATGTATTTTGGTCTTTCCTTGATTATTACTTACGTGAAATCAAAATGTGTCCTGTTATATAGGAACTAAAATATACTTGTCCAAAATGACAGCGTTATTTATGCATGGATCAGCACTAAGCAGCCTAAAGCTGTTTTATTAAGTGATTCATTTTTAATAATTCAAGTATTCTAGTTTCAAGTTTTTTAAGTCTCAACTTAACTCAAGCTGTTTTAATATGTGATGATCAGACATGAAGTCTTGAGAGTTTCTATGACGTAATTTTTATTTTTATATCATAATAGGAAAATAAATCAACCAATGATATCA
>OY735222.1:50981205-51006205 GCA_963457665.1 Thysanoteuthis rhombus | reverse complement strand
AATATATATATACGTGTGTATATATATATATGTTTATATGTATATATGTATATACATGTATATGTATGTTTATGTATGTGTTTGTATACGTATGTATATTTATACATATATAAGTATGTACATATCAGTATAAGTATGTACATATATGTATATGTACATATGTATATATATATATATATTAATCATACCCTTGCCACTTGGTGCTTGCTTTACTTTATCATCACTATTTTCCTGCATACAAATCAATCTTTGGTTTACTTTTTACTTTTGTATAAATAAGGTCCCATATGATTTTGTGTGCAACCCATTGTAGCATGGCTGCCATTGTTTATATTAAGACCTCTCTGAACTTGATGAACAGTATCAAGCTGTTTTAAGCTCTTCCTTAAATGCAGAAAAAGCAATGACAAGTTTACTTCAAGCCCCACTTTACTAGAATTACTTTTTTGAAAAGAAATAATTAAGTGTTGGGTACCAGATACAACTTTCATTCCTAGATTTTTCTTTCTTGTCAGACCACCAGACTTTCACCGAGAAAAGGAACATTTAAAAAGATGAGGTTTACCAACTGAGCCAGATTGACAGCTTTTTTTTATTGATCGAAAATCATAGTACAGATGCGCATTCTAATGAATCCATTAAATTAAAAAAATATATATCCAATAATTCTTTATTCATTTTATATACAATACAAGTTACAGAAATCATTTCATTTTCTCCCTCATACCTTCTAATCTTCACTGTCCATTCATGTTTTTTTAGAAAAATTTGAATCTCCTTCCCCCCTAGTAAACTACCTCTTTTTTCTCCTCTCCTATCTTCTCATTAAATTGCCTGACTTTCTCTTCTGCCCTCTCTCTTCCTACCCTTTTATCAAACTGTCTAACTTTCCCCTCATACTATTACTGAAAGTGTAGCATTTGAATGAGTAGAATACAATATAGACTAGGTGGGATATCCGGAGTTGCTTTGGGAAAAAAATAGGAATAGCAAAAGGGTTAATTATGATACTAGATATGTATCAAATTCAATTTCATGATTTTCCCACAAAAGAAACATGTGCCTAGGGTAGTTTCCCATAAAGTAAATGAGTTGGAGAAAGTCGATCAGCAAGGATATTGAAATGGACAAGAAATCAATTTTGTTTTTTGAATTTTGACCTAAAATGTGTGCAGTAAATTGAGATGTGTTTATTCTGATCTTGTAAGAGTACAAATACGCAAACAAACTTCATATATTTAGATTTTAAGTTTTCTGTTTATTTGTTAAACATTCGTATAAATTGTAGCTTTGCCTGCATTGTGTCAAATCAATATCTTTTTTTCACTGCTGAAAGTTCTTGGTCATTGATACAAGAAAGCTTCTCAGATCTACAAAATGCATACATTTTATTTAATGTTTTCATTGGAAATATTTTGATTTTAAAGACCGAATTTCTATGAAATTATCTCAACAATGAATTTTTCATATTTTTATCTATATTTGATGTCTTGCAGATTCATATTTAAGTTAAAAAAAAGTTTTTTCCATAGTTGGTATACTGGATTTGTATTCATTTATGAACATGATTTTTGTAACTTAGTATGTTTTTTTTTTTATTATATAAATATTTTTTCAATCTAATTGTTAAAATCTTTTTATGAATTTTCATTTGGATCCATGAAGTTATTTTTCACTCCAATAAACCTTTCAGTAATGTTAAAATTGATTCCTTTTTATCATGAACAAATGGCTATTTAATTGTAGAAATGGATCTGAAGCGAAATAATAAAGACCTTTTCACAGAATTAAAATGTCTCTTTCTTTGCTTTTGAATTGATATTTAAACAAAAAACGTAGATACTATTTTGGATTTCCTACTTTGTCTTCTTTTGTAAAGCAGTTGCCACAAACAAACAAACAAAACATTTTGAAACTTGTTTCCACATGATAATTATCCTTGACTGGCTATCATGGTCAGTGACAAATAAAACAAGATATTCTCAATGAACTACTTAACACTAATAGCCTCTTACCTATTGGGTCACCATCTCTTTGCTACTATTATCATCTATCTGAGAATGACCTTGTCTATGGATTGAATTCTCACTTAAAGGTCACCGATTCATTTGAACAGTTGCTATGCTTCATGTTCATTATGAAGTATCTAAAGCTTTCAAGAAACCACCAACCAAAACTGTCAGCATAGGTTTCTTCGGTTTTTAGGTGGTTCTGCTTGGCTATGTATGTATGTGTCATTTTCAATGTTAATGGAGCTATATGGCTGAAAATTTTCCACGTTGGCTCCTTATGTTCAGAAAAAAACTTAGCCCCCCTCACTTTTAGTTAGGGGTGGTTTTCAATCTAAAGTGTATATTTATGCTAAATTGGTTTTAAAGTTCATGTACAGCAGCATTCACTCTTGTTTTTTTGGAAACGCCTACAAAAAGTGAGAGAAGCAACTTATTAATTGATCACCCCGTACATAGCATGCAGCTGAATTATGAGACTTTTTTTCTCTTTTGCTTTCAACCATTTATTGCTTTCTATTGAGATATTGCTTTTCTATTATTATTATCCATTCTTTTACTTGGACTAGTGTCCTCATCTTTGTTGTTACAAATACAATGTTTTGGCCATTGTACCCTTGGGCCTTCTTGTCTGTTGTAGTTTGAATCTTCTGGGGATTTTGACCCAAAATCTTTAAGAATAATTGTGACTTCAGCAATTGGTTTTGTGTGAGAGCTTTCTTTTTTGTGTTGCTGCCCCAACAGACAAGTCTTGCAAACATCTGTGTAAAAACTAAAAATGAAAAATTATAGTTTTTAAAAATTATCTATCTTTACTGAAAGGCATTCTTGCAACCAGGTTTTATTACAAAAATAAGGTTAAGACATGAGAGGAATATGACTATGGTAATAACAAAAAATCTACTAAATTGTCTATATGCTCCTGCCCCAATACTTCTGCTCAACAAACACTGATCCAGTCCATTTTACAATGAACTGATTTGATTTAAATTAACCCCAAGAATAAATGAGGTTAATTTTTTACATAGAAAGGTAAATTTGGCTTTATTTGTTTGATTATTCTGCATTGCTGTAATTTCAGGCCTTACTGACTCAATTGGTTCACAGCCTGACTGATACATGTTCATAGAATTTACGTACAGTTTCCCATGGTTTAGTTCAACTTTTAGAGATTCTATCTCAAGGCATCAAGAAAAAACAATTTATATAATAAATAGTGTGATTTTTTTTTCTCCAGTTTTTCTCTCTGTAACAATGGACTATTTCACTTGAAGGTAGCAATTTTGCCCATTATTTCTCTCCCTCATCAATTGGAACATGGACTCTTTCACTGAAACAAATTCAGTAGATTTTTTTTCTAAAAATATCGTCTCTCAAAGATTCAAATCTGTGAGGTTTTTCACGGTGGGTAACTAGTTATACATTTGGCTGGTGTTCAAAGAAATTGGTTTGGAAAAAACAATTTTTCCAGCAATTTTCATTGGCATGTGGTTTTGTGTATTCTTCTGTAAACAATTTTTATTTCAAGCTTAATTTAAATGGAACAAAAGAAATAACTTCTCTTAGTCTGGTTCTATTTCCGCATATCTTGACTATCTTGATTGCTTCTAAAAAAAGATCTTTTAAAAAAACCTGGAAAATTTTGTGACTAAATGCAGCATTTAGAAAATTTTTCATTGATTACAATTAACTCAGTACAAATTATACAATTTTCATTTTAAAATCAGATTGAAAACAAGGTTTCTATAGTTACTTTGAGATAAAAAAATACACGTTTGTTGACATCTTGAATAGTGCTGTCTGATTTTCTTTTTTTTTTTACTTTAGAAATGTATCTGTTTTAATCACAGAAATGTCAACGAATTAGAAGATTTTAGATAGCATTATGAAAAAGCAATTGCTGAAGTTCTGCAATGTCTTATTAAGTCAAGTTTCAAGCTCTATTACCTTGATTTGAAAAAATAGAAAAGAAAAGATTGCCTGAACAAAAAAGATCTTTACTAATTTATTCATTTTTGATTTAGCATAGGGAAGAGGGGTCTATTCCTTCTCTGTGTATTTTTTCCTCTATTAAGTGCTAATATTTCTATTTTCTAAAATAATGTATAGTGTCATATTTGATAAGTGTGTGTCTGCTTCTCAAAATGTTACTAAAAGCAGAATTTTGTGATTGATGCTGACAACTCTTCTTATTGTTTACACAGTTTCGAAAAAAAGAAAAGGAAAAAAATGAGTTGTAGAGGTGGGGAGGTCTGTTTACAATGTAACTATAAATGCTGGAATGGACCCTACTCTCAGTTAAGTGTGATCAAGATGGAACGTCTCTCCCCCCTGCCCCCTATACTTTCATCTGCTATGTAGCTACATCGATAATCCTAATTATAGATTAGTCTCCCTTAAAAAATAATAAATAGCAAATTATACACACTGGTAGCCTATGGTTTGGAGGCGTGGCTAGAGAGGGGGCAGTCACCTTGGGGTGCAGATGTAAAGGGGCAAAAAATTTACTCTGATATATAATGTTTGTTAATCATTACTTATGCCCTCCCCTACGATATAGTGCGACTGAAAACCCTTTCCATACCACTGCGTATTAGCACTGGTATATAAAGGACACTTAGTAGCACTATTCTGTAGATTTGCCTGTTAACTTTTCATGGCTGTCACTGAATATAAATCCATGCTATTGCTAAGGAACCCACCTTAATGACCTGTAACCTTGATCTGAGTGTTCAGTCAGTTCAGACTTTTCTGATTATCCTTGAGCTCGGCTGCTTCTTCCTTTTTTTTTCCTATTTGTAATTTGATCTGGAGCTCACTAAACTGAATTCTTTACTTCCTTTCTCTTCTTCCTCTTGGAGAATTCAGATGGAAGCTGCTGAGTCACATTCATAATCCTTCCCATTTTTTCCTTCTCATTTTACAGATGAAAAAAAGCCTCAAAGATTTCGTGCATGATTCACTGGTTCATTAGCATTTTTTCTTTTCTAAGCTGCACTTTTCTTTGAACATTTTGCTTGCTACATTTTTCGGTTATTTCCACTTGCAAAATACCCGATGTGTTGCTGACGGTGTACCAAGTGAAATCTAAAGCACTGTAATTTCTGAAAAAAATCATGGGTGTAGTCTGAAGCTACCATCTCCCGCATTTCGCCAAATCTTCCTCTCACTGACACTTTAAAGAGAGTTTGATTCTGCTTCAATTTACTGTCTCACCTGTCTTCTTTTCTCAATGGCCAGGTTCAGCTGTTTTCCTTCAGCAAATATCTTTGTATCACCCCTTACCCTTTTGCATACCTCCACCCTGTTTCCTTATCCCTTCCCATGATGCTTGTGTTGGGATTCCATTATCAAAACTTTCATTTTTGAAGCGTAACAAGCTGAAGTATGTCAGACAAGTTGCTTATTATAATATAGATTGAGTAATATTGTATATGCTTGTCTATATAGCTAACAAGATCAACAGAAAATGTTCCAATTAAAATAAGGATTGAGTTAATAGTCCAGAAGAATTCATCAGTCCTTGTATCACAAAATGCTAAAAATTAATAAATCTAAAATTTAAACCAAAAATTCATAATTTCTGTAGAACATTAAATTTCATACTTGTATTAAATCAGAGATAGGAAACTGTGAAGGGATTCCAAGCATGCAGCAAGCAGATATTATAATCCTATGTTTACTTATAATGATTTAACCATGTCTTTTTAATAGATTCAAATGATGGTTTGATTGAAATAATTTGTAACCAAATTGAATTTCTCTGGCCTCCTTGTTTGAGCACAAATGATTTTCTATCATGTGTTAATCATTGATTTGAATGGCTAATTCCAATATTTCAAGCTCTTTTATAGCATGCATCTGACCATCCTTCACTTATTAATACATGATACAGCCCACAGAGGCAAAAAGCTTGCCAACCCCTATATCATAGTCAATAGCAAAGATATTAGACTACAATTCTAGCAACTTTTTAACTTTAGCCATGTGGTGCATTTTTGTAAATTTTTTAGTTCAATTAATATTATATAAGAGAAATGTTAAAAAAGATAAATTTTGCAAGTGTTAAGCCAAAAAAAAAAGAGAGTATAGTTTTCTCAGAAAATATTATAAGTAAATGAAATAAGTGGGATTTCCTCATCTCTCATGAATATGTGCTGCCACTTTTGTGCCTCATCCTCCAATGAACATCAGTGTCATTTCTTCTCCCGTTTATCATTAAAAGGAAGTGCAAGTGGCATAATAGATAAAGCCAAGTTCAAAATCCATCTGAGGCTGTTTATATTCACTGTATGAATACTTGTGGGAAAGACATGAATCCATTTTTTCTTTCCCCAACTATGGGTAAAATAGCAGTGCAGATTTTGCTCTCTTGTGTTTGGAGACAACCAGTCTGGGAGAAAGATAAAGAAGGGCATAGGGGAAGGAATTTTAAAATCCTCTTTGGGCCCCCATTGGAGGGGATGGGGGCAAAATCATTATGAATGATAGTTCACTTACTGCATCTCTACTAACATTATACAATAACAAATCACTGTAAATGTCGAAGGGGGTCCCTAAGGAGCCAGGCTCCCAAGCTCCAGCTAAGGACAGCTCAGAATTCAAGCCAGCATAACAGAAAATAATGGCAACTGGTGAGCTCAGTTAGTTACTACCTTCCAAAAACCAACATGAGCATAAAATTGTCATGGGGAAGAGTTGGGAAAGGCCTTTGTCCAGTAATTGACCTGAATTAGCTGATGATGTTCATCATCATCATCATCATTATTGAAAAATAAATTAGTTTACACAGTTAGTTTAAATGTTTATTGATGTCCAATATAATACTATTGTGTCTTAGAAACATATTAAATCAAATAGACTATTGTGTCTTCACTTTCATATTGTATTTGAAATATGGTCTCATTGTGATATTGGTAATTTGGGATTTTGCCTTGGAGTTAAGTAATTTAAATTTGTTTTCAATTAATAAACAGATGTGAGTATCCCAATGCCTCGGGATAAAACAGTTTTCATCATTTTTAATCTCGTGTAAAAAAAAATTTTAAAAAATGTATGAAAATTGGATGTTTCAGAATAATTTGTGAATTTTTAAATAATGTTGTATCATCTAACTTAAAAAAGCTTTCTGAAACTGAATAATATCAACCAATTTTTAGATTGTATTTTCAAAGATACAAGCTGAACCCATAAAAAATCCATGAGTATTAACATGTAAGATGATCCATTATCTCATGTCTTTGCTTTTCTCTCACCCTTTGCCAGAATCTTCTCATTCTCTCCCTTATCCTTTAGAATCTTTGCTTGCCTTTCCTGGTTTTTATCTAAATGTTATACAATATGGATTAGTTTCACATGCGAAAATCTTCCTACCCATTCCTGTCCACTTTCGTTCTACCCTCGTTTTAAACAACCTAACTTTTCCCCAGCTATTAATGGAAGTGTAACATTTGAATGCAGATAGGAACAAGCAGAATAATATTAAAGATATGAACCTTGCAATTATGATTTTATGTATTGAAATATTCCATAAAAATACAAAAAACTCCATACATTTATTTTTTAATCGTATTTCGAAATATTCTAGTGTTAAAATTGATGTACATCTTCATTGCATCTTGATTGCAATAGATTCAGATTATTGAAAGATTAAATATTTTCATACCCCAGCAGGAGGAGGACTATATCTCCCATTCTATTCATATCTTATTTGACTGTCATTTGGTGTGGAGGTATGTATGTAAAACACCTCGGGGGGTGGGGGTGCATTCCTTGCACACTTCCAGCTCATTCTTGAGCAAGATGGAGCACTTGTTTGGCTTCCCTCTGACATTCCTGAGGGTTATGACACAAAAGCTATTGGAAGGGGAACAGCATCATTTGGTCGATCAGCCAGCACTTCTTTATGGAGTTACCCCACAAAAAATCTCCCTCTTTCTCTTGAGGATGGGAGTGGTAGGGAATGGAATTCCAAAATTGGTTGCCTGTCCTCCTCAGATGGAGCAGCAAAGCCAACACAAAGTCACTACACAGATATTCTGATAACAAGTGTTCAGTCTGTGGGTCATGTTGAGTACCTTTGCCCTGTCAACTTGGCCAGGAAATAGAGCTGGGGCTGCCAAGAAATATTTGAGTATCATGTTCCTTTTTTGAAGAAACAGTCACATTGTTTTGATCATCTTTGGAGAAAGTAGAAAGCTTTCTCTGATTTGTCTGCAATTATAACAGTGATTTTTAAACTTGATATTTTTGGTAAAATAGGTTCTGGTGATTACATTCATCAGTCTCACAAGACTATGGATCCACACATAGAAATCTTACTTTCAGTCTGGCTAAGGGGCAGGCCCGAGTAAGGTTATATGGGAGATAGGTGGTCGCCCATTCAGTTAGTCTCCCCTCTCAATGCCACCAATGTGGTTGTCCTTCTAGACTGGTTGACTCCTGAGGCTAGAGAGCCCAGTCTATCCTATTATTTTATCCATAGCTGGCTATGATTCATGCCTTTCCCAAATGCATTATTGTGACATGAACCTAAACAACCTCAGCCAGAATTTAAACTCGACTCACCAGTACCATTGTCTATGCCATTAACTGTTGAAACATTCGCACATCCAGGTTGGAGAAATTCGCATCTAAAATATATGCTCCTGAGAAAAACAAAGATTTAGGTACATATGTACATTTCTATTCTCAGAACTCTACAGAGCTTATGATACGGTGATTCTCAAACTTTATTGCATGATGACACTCTAAGAGATATGTTTGACTTCTATGGCACACCAATTAAAAAAATAAAATGAATTAGACAAAAACAGTTAAGTAAATATAAATGAAGTTTTTATGTCATCATACTGATGTATATATGTTCACCCTCCCCGTTTCTTTCATCTCTCACTGGAAGGATTCAGATCTCACAAAATCTAGTGATAAAACCACTAGCATGACTAGAACTGGACACATTCAAGGCTCAAATACATATTGCATGTCTGGGAAAAGTTCATGTGACACACTTTAGAGATAGTAGCAGCACACAGGTTGAGAACCACTTGAATAATGAAACTTTGTAAGAGATAAGCTTTGCATGGCCTGGATAAACTGCTCTTCAAAATCAGTGATTATACAATTAGTGATTTTTCTAATATTACTTTGCGTGTAATTAGAGATTACTTTCTCATAATCTTCCTGTGATCTGTCATTACTTAACACAAACTATAATATTCTTGTAAGAAATTATCTTTTTGAGTATCTATCCATTTATTTTTTGTTTGAAAGAGTAACTGATCTCTGTAACAGGAGCAAGGTCAGCTCATGGCTTTTTCGGATAAGATGCTTAAAAACAAAACAAAAAAAGTTACTGTCTGGAGAAAGTTTTACATTTGGTTCAGGGTTGGCTGAAAGTACGTACTGTATTTCCTACCACGTAACAAGCTCCCTTAATTTGGCAGGGAACATTTTTGGAAAAACCTGAAAACTTCAGAATTTCTATGATCTTCCGAGCCTTCACCTCAATAGGGGTTTTGTATCAGATTGTTGGCTACTGGATACTATCTTGCTACTTAGGCAAAAAGATGCAACCCACCAAATAAATACCAATGTACCTAGACTGATAAATAACCTACTTTGGTTAGTTTGCTTGGAGTTTATAGGCTCTAGCAGCATTGCTGAAGTACAACAGATTTATGCATCTATCACTCATGGAACCTCATAACCTGCATATGGCTTATACCGATACTTAAATTAACTGGTACGTTGTTTTTTTGATGTTATTACTTGTGACTTGAACAGTTTGAAATTTAGCCGTACAACTGAGGCTATAGTAGGCCTACATGTATAAGTGGCATCTCATACGTGTCATGTTTGATGATAACAATCGACAGTAAAATAATAGATGAGATGCTTGAAAATAATAAATGTCTGGTGAAAGTTTTACGTATGGTTTACAATCAGCTGAAAGTACTGTATTGGCATGTTTTCACATTTTACCCCCCCCCCCCCCAATCGCTTAAAAGGTAAATGTAACCTTCATTGGCCAGGGCTTGAGTTGAAAAAATAAACTGAGTGATAAATGAGGGGAATTCAGAGAAATTTTTCTTTTTCTTTAGTATTACAGGCTGAAAAGACAGTATGTGTAGATTTTTTCATAACATGAAGTTTGCAACATTTCACTTCATTATAAGTGTTTTTGTAATAAGCATAGCATTTGTATTGATGGATACATTTGTCTACAAGTTTTCCCAAACTGGTCTTTAAAGACTGATGGTGGTAGTGAGGGAATGTCCATGCTCTCCTTTGCCTCTCTGCTTGTGTTGAAAATTGATCTGATGAAGTAAAATTCAGCCTACAAAGTTTGACTTTAAGTAATAGCTATGAAATCCATTTTAATTTTGCTTGTAAAGAAACTAATGTAATCTACTGTCTATAATATTGAGAAGGGTCATTAGCATTTACAGAGTTTTTTTGGATGATTGAACTCCTTGCATCAGTATGATGGTTAAGTATAGTTAGACGTGTGTGGAATTGAACTCTATGTGGTCTCAGATAGTCAAGTGGAACAAAGCATGGAAATCCTAGCCTTACAAGGAAAGAAAAGGAAAAAAAACTGAAAGTATTTGAAAGTGTGAATTTTAATTCTTTCTACTGTCAACTATTTCCTTCATAATTCAAAATCCTAGGCTTTATTTTCATTTTTAAGAATAGAATAATTCAGAATCTCTTTTATAGTATCCATATTCATGTAACTGAAACATTTGTCTTTCAATATGATAACAATTTAACTAAAAATCCAAGTAAATACTAAGGAAGCTGTTTATTATAATCATGAATAATATTATCAAAATTTGTCGGTCCCAAACATGTTCTTTAAAATGGATGAAAAATGATATATATTTTTTTTTAATAACATTGAATATAAAATTTGCTTAGTGTTATCAGCTAGTTATTGTTATCAAAAAGACTCTCTGATCTCTGATCACAATAAGCAGCTTCCTCTCTGATATCTGATCACAATAAGCTGCTTCCTCTATAAATATATAATTATAATAGCCATTTTGTTTTTGATGTTTCTCAAGTTAGTTTTCTCAGCCATTAAAGACTTAGGCATAACTGAAAATTTATAATTTGCTCATCTGCAAAATAAATTCAAAATCTGAAGCATATTATTTGTGTAATTTTTTTTACAATAACTAAATAGTTTAATACTATTTGAAATATTTTTTTTCTGAAACACTCATGATTGATGACTTGGATATTGTGTAAATATATGATTGTTTGATATGTGCTTTTACGAACAAATTGTATACTTTTCTTTCACATTAAAAATTAATATTAAATATTATAAACTTCTGTGCATATCAACTGGATTTTATCTGACCTAAACATATCTGAAGTACTCCTACAAGAAATAATGGTCTTTGAAAATGATAGGGGGTGGAATTTTCAGACAAGCTGGTTAGAGATAGATTTTTGTTTTCTTCCAATTTCTTGGGGTTTGTTTTTCTTTCTTATTCACTGCTAACCATAACAAACCAGATGTATATATCTGGACTTTGACCAGCTCTTACCATTCAGAGCCGAAATTTGAAATTTTGCACACACACTCCTCTCAATGAGTAGTGAAAATGTTTTTTTGTTACTTTTTTAAAAATTCTCCTCCAAAATAGATTTTTAGTGGCGCATTCAATATGCAATGTAAGTCTCTGCTAAATTGGTCACTAGCTTGTGCCCATTTGTTTTTTTTTGGATAATTAAGGCCTTTTAGTTATCACAGCGCAACAAAAAGTGAGAGAAGTAACTTATTCATTGATCAGCCCTTTTCTCAACTCTTTAATTGATCCCTCCCAACACAGCATATATGGATGGTGGTGATTCATAATTTCCTTAAGAATGCTAATGCTCGTTTTCTGTGTAAATAACAGCTTTAGTTTAAGCAAGTGAGAACCTCTTGGCAAATTCAATTGACTAAAAGTACAAGATTTATACTGTCAAATCTTTGTAAAAGGAACCGCGACAAGCTTAATTTGAGCTACAGCTGATCAGATTAAGTATATTCAAGTGGTTCACAAACTTTTTAATCACACTTCGTACATTGACATCGCATAATCCTAGCTTCCAACTATGGCATCAAACTTGTAGGAAATGTATCGCAATCTTTGAAGCCAAATGCAACTGTGACCAATAAGTTCTGCAAAACTGATTTCCAAATCTACAAAAGGTTTAACTCAGTAACTGTGGATGGCTGGAATTTCAGTGATTCAAACTACTATGACTATGACGAACTGCTATGACTAAAATTTTCATTTTATTACGCCAAATTATTGATGACAGAGCTTTTATCTTACAATGGACTAGTGCTTTTACTTTGCAATGGATAGATATTATTCATGCCATATTCCTTACTTGAAGGGACTTGATTAATATTAGTTGAAGATATTTAATGTATTCAATATTGCATTTCTTCTGATCATTGTGGCCCAATGGTAAAGTGCTCACCTTTGTTCAATCCACTGCTGAGTCATACCAATGATTTAAAAAATGGTACTCAATGCCTCTCTGCTAAGTATTTAGTGCAAGGAGTAAGATTGAGAAACCTCTTCTTGAGGCTAAGGAGTTACAGTCAGATCACATTGGATCCACTAGTTCTCGGGAGATCACCTAAGTTGAGCATCAGTGAACCTGCTCAGTATGTTGCAGGGTGTTGTGAGTAGAACAGACCTGGCAAGCTGGAAATAGATTTTACTAGCTATTGTCCATGTCTACTTAACCCCATGACACTCGTCGTGTTGACTGATGATGCAATATTGCATTGCTTTCCTGGAAATTCAGTATTTATCTATTTTTTTTCTGTAAAACAATCATTTTTCACTTATACTTTGAAGTTTCAACTGTTTAGATTTAATCTTATGAGTGAAGAGTTGTTGCACACAAAGAATTTGGGTAGAAGTGGTTGCAAGTTACTTGGTAAGTAATGTATCCATTGCATTGGCCAAAAATTTAATTCTGTTTTCTGTCATTAGATGGCATTAGTAGAGATCAGTTTCAAGTAACTTTATCAAAAAAATCACTTGATTGTTTTTGACAGCTGTCATATCAGCAGCATTTTTTTGAAATTAAATTGTCAAAATTTTGTTTATTGATTTATACATTGAAGGTGGAAGAAAATGAGCTACATTGTCTTCCTGTTATGCTTTTAATCATTGTATGTGGTATATTTTCCTGTCTATACTGTTCATCTATATCACATGCAATGATTAAAAGTATTACATGCTGAAAATTTCCAACAGTATTCAGATAAGAAAGGTTGTTTTTATCAGAGATCGTCAACTGAAACTATCATCATAGGTATCTTCAGTTTTCAAGTTGGTCTGGCTGGCTATGTGTGTATCATATATACAGGCTGTGGCAATGGAGCCAGAGGACTGAAAATTTTTATATTTATTATGTCTAGAAAAACCTCTCTTTGATTTTTTGAAAATCCCCCCCTCCAAGGTTTTCTGAAGCGTTTTCTATTTACAGTATAAGTTCATACTAAATTGGTCCTTTAGTTTGTGTCTGGCAGCATTCACACTTGTTTTTGGAAAATTCAGACTTTTTTGTGATCGCTGCCTTATGAACAAAGGCAAGAGAAGTAACTTATTCATTGATCATCCCTCTTTTCCAAATTTTAATTCATCACCCCAACATGTTATACTGCCAAAAGACATTGATTTCATGTTTTTTGTTTTTTTCTTAATCTCCTATCTTTCAAGTATGCAATGCAAACACCAAAAGAAAGACAATAAAATCTGCCAAAAGTGGGTCGCAAAGTTTAATGCAGAGCAATGATTCACAGTCAGGTGGACTAGTTGAGGTTAAAGCGATCAAATCAAAACCTTGCTTGAGATTAATCAATTCTATAAGATATGGAAGATAATGAACAAATTCAAAAAATCTAAATTAAGCACTGAAAATCATTTGCATTAGCTTGATTATGTTAGTTGCTTTGATGTTTGCTTGTAATAAGTTTCATAGTATTTACTATATTTCTTTTGATTTCTACAGCTTTGAAGGAAAAGCCGAGATAATAACTTGATATTTTATTACAATATCTATGAATAGTATCTAGTAGAATTGAAAATATTTGTTATTTGTTGAGAAGTTTGTTATATTACCTTGGTATTCAATGCTCTTGAACTCAGGAGACACATAGAATAGAATTGGTTATGTTATCTTGATTCAGCCTTGGATGGCGCTTACGGGTGGGGTCAAAAAAAATTTCTTCTTGAATTTCTTTCAGATAAGTGTAGTGCTTAAACCCTGACAAATATGTCAAAATTGAGAAGAAAAAAATTGAGATGTCCAGGCAACTAACCCGACGTGTCTGGACTATTTGTGCTGCCAGACAGGAACTAAGTGGCCAGTTTAGCATAAACTTACATTGTAAATTGAATACACCCCTAAAATCTTATTTTGATGGGAAATATTTAAAAAACGTGTAACTATTTCAATTTTCAGCCCGCTTGCTCATTACTGTTGCCCGTGCATGTGACATGTACATTATATACATACAACTAGCCAGAAATATTTGGGTCGACTGTCAGGACAGGAAAGGGATAGTAAGCAACCAAAATTAATTTTCATCTCACATTTTGACATATTTGTCTGGTTTTAGGCCCTCAATTTTTTCTACTCATATTTTCACTCCACCCTACTATGGCACAATCTGTTAGAAGAATGAAGTTCAAACTTCAATGAAACATCCTCAGAATGTTATAACTTTGAGTTTACAATATTTTGACATTATTTATCTTTAAGAGATGAAATGCATGAGAATTCTTCCCTGCTACTGGTACCATATAACCTAGTACTACCTGTCTCATGTTATTTGGAGAGGAGTTCTGCACAATGAGGTAATCACTCTCCCTGCTCTAGAGAAGTCATGAAAGACCACCATAATAACCCCACCCCACCAACAATTTTCTAGATGATGGTGCCAATTAATGAATAACTGAAAAAATTCCTGCATTTTAGTGGTTGTCTTCTCTTCTATCCCGACAACAAAATTTCAAAGTGTCAAGACATATGAATCATTCATACCTTGGCAGTGGTTCTCTCAAAGACCAAATAATTTATTTGGCATCGTTTATTAGAAATGATTATTTCTTTGTTGAAGCAGACTGGATATTTGTTAACCTGTTTACTGTGAATGTGGGGAATTTCTCTCAATGCAATTCTATGGCTAAAAACAAAATATAAATTTGCGTTCTATTTTGATCGATGGCTACTCAGTTCTATCTGTGAGACAGTCCTTTTATCTTACAATGGAGTGGTTGCAGTGGATAGCCTGCAATGAATAACTCTTACTTTTCACCACCTACCTCTTGATGAAAAATGTCATCTTGGATCATTTAAAAGAATGCATGTCCGTGTGCTTTTTACTTCTGCCAATAAAGTTGATGTATGCATCTACTTGTTTCTGTCTGTTTGTCCACACAATGTCTCCAAAAGTTCTTTATGAATTTCAATGCAATTTTCTAGGAGAGTAGCCCATGGGCTGAGGAAAAATTCATTAATTTGGGGTTGAATCTGGCAATCACCTTCTACCGAGAGATATTTTTTCATTTATTTTTCATATATGAAGAAGTAATAAACAGTAGTCCGAAATATGGAAAATTGAAACACACTTACTTGTCTTTTATCGTGGCTATAAATAAACTGATTATTTCTCAGTTTTTATGTAATGCATGGCGTTAGCAGTGGTTTGCATTTTCTGAGTGCTTGCTAGTCTGGTTAATAGATTTATATTTCTTTTATCTATCATTCTTTATTCTGCAATATAATGGGAATCTCTATTTTGTGAAACTTTAGTGCAGTAATATGTTCAACAGAGTGGAACTGGTATATGTACTACACTTTGAGTAGCACTGGTCTAGATAAATATGAAGTGTATTCTATATAGAATCTTTTCATTATTTAAATGTTTTTCACAACAATGAATGTTTTTCTGTTGTCTTGTATTTCACAGAGCCACCATTTTCAATGTTTTCTTTGGTCATTGTCCACTCAAGAGCTCTCCTCAGGTTACGAGGCTTCTTGTCTAACGGGGACACAAAATGAACAGATAGACAGATCATTTATCATTTCGGTCTATGGCCCTCTTCAAATGTGCCAGGCTTTCCAAAGGGGACATATGACCCCCTATCGAGAATGTCTTATACGGATGTCACTCGAAAGGAATTCTCAGCATAACAGCATTCAGAATTTCCCTCTGGAGTGTTCTTACAGACACCTATTTTTCTCAAATGCTCAAATTTTGATTGAGGCATCCATGTTAGATTTGATAAGAATTTTGATTTTATTCATCATTATCTCCAAGAAGTTGACTCGAAAGTTCCATCTCTGTGTTGTTGAAAGTATTCATTCTCGTTGTTATAGCTACATAAGAGTAAAAGATGCTTTAGTGTGTTTGTGCATCCTATACTATGCATTGGGAGGCAGCCCCTCGTATAGTGCATGTGGATGGTGGACCACAACATTTCTACCTATATTATCTGCTTATCTAAAAAAATGGCAAATAAAAACAGAATTTTCCTCCAACCTGTAACAATATGCATTAATACCCATACTGGAAACTTTCATGGCTCAAATACGTGTTTGCATACTTAGAAAAATTTGCATGGCACACAGTTTGAGAACCAATGATCTAACATAATCTATTCAGCTCTCCATAAAATATGTTCATTGAATAGAAATGAATGGGAAAGATCAGTGGATTGACATTATCATGGGTGGCCCAAGGATATTGCCTTTACATTTGGACTTGATAATAATAATGATAGGAAAAAAATAAAGGGCAAAATTTCCCTATTGACTGTTATGTAAGTCCCTAAATTCTTAGGAATTGTTCATATGGGACCTCGACAGCTGTATTGTCCTAACTGTCCTGTGTGCTTACCACCTGCCATTTCCCAGCCAGCCAGCCAGCCGATTCCATTTGTACTTTTTGTTGGTTACCAAGACTGTTTACCTTGGCTTAGGAATATCTCACTCTACACTTGTTCAGCTAGTTCTTTCATCCCATCATGACACACAGTGATATTGAGATTTATGTTCTATCTGTAAGTTTTCTGTTTTTTATTTGCGAATTTTGTTTTCAGTTCCAACTTTGATGATATAATTTAGTGCTGAAAGGTTTTATACTTAGGTACTGTTTGACTTTTTGAGACCAATTTTAAAAAACTATAATTGGGGGGTTCGATTTATGCAAAGTATGCTTTTGATATAGTAGATTCATTCAAAAGCATACTGTGTATAATGTTTGAGCCCTTAATTATAGATAAAAAATTGGTCTCAGAAAATGAAAAATTGCACCAGTATATACAGTACTTTATTTTCTAGATTAGCACTTTGAAAATTTCACATTAACAGTTCTCATGAATTTTTTCAAAGATGCAGAAATATTTAAGAAAATTCTTTTCTCTTCATAATTTTTTTGATTTTTTTGTTGTATAATGACTGGTTTACATCTTCTTTTGATTGTCTTTCATAACTTGAAATTGCTGGGTTACCTTCAGGAACTTAATTTAATAATACCATTTCTAGTTTCCTTTTATGATTATGAAATTCACTGACATTGGATTTCATTTTATCATGAAAGTTAAAGCAATGTTTTATCTGATCAAATAACTGCATTCTGAACAATGTAGTTTGCCTGTCTCTATCCTATTGGTGGCTAATTCATGTACAGTACTGGATCATTTATCAGACTTCCAGAATTATCAAAACACTGGATATTTTTAAAAATTGGATAATATTGAATTTTGTGGGCTAGTAGTTTGCCGCTTGGTTGCTCTTTGCTTTAATTTTTGTGGCGTTTTTGAATTAGTTTCAGATGAAGTGGATTAATAATGATTAAACAGACAGCTTTGAAGTGGATCAAGTATCTATATTATGAACAGTTTTGTTCTTCATTTTCCTCTGTTTATTTTTCATCATATATTCTACATCCTATATTTTAAGAATTACAAATGAATTAATAAAGATCGAACAGACTCTGCTTTAGAGATGTATTCATTTGTATTTGTTAAATACAATTTTTTTCTTTACTTTTCATTGTTTATTTTATATTTGTAATATATATTAGATCTTGGTCCAGAAATCTGAGCCATTTTTTTGTCCCAAGTTTACTGGAGAAATGTGTCCACTATTCATGGTGGTAGTAGTAGCAAGAAGAAAATGAGGATGGTTCACCTGAAGGTCTTGACTTAGTTTCACATCAATCAAACATGATATGACTGAGAAAATTGATATTTAGCATTATTTGTTTTGATAGTAGAAGCAGGTGGAGAATAAAAAAGAGAAGAGATGAGGATGATTCACTCAAAGGTCTGAACAAAATTTCATGTCAATCCAATATGATACAGCTGAGAAAATTAATATTCAATGTATTAAGGACTGACAGACTGACTGTAAAGTGTCTTATATGAGGATGCATCTAAAAACTTACCAAAGATGGTATTATTTGTTGATGTAATTGTTGAGAGATACGGACATAGTTGTTTTTTTTCTTTTTTGTTTATAGCAAAAAAAGTATCATGCTCATTATTTGTTCATCAAAATCTCCCCATTTTACTTTCCGTAAAATATTTCCTATATTTTTAAAAAAGAAAAAAAAATGAATTGCTTTAGACCTTACACGTACCAGAACTAGTTATCATCTTGAAAAAAGAAAAATCTTTTATCGAAAATGATCTCATCAAGCATAAGATTTGGGCACTGTTGGTCCAAAATGACCACAGGGACTCAAAAAAAGGATTTTTTTAAAAAGCGAAAAAAATTCCTTTTCAATGGGGTCTAGTGGTGTATTCATGCACATTTTTATGGTTGTAGCCCCCAAAATGTGACCAAGAATATTCGGAAATACACACACATACAAATGGGCAAAGAGACAAGAATCTGTAACCCATTTGGCTGGTTGGTCAGACAATTTATGGAGCTATGATGATTTGTATAAATGAAAAGTATCTACTTCACCAAAATGATGTTGGTATTTAGTATAACTCTAACTATGACTGGATCCTCTTCTTGTTTTTGTTTTCAATCTATTTCTCTATTTCTCTATTTTGCCGTTTTCTGGCTTTTGAGAATCTTTTTCATCCCCCGTGACTGATTTCAAATTATACAACTTTCCTGAAAATATCCGATACAGAATCTGCAAAAATGATGTAGAATATTTTTGCCCAATTTTTTGCAAAGGAAAATGTTGTATATTTTCTTGTGTTCTTTTCTTCTTTGAGTAATTGCAGTCTTCAGCCTCCAAGATTACCTACCATGCTAATGCTGTTATTGTTTGTTGGTTCTATTCCTCAGAAAATTAGTCCATTCAACTTTTGCAAGTTTAATTTGGTGGTTAGAACAGATGATTGGTATTCAAAAGGATGGGATGATTTTCTTATTTACTCCTACCAATCAAGCTGGTAGAATATGAAGATGGATTCATTCATGTCTGTTTATCCGTCTGTCTCTTTTTCTATACATGTTCAATTCTAAATGAATTCCAATGACATTTTGTGAGAGGGTGGCCCAAGGGCTATGAAAGAATTAATCTAAAAGTTACCATCCGGCATTGTAGCTATGTCTATACAATATCTCAAAGTTCTCAATAAGGAAGAATTGGTTAAATAAATTGATTTAGGAATCCCATTTTTTTTCTTGGTTGATGGATATTTTTTCTCATACTGTATCTATTCTCTCATGTTTGTCCACACAATATCTCCAAAAGTTCTTTTCTGGAAGCCATGATCTAAAGAATTGATTAAATTTGGAGGCTGATTGAGAGACTCGGCATCATGGCTATGTATAAACAGATTTTCATTCAATTTTTAATGAAAATGATGTTGGCAGAAATATGTGGTCTCTAAGTGCTTTCTAGTTTTACATATTTGAGTTTAGAATTAAATCCATTTTCAATGCCAAATCTCAACTAAGCAATGATTTCTTATTTGGAAACTCATTATTTTGACTTGATGATCAAAGAATGGATTGACTCAGAGACGTTAATATACTCATGATTTAAATAATAATAATGATAATTCTTCTTCTTCTTCCTACTCTTCTTTTTCTTCTTCCTCCTCCCCATCTTCCTCCCCCTTCTCTTTTCTGTTTTTTTTCTTTCTTTTCTTTTTTGTTTTTTCTTTTTCTTCTTTTTGCCCTCCCCCGTCATTTTTTCTTTTTCTTTTCTTTTTTCTTTTCCTTATTACTTTTTCATTTCTTTATTTCTTTTTCTTTTTTCTTCTTTTTTCTTCTTGTCTCAGTGATAGCTGCTAGCTCTAGGTTCTCAGATATGTTGATTGCTTTGTATCTTGGGATAGGCATGAATCCATCTCTTTTACTCACAACTTTGGGTAAATAGTAGGGCAAACTTGTTTCAAGCATTGCTGTAGATGAGTTTCATTTTTTTTGCTGAAAGAAATTTGTGGAGGATGAAACAGTCAAGTATTCTTATTCATCTTTGTTTGAAAACTCGGTTGTAACCTGTTTTCTTATAGAAAAAAGGTCTAAATGTTTTGTCTGTTTTTATTTTTTAAGCTAGTTAGTTTCAGGTTTAGGAGTTCTTTATTCTACCTACAATTGAAGTGGAGTCTTTAACTTTTTAGTCTTTTCTACAGTGGTTCCTAAACTGTGTACCGTAATATGAGTGGTCCGCAACTATCCCCTAAGTGTGCCATGCAAATTTTTTTCAAAGTATGTAAACTTGTATTTTTGAGCTTTGAATGTGTCCAGTACGAGTATTATGTCTGTCCTACTTCCACCATAGACTTACCAATCTAGTGATTTTATCATTAGTGTTTTGTGAGATCTCGATCATTTTAGTGACAGGTGAAGGAAAAAAGGTACAATCAGATTCGTATACTGATAAAAAGTTTGGTCACTGACTACTGTACGTCTTTCATAATATGCAGCAGATATACAAATCCAGTCAAGCACTTGTTCCATTAAACGTATGTATTTTCTCTAATACAGTTATTTAATTTACACATAAAGGAGTTTTTATATAATTAATATATATGTATGTATATTCATATTTGTTTCCAAACCCTTTATTATGGCCTAATATATACCATTATATAATAATATTTTAAAGAAGTAAACAGTGGGTGTGCTGGGTAAGTTGAATAAAATACAATAAATTTTGAGAACTATTGCTCTAAGGCTTCTCAAACTTTTTTTCTCCTAAAGTACACATTCGTCCTGTCTGGCATTATTGACATACACCTTGTGAAGAATACTGTCTAAAATATATGGATACCATAGAACAGACAATAGACGTTAACAATTTCATTTAATTTTATAATTTCATGTTATACTTTTAATGACATAGATAAGCTGGGCTTTTTCCAACAATTAACTCAGTTCTAGGCACACTTACTGATAGACACACCTGAATATCATTCTCAAATGACAGTCTTACATGAAATTTAATTTCTACAAAACAAAAGAAGCCCATCGAGGAAGTCGAATAAGTGTCAAAGGCATGAAAACCAGAGATATTTGATTTTATACAATGATCCTTTTGATTTACACAATTTTACCAACATTTCATTGGACACCTGAATTGCATTTAGCTGGTTGGGTTTATTGGACACCTGAATTGCATTTAGCTGGTTGGGATTATTGGACACCTGGATTGCATTTAGCTGGTTGGTTATTGCACACCTGAATTGCATTTAGCTGGTTGGGATTATTGGACACCTGAATTGCATTTAGCTGGTTGGGATTATTAGACACCTGAATTGCATTTAGCTGGTTGGGATTATTGGACACCTGAATTGCATTTAGCTGGTTGGGATTATTGGACACCTGAATTGCATTTAGCTGGTTGGGTTTATTGGACACCTGAATTGCATTTAGCTGGTTAGGATTATTGGACACCTGAATTGCATTTAGCTGGTTGGGATTATTAGACACCCGAATTGCATTTAGCTGGTTGGGATTATTGGACACCTGCACTGCATTTAGCTGGTTGGGTTTATTGGACACCTGTATTGCATTTAGCTGGTTGGGATTATTGGACACCTGAATTGCATTTAACTGGTTGGGATTATTGGACACCTGAATTGCATTTAACTGGTTGGGATTATTGGACACCTGAATTGCATTTAGCTGGTTGGGATTATTGGACACCTGAATTGCATTTAGCTGGTTGGGATTATTGGACACCTGAATTGCATTTAGCTGGTTTGGATTATTGGACACCTGAACTGCATTTAGCTGGTTGGGATTATTGGACACCTGAATTGCATTTAGCTGGTTGGGATTATTGGACACCTGAACTGCATTTAGCTGGTTGGGTTTATTGGACACCCGAATTGCATTTAGCTGGTTTGGATTATTGAGACCAGAATTGCATTTAGCTGGTTGGGATTATTGGACACCTGAATTGCATTTAGCTGGTTGGGTTTATTGGACACCTGTATTGCATTTAGCTGGTTGGGATTATTGGACACCTGAATTGCATTTAGCTGGTTGGGATTATTGGACACCTGAATTGCATTTAGCTAGTTGGGATTATTAGACACCCAAATTGCATTTAGCTGGTTGGGATTATTGGACACCTGAATTGCATTTAGCTGGTTGGGATTATTGGACACCTGAATTGCATTTAGCTGGTTGGGATTATTGGACACCTGAACTGCATTTAGCTGGTTGGGATTATTGGACACCTGAATTGCATTTAGCTGGTTTGGATTATTGGACACCTGAACTGCATTTAGCTGGTTGGGATTATTGGACACCTGAATTGCATTTAGCTGGTTGGGTTTATTGGACACCTGAATTGCATTTAGCTGGTTGGGTTTATTGGACACCTGAATTGCATTTAGCTGGTTTGGATTATTGAGACCAGAATTGCATTTAGCTGGTTGGGATTATTGGACACCTGAATTGCATTCAGCTGGTTTGGATTATTGGACACCTGAATTGCATTTAGCTGGTTGGGTTTATTGGACACCTGAATTGCATTTAGCTGGTTGGGTTTATTGGACACCTGAATTGCATTTAGCTGGTTAGGATTATTGGACACCCGAATTGCATTTAGCTGGTTTGGATTATTGAGACCAGAATTGCATTTAGCTGGTTAGGATTATTGGACACCCGAATTACATTTAGCTGGTTGGGTTTATTGGACACCTGAATTGCATTTAGCTGGTTGGGTTTATTGGACACCCGAATTGCATTCAGCTGGTTTGGATTATTGAGACCAGAATTGCATTTAGCTGGTTGGGATTATTGGACACCCGAATTGCATTTAGCTGGTTTGGTTTATTGGACACCTGAATTGCATTTAGCTGGTTTGGATTATTGAGACCAGAATTGCATTTAGCTGGTTGGGATTATTGGACACCTGAATTGCATTTAGCTGGTTGGGTTTATTGGACACCCGAATTGCATTTAGCTGGTTGGGATTACTTCAAAATTCTAGTGTTTTTACACACCTTGAATACCCTCATAATCTGATGCATACCCTTGGGATGTGCATACCTAGTTTGAGAATTCCTTTACTAGATAGTACTGATAACTAAAAAAGAATCTTTTTTCTCAGTTCTATTGTATATAGAGTGTGTGTGTGGCCTTATCAAAATACTAGTGTTTTTAAAAACCTTGCATACCTGTGGAATTCTTCTTGTGTGACCTGGTTTGAGAAACTCTGCTCTTGTCTATCAATCACACCTCCAAATACAAGTATTAATTTGAGAGAAGATATTCCTTCATGTTTCTTTCATGGTAGGTGGTTGCGGCACAATAGTGTACGGTGGCACGCAGTTTGAGAACCATTGTTCTACTTTATCAAGCCCACCTGCAAATACAAGAATTGATTTGAGAGAAGATATTCTCTTCTGTCTATTATTATTTCTTTTTTTGCTTTGAATGTTTGCCTGTCAGGCGAAGCTTTAATGATTGGCCTTTATTTATTTTGATTATTAATAGCCTTTTTCTCTTGTCATCTGGTTGTCCCCCCTGTCATGTTCTGGCTTGTTTCTTGGGGGGGGGGCATTATACCCACTACCATCACCTGTCTTCCATTCAAAGTCCCCCCACCCTTTACCTACAGCTCTCTTCCATGGTTGCCAAATTAGCCATCTTCTGGTTAGATTTGGTTGATTTTAAAAAAAAAAAAATTTGCAACTAATTTCACCGATTAAATCTAGTGAGTTTAATAAGAATGAATATTCAATTTTTCCTAATTTGATTCAGAGTCTTGGTTTTATATTGTTATTTCCTTTGATGAATTTGCTTTAAAAGAGTATATCCATTTGTCGCATAAAGGAATACCCGTGGTCTACCAGTGTACCAGAATGATCATCTTAGAAATAAATCTCAACTTGGAGCATTATTGTTTGGTTCAAAAGGACCTTAGAGACCAAAAAAGTTTTTTTTATTTAAAAAAAAACAATTTTTTTTTCCTGATGGTACTTAGTGGTGAGTACTCATGCAAATTTTCAAGTCTGTAGCCCCAAGAATGTAACCAGGATAGCCGTGGACGTATGCATGCTCAGAGTAGAATCTGTAGCCCACTTGGCTGGTTGATCAGATGGGAGCTGTGGTCATTCATTATATATGTATAAGCAGCTCTGAGCAGAATTTGATTTGCGCCCCATTCCCATCACCTCGGCATTGCAAACACTTGACTATTGGGGGCCCACTGGTAACCATCAGGCCCTAAGCTGCTGCTTAGTTGGCTCATGCCTTTGGCCGGCTCTGTTGAAAACATATAAAATTTAACTGATTTTAGCAATCTTGAAGCTGGTTTTAGCTATATAACAAACCAAACTTGACAGCGCTGCTCTCTTCCCATAATATCCCCTAACTTCTATGTACATATTTCACCAGAACACTAAGCATTGTCAGTTGATAACAGGCCCAGTAGGCTAATGTCACCAGGCATCCATTTTACTGTTTCTAGAGGATTGTTTTCTGTTTTTTTCTTCCATTTCTCACATATATGGGGATGAAGTAGT
>OY735222.1:50948705-50978705 GCA_963457665.1 Thysanoteuthis rhombus | reverse complement strand
GGCAAGAGATGTGACTTATTCTTTGATTGACCCCTTTTCCAATTTTTTGATTGCTCACCCTAACACAGTGTGCTGCCAAAAGATGTGACAGTTTTTATCAAGTGACTTATTTGCATTAATGGTCTTGAGAAGGAAGATGTAGTGCTTCACTGTGCCACCAACTTCAGGTATCAATTTTCTGATTGTTGAATCCTTTGTGAAAAGCTGAGTCAGTCTTGTCCATTCATTTGGTCTGTATGTCTGAAATCATTTATTATGGGGATCAATAATGTTTTACTGAACTCTTCCTTTTTAGATGTAGCAATAAGAACCATTAGACTTGAAAATACTTCGCCAGTTGAGTATGATATTTGAGAAGATCAGTGTAAAGCCGCCTTCATTAGGACTTTTTCATGATTGTTGACAGGATAATGTTAGTTGGATAAATTTGAAACTGATAACCAAAACAGTTTTTAAGTGGTCTGGCTGGATGGCTATGTATGTGTTATGCATACAGGTCATACCGATGGAGCTAGAGGGTTGAAAATTTAAACATTTACTCATGTCTAGAAAAACCTTTTTTCAACTGCCCTTCCCAGGTTTTTAGGAGGGAGATCAATTTGCAATGTAAGTTTTTGCTAAATTGGCCCCATAGCTTGTGTTCAACAGCATTTGTACATGCTGCCAAAAGACGTGGGTCACATAATGGTTTCTATCAATCAACTAAGTAGACTTGTGTGTATGTTTTTAGACCAGAATATTAACCATCCTAAATCTTTATAATTTGGTAATTTTAGAGAAAAAGAATATTTTAAGCAGTCTTATTTTTTTGAATAACATACAAGTAGAGGCCATACAGGCTATGTTCTCCTTCCTATACTCCTCCAGAACACACTGACGCTGACGACATCTTATTACTTATGGGTCTCTCAATGGTCATCAGAATAGAAAAAATTGTTTCATACTATTAAATAACAATTATATAGGCCTCAGAATCTACTTGTTGTAACCTTTATTTAACCACAGACAATATTTGAAATTCCAAAGAATCTCACATGTTGAGAAAATGTTCAACAAATTATATTGTAAGCTAGCAACACTGTAGGCTGACTGTTGATATGTCTTAATTATGTACGTGAATAAGACACGAGGTATAATTCAATCAGAAGGTAATATCTATTTATCTATATTTAATAAAAGATTAAAAGATTATAGGAATTGATGCTGCACATAGTGATGAGAATGATCTGAGGAAGACAACTTTTGTCACCTATGTTTGAATTCAAAACAAGTAAAATTTCACATGTCATTGAAGGTGCCCATTAGCAGTAGATTGAAAGCTTTAACTAACAGGAATGATGTTGAATGTTTTTTCATTTTGGAAAGTTGAAATGGATTCAGCTAACGATGGTTTTTGCCAGTGTACCTCTCATGTGGAGGTCTGAGTTGTGTAACAGTTAATGACACGGCAATGAGATTGGCAAGTCATGTTCAAACTCCAGCTGAGGCTGTTTATGTTCAATCTGCAGTGTTGTCCTCGGGAAAAGCATGATTCCATCTCTTCTCTCTCCAGGTATGGTTAAAATAGCAGTGCAGAGTGAGCTCTGTTTCTTTGGGAAGCAACCTGTCTGGGAGGACCACTCTGAATTTAAAGGCAGTTTGATAAAGCTGTATTGGGCTTTGCCCTTCACGTGAATATTGCACGTTGAGGGGGAGACTTGCTGTATGGGCAACCACCTGTCTACCATACAACCTTGATGAGTCCTGCGACCTGGAGAGAAGCGAGACTTCCTGTTACGGATCCATTGTCTTGCGAGACTGACGGGTGTTACCGCCACCACTTCTCCCAACCTGATTTTTGTTTACTACATTTTCACAAGTTCTAGAGCAACGACTTATCCATTTTGAAGATGATCTAAGATGAAAAGTAGTCACCAGGTGTCACTTCAGTGGGGCCAGGTATTTTTAGATTTTGTTACTTTCAAATTTCATTTATCAATTGCCAACCTCAAAGACAGGTGTCATGGTTTGTAAAATAAAAACTAAGAGCAATCACCGCCTGGATGCTGTCCCATTGTCTCTCGAGACAGAAGTGAGCCTTGTTATTATAGGCACGTTAATAAAATTTCCCAGACAATTTTTTTTTTTTAAGAATTGTATAAAATCAGCTGACAAATAAATTTCGCTTGACGTGTATGTTTCTCTTGTTTGCAATTGTTATATATTTATCCAAACGTAAATAATCCCACCCATTCTTAATAGGTGCTCTGCTAGTGCATGTTATTATTAATATTGCAGTATTGTTTCTCGAGAATCTGATCTCTTTCTTGAACACCCTCCCCGTATCCAGAGCCCTTCCTTCTCTTTGACTGACTGACTCAGTCATTAGTCTTTCTTTTGTTCCCCTGTCCCCCACGGGACACATCCATTATCTTTTTAACTCTTCTCTCTCTCTCTCTCTTTCTCCTGTAATTAACGCATCCCCTCTGGGGTCAAACTCAATTTTTCCCCCCATTCATCTCTTCAACAGTTTTTTAATCCCTCGTCGTTCATTGACCCTTCGTTGACGGGAAAAAAAAAGAAGAAACTTTTTATTGTTTACTTAATGCACGAAATCCGCCTCCTTGCCCTAGTTTCTTTTATCAACATTTCTACCCCCACCCCGCCTTTATTTTTTTATACTTTGTTTTTGGGGTTAAACGCTTGTTGTCACATTGAGAAAGAGAGAAAGAAAGAGCAAATTGGTTGATGGCATTGTAACCTTTGTTTTCACAGGAAGTATTAACGAATAAAACGATTAGGATTTAAGTAATACTCTTTTCAAATGAGGCAACTGATTTTCTAATTTTCACTCAAAAATTAACTGGGGTCGGGCAAAGAAGCAGTGAAGTTCGCTTTATATTTTGTCCAGGTTGTTTTCGTTGATAGTTGCCAGTCGTTTTCTCTCAACAACCTGACAAAGGGGTCATGACATTTTAGAAGCACTTGGGTACTGGCAATACTGTCAATCGCTATGGTGCACCTGTCGTATGACTACAGACCCACCAAATCTCCCGCATTTTGAAACCAAGTGCTGTCTTCCCGTCCCCGCATGTAATGGATTTGTACGAATCTACCGCATGGAAAAAAAAATACACCTGTAAAATATTTCCCCTCCTATTTGCAGAGCTAGCAAGTCTCCTGCATTTTGCAGTTTTAAATAAAAGAAAGTTTCAATCCACTGAAATAGATGTTTTAGAGCTTCTAGAATTTAAAATTCTCTTTGCCCCCACCCCAGTAGTGGAAAGGGGCATTTGTCAGGAAATCTCCTCCCTGAAAATTTCTTAAACTTGGCAGGTCTGTCAGAGACAGTTGGATTTTGAAAAATACAAAGAAAAAAGAGAGAAAAAAAAAAAAGGAAAATGAACAAGTTGAACAGAATAAAAAAATAGTCAAAATAAGAATTATTATCATTATCTTCACATGTTTTTGTTCTGGAAAAATCTGACTTTACTCCAGGGAATCCTCCTATTTCGAATTTATCCATTTTCCCATTCATTTGGATTTGGAAAGTCGTACTGTCTCAGACATATGATAGGTACATCCCAACACTTGGTGCCTTGACCATCTGCCCGTGTTGCTGGTACCTTGAGCCCACCCTGATTATTATTATTTTTTTTTTTCTGGTTTTCCCCTCACTTTGAAGAAGGTTCGCAGGGAACATTTTCTCAACTTTGCTCTACTGACTGCGCTAGAAACTTGAATCATTTCATTATCATCAAGTCAAAAGTTTGTCTCTGATCCAGTTGACTCATGCCTTCCATCTACTTCTGTCTCCCATTGTGTTTGACAGGTCATCTGGTTGACATCCAATATCACTTGCTGGTTGATCAAGATATGATTGTTCTGGTCGTCCTACTGATTTTCTCTCGTGTGATGGTCACCAAAGTAACGCATTGCTCACTAGTTACTCTTTGTCTCACCATGAATGCCCATCAAAATGCCATCTTCTCTCACGGATGGCATTTGTAACAAACGGTAAATTCCCAGAAAGCTGCTTCTTGGTTGGATGTTGTTTCAAACTAACATTTTATTCTCTGGATAATTTAGAATAATATAAAAATGAAGTTCATTTTTCTTTTCATTAATAATAGATATTGAAGAAAAATGTTTCTATACTTTTTCAATACTTTTATAAACATTTCAAAATTTCCATGAAGAAAAATTGATCATTAATCCATTATATCATTTTGTAGAAATTCTTTTAACCACATAAATTGGTCTATTACCTCATTTACCCTCCTCTTTTTTTCATTATTGCCAAATCAAAATTGGCCATTTTTGAGATTGAAATTCTAAATGGTAAATAAGAATTAGATTAAAAAAACAATTTGAATTAGAGCATTGGTGAATTTCTATGAGAAGACCAACAATTATTTTGATTTTCTGTTTAAATTTTATAGAAGGAAGATTTTCACTATTTTCTTGTGGTTCTTGAAAAGATGTGTAGTCCCTCCTACAGAGCTATTAGTATTGCTTTATTTTTGCATAGTATACTCCAATATAACCAGTGGTATTTTACTGAAAAAGGAAATTTGGGGCTGCCAGCCTTAGTTGCTGTAGTGATTTGATTAGCAGTGCAAGCCCCTGCAGCTATTTTTTTTTGTGCATTCTTTAAGTTGATGCATTTTAAGAGTAGGTTGATTGAATATGTAATGTCCCATTTCAGCAAATTAGAAACAGTAGAAAGAAAGAAACAGAATGAGATTTTAGTAGTATGTAGATAATGAGGGAATGCTGTTCCCATGCTTTCCACCACTGAATATAACATGGTTTATTAGTTTTTTAGAAGCCATATAAGTTGTATAGGTTATTTGTTTTGGTAATAGAATGAAAGGTTCGTGATCAGGAAAAAGTCACAAATTTGGTTTTTGGCAGTGGGAAAATGTTCATTTAATTTATAATCATTTTATTTTAAGACACTTTTAAACTGAAAAAAACATATCTTGTGCAAACTGACAAGACAATTTGTGATTACGTGTTTGAAAAAAAATCACATTTTAATCAATAGTATGAGACAATGCAAGGAATAAAACTTATTGATAATAACCTACATCATGTGATGGTATTACATTAAAATTGAATGTAGTGGTGTCTGTTCATATCTGTATGGTTAGGGTTGTCATAAATAGTCAAAATAGTCTCATTCAAATTATTGTAACAAAATAAGTAATATTTTTAATTGGTAAATATGGTCCGCCTGTCAAGCAACACATGAGTTGCAAAGCTGTTCTTATTTAATTACTTGTAATAAAATAAGTAATATATATATATATGCTTCCCATTCAAACGAAGATTTAATGGTTCTACTTTTAAGTAACACATTCAATGATTTATCATGAGTTTTGTGATTTCCCCCCCCTGCAACTGATAGATCTACATATGAATGAAAAGGTGTACAATGGTGTGGTAGCTAGTAATGTATTCTGGCTCAAGGAACTCGGATAGCAATAGCTTATGAAGAAGGCTTGTATGAGGTTAATTTTTTTTTTTACTATTCTCTTTTACACTGGTAGAAAATGTGTTTCTAATACTTGTAAGTTTACATTCAATTATTTTTAGAATCAATAAGTCAGCAATATTTGAATATTGAAAATGTATTCATTGAACACTTAATTCATTTACTTGGCATGAATGCGTTTTCAATCTTATTTCTTTTTGTTACTTTCAAGTGAAATGAAAAAAAATGGATATCGAACTTTCAATTCAAGTAACCATTTATTTCCAGATGAATAAATTTTATAAGTAATCTCTATGATGTTAAAAGTATGTGACCTCAAGTCAGATGTTTTGAATCAAGTTACTCTTAAGATTTGCCAATTTGAAGAATGCAAAATAAATCCAGTTGATTTGCAACTTGTTGATAATAGTGTGGGGTCAGGTTTTGCTCTCACTTCTATCTATATTAATGACCAATATATCAGGTAATTACACTATAATTAGCAATTAATAGTCCCATTATTTACTTGATAGTTTGCAGAGATGTAAAAAATCCAGATACAGTCTGATCACATCAGATTGTACCAATTTTCTCTGAAAGGGTGACTCACTGGGTTTTAGGGGTATCTAGATTCTTTTAAATATAATTTTCTGTTTAAATTTGTGACCAACATGTGCATCAAGTACAATACGAAACATCCCGAAATCCAAAAATTATTGACAAAATTATTCAATTTCTTGAGTCTGGCCCATCATATGGTGTTTTAATGTTGAGAATATACTTATGCCATTGTAGGTAATATCAGGGTTTTTTTTCATTCTTGGTCACCCATACTTTGTCTGTCCCATGATATACTTGTAAATGTAAGTGGGCTTTCATCACCTTCGTAGCAAGGAAAGGTGATGGAAAGCTTACTCGACCTTTGATATATTTTTCACTATATTATAAGCATAAAGTGAGTAATTTTTTCGAAATCCACTTGAATAATCATTAAATCAACTAATTTTTGATGAATCCCATTTATACAACGGCTACTTTTTCTGCGGAGATTTTTGGTTACAGTTTAAATTTTCTTACCATCTGACATAAATCATAGTGTAATTGATGGTCATTTTAGATGACAAAAATTGACATTAAAACCGTCTAAGACCTGCTTTAAGTTTGCAGAAGTAATTTCTATTTTTTAACCACTAACTTTATGCTATTTTATTGTAAAAGTTCTTGGAAAATCTTGCAATATACCCCGTGCATATTATAGATTTTACTTGAAAACTAATCCCCAAGAGAAATGGACATTTGTTGTGAAATCGATTCATTTCTCTCAGATAATATGTTGTAATAATATAACAATGCCAACAGGGCATTCAGAATCACCTGAATTATACTTGCAAAAGCATTTGATGATACTGAAAAATGTTTGAAATGTGTAATCTGATCTTGGCTGGAAAGAAATGTTCAATAATGAATCATTGGTTAATTTGGAGTTTGATTCTAATGTTTCACTGGGATCTTTTTCACAAATGCAGTTTTGTTCTTTGTTTCTTGTGTCTCTTCCCACTTCTCCTTTTTTTCTCTTTATTTTGGTCTACTGATTGCCTTACTCCAAGTGTAGTACTCATGTTGGCACCAGTATGTGAACCATACGCTGCTGGTATGCAGCTCACTTTCAGATCTCTGGTGACGGTTTTAGTTCTCTGATGAGCTTAAGATATTTATAGAGTCATTGGTGTTGGAGCCATGATATCCAGTTTCTCACAGACTTGAGGCTAGATTTAGTCTCTGGACCTGTGGAAATTCCATGGATATTGACAACTAAGATATCATTATTTCTTTTGCAATTCAAATAAAGAATTTTGTTTAAGTAATTTATTACGTATGGAGTATATCTATCATATGATGCAAAGGCAAATGGAACTATTTATCTTGCTCTCTGTGAATGTATATTCCTATCTACTACTAGTTTAACTTAATTTCAAAGTTTCAGAAATGTCAGGGAGGAGTAATGAATGAATTATAGTGAAGCATAAGCACCCTCTTCCATTCTGAGCCTTGTTCATTACATTGCAAGTGTGGGCAGGAGTTTGAGAGCGAAGAGAAAGGATGGAAGATATGAGAAGAATGAATTATAATCAGACTGTTTAACGGTGGTACATACAAACAAGTTTAATACGGGTATATCTTAATTAATGCAGTTAGTTTGTTCAAAATTTTGTCCGTACAGATCAGAACAGAACTGTTTGAGGTCATTATAATTGAATATATTTTTGTTTTTGGCTTATACTTGGTTACATCAGTTAATACTGCAAAATCATAACCATACTACATCAAAAGCCGTACCATTCAAGGCATTCTTGTTCTATTTATTAAGAAAGTCTATTTGAAAAAAACATTTGTATTAGTTTGTTTTTTAAGCGAGCTATATATTATGGTTTTGAATCTTCTTTAATCATAAGTTGTCATTTTATTACTTAGTAACATATACCATGTGTATTTTGCTAGAAGATTTGTTTATTTTAAAAACTTATCTTTTATTTATTTTGCAATGTTGTATTACTTGGTCACATTGGAATCCATAAGGGGTTGCATTTGCATTTCCGTATCATTTTTACATTTTGGCTGGGTGGTAATGTTTGTTGACATTATAACTCTACGTGCTGTGTGGACATATATTGGCAGCTACTATTGGCACACCCATTCTTCCTATTCAAACCACAGAATTAGAATTCTAAAATTACATCCCAATTCTGAAATTTATTAAAGTTTTTGTATAACTTTTGATCCCTTGGGGTTATTACAAACTGATCAAAAGTTTTCTGATCATCAGTCAGTGCTCTTTGCATTATTGGAGTCCTACAACCCATGGGAAATTTTCACCTGATCATCCTGATAATAGCAAAATCACAAATTGAAGAGTGAGCCTTAGCCAAATATATCCTTTTGTGCCCCCAAGAAAAGTGGCTGCAGACATGCATGCATGTTTGCAAAATGAATAAAAATTATAAAAATTGTCAACTTTTAATATATTTGTTATATTTTTCCTATAAAGATTAACATTACTATTCATGTTCAGTGGATATTTTACAGATCATGTAGGAATAATAATGTGGCACAATTATGCTGCAGGTCATGGACACATTGGAAAACTAAAAAGCACTCAGAAAGCGCATGCATTAACTAAAAACTGTATGGAAATCAACTCGTATATATAGCTACGATGCAGGGGAAATAACTGTATAAGTTTTGATTTTCTATATATTGGATTATTGCCTTAATCTCTCAATTGAAAAAAAATCCTGGATCCAATCAAAATTCTAATCAATTATTCCCTAGTCGATGGCCTACCTTTGTTGGCAGAAGTAAAGAACCTAACTGGTCCCTGAGATCAGATAGTTTGAGTAATGCTGGCCTGCACAGTTGGGTTTGTGGTATGTTTTCCCTACCTAATGCATATGGATTATTGACCAAGGCTGTCAACACTTTCAAAATAAAGATGAGCACAGGTAAACAAACGTGGCTAATTAATAATTAGAACCTGTCAAGTATGTTGAGGGTTACATGCCTTTATTTGGTGGTGGCCTCCCCACATCTCTCCCTTCTGTTGACTATTTACTCAATCATTATACATTCTTAGTGGGGTCACTCCCCATGTTAAATTAAAGCCTTTGGATTGAAGTAAAAGATTTTTCTGTTGTCCCACACAAGAATTAGTCAAATAAAAAAAAAAAAGATGATTGCTTTAATGATCTTTTAGAGAGTGGAATTAAAGGTAAGATTTCAGCTTCTGTAAGTCTTCAAAGCTTTTGTTGCTGCAAAGCAGTTGAAGCTTTTAACCAAGCTTTACTTTGGCAATAGAAATCATTCTTCATTTCTGACCAATGCTATTTACTCACTACTGTAGGATGACTGCCTGAGTTGAGATGTGATAAAAAAACAAAAAATTATGATAAAGGGATATAGTAATAAAAAAAAACAAACTTATCCTTATGGCTATTACATTTTACACTTGAAGAGGGCTGTAGAAATGAATAGACTAAAATGTCATGACATTGAAGATGAGAAGAGCTTAAATTGTCTGGAAAAAAAAGTTGGTATGCTAATGACTCTGAAGTGATTAGCAACCAGTATGATTAGTTCATTAATTAATCAGTGTAAAAGATATGTCCATCTATCAATGTTGTCAGGAATTTTCCTTGTAATATTTGTATTTTCTATAGCAAATAGCATTTCCTTACAATACCACTTTTCTTGGAAGTTCCCTGTTCTGTTTGTTCAAAGATTAGAGATGGATTCTCTCAACTGTGTCTTTTGTTTTCACTCATTTCTTTTATGGGAATTTCAAACCTAATTTAAGTAGCAGTTTCTGTTGATACTTTTCATAGTAGTAATTGTTTGGGTAATGTTTTGACACAAGGTCGAAACAAGAAATCTGAATTTTGTAGACACAAGAAAAATTTGCCCAAGCTCTATGTTCACTATAATAATATTAGGACTTCCAATGCGATCAGGCATATTGGGCAGTGCTCATCTCAATTTTGAATGATATGGAGTTCATTCATTGTTTCTATAACAATTGTTGGTTTTTACGGGGTTAGTGTGTTGGTCTGACACCCAACCCTGTGTCTGCTATGGTCATTTTTGTAAAATCTGTTGATATGATCCAGTAAATCTTTATACAAGTCACTGCGAAAAATTTGAGCCTCCCTAATCCAGGAGTGTCAGATCAGACTTTTTTTTAGAGCATTAATAGTTAAGGCTTAGATAATTTATTCATAGCATCTACTTCTATAATCACTAATGTCTGTTGCTTTGTGATACAAAAATGGTCACGCTATATTTCTGTTCATATTCAGGTGTTTAGAACAGCTGCAACTTTAATCTTTTGGGCACGTTACCCTAAATACATTTCAATGAAAGGGTATAAAAATAATTGAAAACAGTTTTTTTGCTATTTTCAAAATCTCTGCACATGAAGTGCATGTGGAGTTAGGGGTCCAAAAAGAGAGGGATTAGTTTTCTGTTGTTAATAAGTAATAAAATGATCCTTCCATTATTAATTCATCTTATTGTAAGATGTCATTGGCCATAGGTAGGGGGATCGGTTTTTCTTGTTAATGATTCATACATCTCTACCTATTGCTTTAAATAACTGGAAAGCACTCAGAGAGTGCATACCTCTGCCAATGCCATTGTCAGGGGAAGTGATTGTGTATGGATCCGCCCCCAAGTTTCATCACTTCTTCCTTGGACTATTTCTCATCCTTCCACAAAATGTCATTGAAATTCATTGAGAACATTTGGAGGTATTGTGTGGACGAACAAAATTCTGGTGATATTATTTTGTGAGAGCATATAATGACAACATAGGGGAGGTAATTGTACATGAATCCATGTTTTTGATTTTTTTAATATTTCAGATTTTTTAGTGATCACTACCCAATAAAAGGAGAGAGGAATACCTTGATAATTGATAACCCCTTTTCCAAACTTATCTATTGATCACCCTTTGTCAAAATATATTGGTCCTGTGAAGGTTTCTGTTGTGTAACTAACCAGACCTGTTTTTTTTTTTTTTTTGTTGTTTTTTTTTTTTTCAAATTCTCTCAAGTGTTTACAAGATAAATACAATTGAAAATGTACGAATAATAATTTATTACAGATAAGCAAACAAGCAGGAAAAACCCTCTTTGCCGTAATATATCATTGTGAAGTATGTAAAATGACTTTCTATCAAAGGCATCAGGAAAATATGACAGAGTGAAATGAAAACTGAATTAATTTGCCCTCTTTTTGTGACTAGTTCACATGGTTGTGTGACTTAATCCACATTGTTTTCCGAACTGCTGTTTCCTGCAAGTATTTTCCTACCGGATATAAGATCCATCTCTGTAATTCCAGGATCAACAAACACCTTGCGAACCTATCATGAAATCACTTCTACTAAAGAGTGGTTTCTGGACTTTCTATAGGGTCACTCAGAGTATGAAAAAAACTTGCATTCCAAGGGAAATTATGAATAACCCTATCCACATATACTGTGTTGGGCATGATCAATTAAAAAGTTAGGAAAAAAGGGTGATCAATGAATAAGTTACTTCTCTTGCCTTTTGTTGGGCTGTAATAACTAAAAAAGATCTGAATTTTCAAAAACCAAGCAGGCTCAAACTCGTGACTAATTTAGCAAAAATTTACATGCATATTGAACTTCCCATCTGAAAATCCATTGGTGGGGGATAAAAAAAAACAAAAACATTTTCCTTATTCATTGAGAGAAGTCTGAACAGTAAGGGTTAGGCAAAGTCTAGTTATGACCCAAACCCAGTAAGTCATTAAACTGGTCTGTTGTTGGTAGCCGTGATTAAAACTAAGTAGCAATCTAAAAATACACCAAGTAGTATAATAAATATCTACTTTTATTCTTGCTGAGCAGAAAATAATGACTTGCCTTATACCTCATTAGTCATAGGTTAATACTAAAATCACGGAACATGTGTTTAATTTATTACTTGATTCTGACAGTCGATGTAATTGCCTCACATTTTGAACTGGTTTAAATAA
Source organism: Thysanoteuthis rhombus (assembly GCA_963457665.1). NCBI lineage: Eukaryota > Metazoa > Mollusca > Cephalopoda > Oegopsida > Thysanoteuthidae > Thysanoteuthis > Thysanoteuthis major. The sequence goes on along the minus strand of OY735222.1, from coordinate 50,966,692 downwards.
CCACTTCATTGACTTAATGCTGCTATCTATATCTGTGTTGACAATAAATGAATGATAGATTTTCAAGTGAATAAATTGTTTCCTTTCAAGCCTCCATATAATTTGATACTTTTTAACATCTTTACAAATATAAAGTTAAATAGGACACTTTCTTTTCTCCCATTCCTCATAAAGATTCTTTTAGAGCTGAGTCACTGAGAAGGTGTGGGTAGGTATGGACAGTGGAATAAAGGAATCAAGTTCAAACTTGAGCTGAGACAGTTTGCATCCACTTTGCACTAATGCCATTGGGAAAGATATGAATCCACTTTTTCCTTCTCACAGCTATGGGGACAAGGCAACTAGTTTAAAAGAATGAACTTGTGAATGGGGCCCTTTTAAGGCAGCTGGTTGCCAAACTTCTTCCTTCTGGTAGCTCTTGCCAAATGTATTGCTCTGCTTTCCTTTGAACGACAACAGTGAGGCTGAGGTGGGAATTCTGTACGCTAGGCATTCCTGGATCTCCATATGTTTGTGCCCTGGAGAGGTCACCAGTGTTATTCCTTTGTCTACCGAGACAGGAAGAGACTTTCTTCTTCTGTGTGTCAGAAGATTCCACTGTCAATCTCCGCCCTCTGTTCAATACCAACTGAGTACCTCATCTTACATTTGGGATCCTATGAGAATAGTTGCTGTATTGCAGGAGTATCTTTCAGAAGTATGTTTTTGGTCTGTAATCTGATGCTCTAGTATTTAAATCCTTATCCAGAACAAATGCTTATTTTATATGAGATAATTGATCTTGAAAGTGCATTGCTAATTAGTTGAAAAAATTTTTTTTATATCTACTTGTATAATGAAGAGAATGATCTTTCTTTCTCTGTCTGTAACAATGAACCTTTTCACTTGAAAGTAACAATTTTTCTGATAAAAATATCTCCAATCCACCATTTGAAACAGTAGTTACTCTCTTCTGAAAAAAAAAATGTGAATATTTTTATAAGGATTAACTAGTGTTGAAATAGAGATGCTTTGCTTCAAGCAGAAACTGCAGGGGCTACGATATGGTGCTGCCGGTTACTCCTCTTGATGATATTACTTGGTGGCAAGGTGATCAGAGCATTCACATTGTTTGAAATTGTTCTGCATCTTCAGCAGGTACCTCAGTATCACAATTTTTTTGTCACTTGACCTGTATGCCTCAGCCGGGTCAACCAGCAGAAACTTAATTAGCCTTCAACTGCAGAATAGTTTAAACTGTGAACTCAGCTGCCATGGCTATCTCCCCAGGGTCTTTCTTCATTTGTTTAGGATCCAAACCTATCTTTTGTAAGAAAAAGCGCTCTGGTGTTGCTGGGAAACCACGGCAACTGATTTCAATGGGAAATAAGGTTGCTTGCCATCCTTTGAGGAGATTTTCATTGATCAAATCCGAGTAATTGGCTTCCTTTAGTTGATGACAGATGGCTTGGCTCTCCTCACAGGTCAGTGTGAGTTCATCTACTAAAATGGTCTCTATATATAATGAAACAAAAGATTGAGATCTGTTGAACTTCTGGTTTGTTTCTAATTGAAAAAATCTATTTGTAAGTGCATTCAGTGTTTGTACTTTTTGTACACTGGTATTAAAAATTGATTTTTTAAAAATAAATTTATGACTCTGTTAGACTGAGACTGTTATAAGAATATTGGATCTGCCTTCCGGCTCAGATATTAGTTCATTTCTCAACAGTGGTCAGTGTTTGAACACATGTGAAACCCACCCAACCCAAAATTAGAATGCACTCAGCGAGCACATACTTTGGGCTATATGCAAATTAAAAACTGAATAAAAATCAGTTAATATATAGCTACAATGCGGGGAATGTAACTAAGTTTTGTTTTTCCATATTTTGGGTTATTGTCTTCATCTATGAAAATATTTCTTTCAATAAAAAAAATCCTGGATCCACCCCAATCGAGCCCATTGTCCACCCTTCCATAAAATAGCTTTGTAATTCAATGGGAATTTTTTGAGATATGTGGACAAACAGACAAACATGAATGAATGGTAGAGGTATCAAGACTGCTAGGCCTTCCTCATATGGAAGATTGGTGCAATACCATCTCCTCCTCTGTTGATTTGGCATTATACCAGACAAAGCTAGACTTGGTAAACATCTATAACAATACTAGGCAAGTGGATATTGTTAGCTATTGATCATAATGTTCTAATTGGGAAAGCTTTTGATCATCAGCTGAAATCCTTTAAAATATTTTGGTGCCAAGATCAACTTTAACACAGAGCTATTTGGGGATCTTTGTGTTCTAGAAACACTTACACCAGAGCTGAGCGAGTCCAGCAAATACTTCCTTTAACTTTTTTAATATCCAGTCTAAACATGGTTCAATTGATGGTCATATTTTACAAATCCTTGTTCAACTAAGGATTGAATTTATTTTAATGTAATATTATTTCAATATGAGTTTCTTAGACATACCCTCATTTAGACTAGCATCTGATGAGAGTTTGGAACCTGCTATAGTTTGAATTGGCTACTCATGAGCTCTTCTCAAGTTTCAGACCCTCCTGTCAAACTAGATACAACATGAAGAGATTGAAATTCATTTCTTATCATCTCAGTCTATGACCCCCTTCAAATGAGCTCAAGGGAGCCATATAGCCCCTATTGAGAATGGCTTGTTTAGATTATGAACTTCCAACAACTACAAAGCATTTTAGCCAGAGATCTAACTTGATGCCAATATCACTAATTTTTCCCTTGTCTCATTTGACACTAAATTTTCTTAAAACAGCTAATGTAGAAAAAATATACTGAAACCTGTTTGACCTTCTGCCAAATTCATCTCCTTCCACTTGATCTCATGAAAATGTCATAGAAAACACTAAAGTATCCAACCATTATTTCATCATTGTTTGTGTACTCTAAAGCATTTGGCTTCAGGCAAAATTATCAGTGATCTAATGTTCTCATTTCTGAAAAAGTGGGACATTCTTTGGTTGGTGGGTTGTAATAAATCATAATCTTGTTTTATTTTTGTCAACTTGTAAAGAAATTAATTTTAAAAAAATATTTACTTTGATATCAGCAAAATGGTATCCCAAGGAATCTTTTTTGTTACACTCAGATCATTTCAGGTTCCCTAAGTTTTTGATAAATCGACTGGAATTTGCCATTGACAAAATCAGCAGAGATCAAGTTCATTGGGATATGATATCAAATGTCTTAAAATCTTAAATGAAGGTCCAAGCTTCTTGGTTTATTCATTTTTGACCTGAAAATTTTGGATATGATTACAATTCTCTCTGAATTGTATGATAAAACCAAGTATAGTTATTATGCTATTATTTCCATTAGATTAAATATTAGCACTGATATCAATATTAGCATTATTGGTTGACCATTTCCAGTGGTATGGTAAGATGTCACAACTGGTAGCCTTCTTAGCTGCAGGAGTTACCAGAAAAAGGGTAGTTTACCACCTATTTACCTTTCGGAGCTCCACTTCTGATTGTTTTCTGTCAGAGTAACCTTCTTTATAGCTAAAGGACTCAAACTGCCTTGCTATTTACCCATAGTGGAGGGTGAAGTGGATCCATGCCATTCTCTAGGACATGCGAAGTGAATGTAAGCCTCATCTGTAACCTGCACTATGATTCTAATACATAGGTTATGTCAAACATGTAGTTTGTTATTCCCTATAGGATATTATCATAAAGTATTGTATATGGATGTTGTTTTATACTACACATCATTTAATTTTTTGAAATGGGACAGACTTACATAGGTTACTCCAAAAACGTATTCACTGATGAGGGATTAGTAAGTATAACAACAGATGTGACTCACTGTTCATGTCACTATATACATACGCACACACATATACACACCTATTTTATAAAAATATTTGAAAGTATATTTGTATATATATATATATATATATATATATATATATATATATGTACACATACCTTTTTAGTATAAATATTCAAACGTATCTATCTATGTATATATATATACATTCCTTTCTTTATACAAATATTCTAAAGTACATGTATATATAATGAAATAAAGGATTCACAACTCTAACACATTTATGTTTCTACCCTGTTTATGTTTTTCAAGGTGAATGATTCAATTCATTTTAGATTCCGATCTAGAAAATTTTTTTCGGTGGGGGGTATCTATTTTTCTGGGTGAAGAACCTTCCTCTTATTCTATTTATATATCTTTTTTTTTCTCTCTTCTTTTGCTTCTGAGGGTTTCTCTTGGGTGATATTGTATATCAAGCTGAAATATCCACCCAAGAAAAACCCTTGAAAGCGAAATACTATATAGGAATGTTTAAAACACCTTTTAAACTAAGATTAGTACCTATCAGTCCATTACTGGAGACCAACTGATAGCAACCTCACACCCACAGTGAAAAGGAAAATATTAGAACAAATACATATATGCCAGGACATTGAAACCTATGCCAAAATAAGAAATTCAAAATCCTCACCTTTGCCAATAAAACAAAAAGCAGAATTATTAAAAAAGAAAAAAGGAAGTAGCATTAAAATGCCGGCACTGCTCACAATTTCTAATAAAGAGCGTAATTTAATACATCACATACTGGTATACAAAAATTAACCACCGTAACTAACTTATTACCCTTGTTATTATTAACAATAGTAGTAGCAGCATTACTATGAACTCTAACATAATTATTATTTTATACTACCAGCCAATTTAATAACAACTCAATCATCTTTTTCTAATTGTCTTAGATATATACCAAACCTAGAATGGATGAAAAAATTAAACTAACAACTAAGGTCATGTAAAAGTGAACCCCATCATAAGGGAGCAAACTGAAGTAATAAAGAGAAAAAATCAACTTCCGCAGTGGAAACAACACACTGATAAAGTGTCTACTGTATCCCCTAGACAGAAAATTATCTCCACTAACAAGACGTGACCAACAACTAAATTTGGAAAAGAAAAGACAAAAAAGAAGAAAGAAAAAGATATGTAAGTAGAATAAGAGGAAGGTTCTTCACCCAGAAAAATAGCCCCCCCCCCCAAAGTCCAAAGTAAGGATCTAAAATAAAACAAATCATTTGCCTGAGGAGGCACAAATAGGGCAGAAACATACATTTTTGTGTAGCAAATACTTCATGTCATCATATTTTGAGCTCTACTCTAATTTAACTTAATGTTGAATGTATGTATTCCTCATTTGTACTCTCTTACTCTCTCTCTCTCTCTCTCTCTCTCTCTCTCTCTATATATATATATATATATATATATATATATATATATATATATATTTAGTATATGTTGGTTTCTCGGATAACATTTTAGTCACCATTGAATATTTATGGAGTTTTATTTATCAAGTTCAATGTATCATAAACTTCTATTGAGTTATGTCACTGGACGTCTCTGGTGATTAGGTGCAGGAAGTAGCTTCCAGATTGATCTCTAGTTTGTTGATTCTGTGCTTTATTATTCAACGTAATCTGAAATGCTACTGTAAGCCTTCATATTACCGTCATTAGCCTCTTTCTAACTATCATTATTTATTAGCATTCTATATAATATATGAGTTGATGTGTTCAGAATGAAAGCTTATATTTAGACATTTCTCCATCAAATGAATGTTTATTTTTGTTATATTACAAACAGGGCAATGTTTTTTCCTTCTCTGGATATTGAATTTTGGATCATGGCATTTTGAAAAAATATGCCCTTATATCTACATTAATGAGGAGGAAAAAGGTCTTCATTTTGAAAATAGAATATAAATACAAGTAAATATTTTTTAAAAATTGGAAAATAAGCTTCTATAAGCTTTTGAAATAGGCATGATGAGCCATCAGATACTATTATTGCTGCTGGGTCATTGAAGGTGACCAAATGACCTGCGCTATCAACTCTTTTGAACTGTAGCAATATATTGAATGTTTGTGTTGCTTAGTTTTAATCCCTTGTGTATAATCTGACGGGGCAGTATACATTGTTATTACAAAAACAAAGCTTATTATCTATATATTGTGTAATAAATAAGTCTGAGTCACTTTCTATTCTCTTCTCTCAACTACTGTTGCAGATTTGTGGCATCTGTTGTTCTAAGCTTTTAATTTTATGTCTCTGATGACAATGGTAGTTTCATCTAAACTATTAGGTGAGAATAAAAGTTATGTCCGATGTTCAAGTTTAATTGGAAACACAAATGTAATAAGTGATTAAAGTTATGTTTAATCATCAATATACACTTCAATTTCACTTTTACTTTATTCCATCTATCAACAAGCGACTGATTTTCAAACCTCTACTCTTACAGTGAGTTTGTCTATCAAAATGGTCTTGCAAACTCCTAAACAAATGATGGTTGGTTGGAGCAAGGTCAGGATACCATGGTGGATGAATGATTTTTTTTTCCCAGCCAAATACTTCTGATATTTTGACTCATCCCTGCAGTATGAAAATGTTGATTTATTGTGATAAAGAACAACTCTTTCTCTTCACTGTTCACTGTTCTATGTTTGTATTTCTATCTTAGGCAGCACTTGTGGTGTTCCACTGTGGCTTGTTTTCACTTTGAGTTGAGTTGTTTGCTGCAGAACTGCAAGCTATAATAATTTACTTCCTTTAGTACAGAACTGATATCTGACAAGATGTACAACCGATCTCATCTAATCTCAGATAATATAATCTCTAATAGCCGTCTATCAGCCTGTAAATATTTATGACAGCCGGTTCCATTTATTATAAGAAAAGATTTAATAATCGTGAATACGGTCTGTGCACATAATTGTTCTGTATTTGCTATGTACGACAATTACTACGATATATCTATGTATATATCTATATCTATCTATCAATCTATCTATCTATCTATCTATCTATCTATATATATATATATATATATATATATATATATATATATATATATATATATATATATATATGTGAAAGCTTAGTCCTATATATAGAATAAGACAAAGGATTGCTACTCCCAAAAATAAACCCCCTGCACCGCAATAATGTTCTAAATGAAGATCTGTGAAAATTAAATCATCTGGCTGAAGAAGCCTCAAAGGGGAAGAAACATAAACGTGTTTGTGTAGCAAATCAATTATTTCACTTTTTTTATTTATATATGAATATATATATATATATATATATATATATATATATATATGCATACAGGTGTGTATATATGTCTGTATATATATGTGCATAAATATATGTGTATACATGTGTATTTATATAGATATGTGTATATACATGTGTTCATACAGATATATGTGTGTGAATAAATATATATGAATTTATGTATGTGTGTATGTATGTATGTATGTATAAATAAGTGTGTGTATACATGAGTGTATGTGTATATATATTTATATATATATATATATGCTCATATATGTATGTATATATATGTATGTGCGTAAATATGTATGTGTGTGTATATATATGTATATATTTATATATGTGTGTATGTATAGATATATATGTATGTACGTGTATATATATGTACGTATATTTATTTGTATATATATATATATATGTATATATGTGTGTATGCATATATACATATATGTGTATATTTATGTGAATATATGTATATATATATGTATTCATATGTTTGTTATATATTTGTGTATATATGTGTATATATATTTGTGAATGTGTCCTTATGTGTGTGTCTATAAATATATTATTTATGTGTATTTATGTATGTGTACGTATATGTTTATCCGTATATTCAAATTTGTCTCTCTATATATATGTCTGTGTGTTTATATAAATATATATAAATATACATATATGTATATGTTATGTGTGTATATATATTTATGTTCATGTACATATATATATGTTTATATATGTATACATATATATGTTTATATATTTCTACATATATATGTTTATATATGTAAACATATATATATATTTATATGTGTATACATATATATATGTTTATATGTGTATACATATATATATGTTTATATGTGTATACACATATATATATGTTTATACATTTATATATATATATATATATATATGCATATATACATATATATATGTGTCTATATATATGTGTATATGCATGTTTATAAGTGTATTTATATGTATGTATATGCATGTATATACGATTCTCAATCACACAAATATATATATATATATATATATATATATATGTATGTATATAATCTTTTTTCTTAATTTGCATTGAAAATAATTTTTGTTATGGTTCACCTCACAATATAAGTTTCTGCTTAAGTCGTTTACAACAGTGTTCATGGTTGTTTTATGAAAATTCAAAATTAGTGATCCAATAAAAGGTGTGAGAAGTAATGTTCTAATTAATCAATTCTTTTCCTGATTCTTTGATTGTTCACCACTAACATGGTATGTGGGCTATAAGGCTGTTCCTATTTGGTGACTAACCAGACCTGACTTTGTTTTGTTTTTAAGCAACTAAGTTGAGTATTTCTTGTGTTATTCATACAGCTGACTCCACTTCAATGATGAGAACCTGTGTTCAGGCCAAGCAAAGGTCATTATCATGTCAATTGAAATGAAAAATAATCTGCTTTCTCATTAATTACATATAAATTATTGTATTATTCTCTCATTCTGCCTCAGGACACAGATTTCAAACTGATCCCTTTTGATAGATGTTGACTATTGTGAAAGGATTTTTCTATCTTATCTTTATTTGGCCCCAGTTTCTGCTTTTCATCTGAATCTCTTTCTCCCTGGTCTCTCTTCTTTCTTTTGCCACCCCCTATTGTCTCATCTTTTTGTCCTCCTTCTTTCTCATTTTCTTTACACTCCCTTCCTCCCCATTCAGTTAGTATATTCTACAGAAATATAGTTTTTCTTTAACTCTCTGACCCACCCTCTTAGTCTTTTTAGTTTCCTTGATCCTTAAGTCAAAGCTTTGCTTGTAATTTTGCTCTCAGCCAAACATAGGATATTACCATCTGTGCTTGTCATCCATTTGCTGAAGAGCCTTTCTCGCTCTCTCTGACTCTCTCTCCCTGCTTCTCTCACTGTCTCTCCCTCTCTCAATCTCTCTCTCCCATCTCCTCCTATTCTTTCATTGACAGGTACATCCTTCCATCTATTGTACAAACAAAGGGGCGAAAGCTTTATTCCCCCCCCTAAAATGTGATTTTTGTTCATTGTTTCTCCCCACCCCCAACAAAGCCGTGATCTTCTGTCATTCATGTTTTCCTCCTCGCTCTTCTAGCTCTTCTTGCCTTAAAGATGTCTCTGATGGAGCACCATATAAAACTGAAGTTCCTTTGGACTAGGAAGGTAAATCTAGTTCTCTTTCTCTCCCTCTCTTATCTTGCTATGTTTTCAATTCCACTTAATTTTCAACATTTTTGCATTGCTGTTGTTGGCTTTTCTTGTATTTCACCAAACATTCTTTGTTGTTTCTACCCCCATCTCCCTACCTTGTCTCCCCCGACCCCCACTTTGTCTCTCCCCTTCTTATCTCCCCATGACCTTTCATCAAACGATCTTCCATCGCAAATGCAAAATACACACGTGTATGTGCTATGTTTACTCATGTATGTTTTTCCGTATATGACGTGTGTGTGTGTGTATGCGTATGTGTGTGTACTTGTATGTATGTGTTGTGTATGTGTGTTTGTGGCGTGTGTGTGTATTTTTAGAATGTGTATTTGTTGTATGTATGTATGTATACATGTGTAGATTTTGCATTTTCCCTGAAACCTTGTTTGATTAGAAGTCCTGGTATCCATCACTACTTGTCTTTCAATTTCCCGATTAGTTGTTCACTGCTTTTAATCTCTTTCACATGTGCCTATTTAATCCGGAGAGGAAATGATGAGCTTTTCCGTAAAACTTACTTCTCCACTAAATACCAGGTTTTTGATTGTTTTTATAAGGCAAAATATAAACAAATGAGCATAGTACCCATGAGAAATGACGGGATTATTTATGTATAGATTAATTATGCCAAAAAAAATGTGAATACCTTGAACAGAAGTTATTTTTCTGTAGATTTTCTATAACTCTTCATATTTTATTTTTTTTAATTTCAAAATGATAAGGTGACATAATTGGGTAAAAAGAAATAATTTGATAAATACAGAAGAGCAAAGATACCTATATTTGTGTTCTGTTCTACTACAAAGACCACAGCAGTGGCTGTATTGATGTAGACATGAACATACTGACAAAGTTGTTTGCTTTAGTGTATGCAGACACAAGCTCAACTCTCTTCCTCTTTACTTAAGTATGACAGAAACCAACAAAGAGACCAAAGTGATATCTTCTTTTAAGTAATAAGATTATTTGGGTAAAGTAGACTTGTCAATTGATTTCTCTTATAAAGCATAAAATGAATGGTTCAATAAATTAATCAAGAATTGGTCAACAAGAGGGAAACAAAATAATTGAATTTAAAACTTTAACCTTTTAAATTTAGATTTTCATTTTGTCAAGAGTTGATAAAATATATTTCAGTGATATATAGAGTATTTCCAGAAAAAAACTGTTTTTGATTAAGTATTCTGTCTTGAGTTTTTTAGAAAAATGCTGGGAACTTTTGCAAACCCCTGATAATTCCAGAGGTAATCAGTTTGATAAGTTGTGGGATGGATTATCTGTGCTTGGAAAAAAAATTTACGATGGAATCCTTTGGATGTTTCTTTGATTGATAAACATTTTTGTTATGGATCTTTGGAGACAATGGTCTTCTATTGAGTTGACAGGGTTTAGCTGTCAATGGCCCTTCTAATTCTTAATAGTCAATGTTGACAAAAATCTTATACTGTGCAAATCCCTTTCCTGTGACAAAAGTATGAGTGCACTGATTTCTTGTGCGAACGTAAACTGGGAATTTTTCATGATAATTTTCATACTGTTTCATGGCTAATAAAACTGTATTGGCTTGTTTCAATATAATACAAGTATGATTGTATATTCATATATATATATATACATATATATATATATATATATATATATATATATATATATATATATATATTTATATTTATTTATATATATCTATTTATACATATTTATTTATATATATTTATATATATATTTATATACATATATTTATATACATATACATATATTTATGTTTATATATATATTTATATATATATATTTATGTATATTTATTTATTTGTATGTATATCTATATATTTATATGTATATATATCTGTATATATGTATATATATTTACGTATATGTATATATAAACTTATATATATATGTATGTGTATATATATATATATATATATATATATATATATATATATATATATATATATATATATATATATATATATATATATATATACATATATATATTCATATTCATATATTTTTGGACCTATTTCAATATAGTGATGATCTTACCATTGGACTAAACAGTATAATTTAAAACCATGACAATCATAAACATATATATATATGTATGTATATGTATATATGTATATATATATATATATATATATATATATATATATATTTATTTATTTATATATTTATTTATTTATGTATGTATATTTATTTATATTTTTGAACCTATTTCAACATAGTTACGCTCTTACCATTGGACTAAATGGTGCAATTTAAAACTATGACAGTCTTAAAGCTGCCCCTCCCCTCAGCATAGACATGTTAGCTGCGGGACCGAGATACATAGACAAAGCCAAAAAAACCTTCAGATTCCAGTTGTTCGGAACCAACCTGCCTCAATATACAGCTACGAGGTTTGTCTTAGAAATTATACTAGTTTGAAAAGTTGGTTCCTATAACTCGCCAATGATGAAGTTTTCTTTTACTACTTTCCTTCTAAGCTTATTGTTAAAAATCAAATAGTCTCATATTTTGAACTAAAATCCCAGGAGTTTTTCTATGTAAAAACTTGATGGAAATAAGTGTCATGAAGAGTCATGAACAGTGCACTACCACCTACCTAAATACTTGTAGATCAGACTCTGGACTGATCAGTAGTTGTCAAGTACCTACAAGCAGACCATCAACTTGTGTAAATGAATATCAGGAAACATAGATCACGATACTAAGAAAGGAGGGATGTTGAATTACTACACAAAGAGAACACCATAAAAAAGAAAGCCAATAGAAAGTGGACTTGGAGGAGCACCAATCCTGAAACCAAGAACAAAATAGATTACACCTTAGCTGATAAGAGTGACACCATTAAAGATATGCAGGTCCTAAATCAAGTCAATGTAGGAAGTGACCGCAGAATAAGATTCAAAATTCAAATTATCACCAAGATAGAATGCTTGAAAATGTTCAACACTTAATTGCAACCATTTATCATTCCAAAATAACTCACCCAATCATTGAAACTGGAGCTGAAGAACAGATACAAAACTCATCACAGAACCAAAAGATAACATGAACGAACTCCGCATCAATTAAAAACCTCCTTGATTGAAGTTGCCAGTATGTTTAAGCTAGAAAACTCAAAAATCATAAGCAAACTCATTGAAGAAACCAAAATCTCATGAAAAAAACACTGGAATCTCAAGCTACTGATTACAATAGAAAACATTGAGGCAACAGAGTTGAGCAAAACTATCCAAGAGAAACAAAGAGAAGACAGAGGAAGAGACGTGATGGCAATCGTTGAAAGCATTCTTGAAAAATGTAGAGTATTCAAAACTTTTTGAAAATCTCTCAGTACAGGAAGAAAGCTAATAACTAGTGTGCTCAAAGCAAATGGAAAACTGACTACAGATAGAAACCAAATTTTCAAACATGCCCAGGAATTTTACAAAGACCTCTATTCCACCATACAAAGGACACAGAAAAATGAATAGGAAACATGAGCTGAGAGTAATCAATTTGAGGATTTCCCGGGAGTTACTCTGTAGGAAGTTGAACAAGCTATCAAACAAAGAAAGGATAGGCCCCCTACTCAAAAAAGCTGGGAAAGTCATTTCTAGAAAATTAGCTATCCTATTCAACTTCTGTCTCAAACAAAGTAAAATCCCAGAATGCTGTTATACAATAAAAAGACCCCAACAATTACAGGCCAATAAGCCTACTCAACTGCATCTACAAACTCTTCACCAAACTGATCACCAACCAAATCACCAAAACACTACATGAAAACTAACTATGGGAACAAGCTGGCTTCAGAAAAAGCCACTCAACCATGGACCATCTCCATTCAGTAAACCAACTAAAAAAAGGAGCAGCAGAATATAAAATGCCACTAGCTGTTGCATTTGTTGTCTTTAAGAAGGTCTTTGATTCAGTGGAAATACCCCAAATCACTTACGCAATTATACAATAAGGTGTAGACCCCATATATGTCAGAGTACCGTAACATATCTACTGACACAGCAGTTCTTTCATCAGGCTACATAAAGACTCAGTGCCCTTCCAACTAAAAAAGGAGTAAGACAAGGTGACACCAGTTCACCCAAACTCTTCACAGCCAGCCTTGAGATGATCTTCCGAAACCTAAGATGAGAATATAAAGGAATCAAGTTAGACGGAGAATACTTAAGTAACCTCTGATTTGCTGACGACATTGTCCGCTTTGCTAAGAACCTTCATGATCTCCAAATAATGTTTGATTAGCCCCCACATGAACTTCGTCAAAAAAAAATTCATGTACAACAAGCATGTTGGGGACAAAGACACAATGATCAAAATCGAAAATGCAGAGCTGGAGAAAGTAGACCACTACATCTACCTAGGTCAATGAGTTTCAATGAAGTTATCAAAAGAAGAAAAAATAAAGCAAAGGATCACACTGGATTGGCAAGCTTTCAGTAGAGCAAGCTCAACTTTCAAGAACAAGGAAATCCCTATAGTCCTAAGAAGAAGGGTATACAACCAACGTATCCTATCAATTGTCACATATGGAGCAGATATGTGGAACCTAACTAAAAGATTGTCCCTCAAACTGAGAACCATGCAATGTGCACATGGAGAGATCATAAGACAACACAGTACAACAGAGAAAAGGCAAGAGTTTAAGACCTTGTAGCAACTGTCAGAAAACTCAAATGGCAATGGGCTCGACATGTTGTAAGAATGGCAGACAACTGCTGGATATTACGTCTCACAACGTGGATGCCCAGGCTGTGGGTGACAGAAAGGAAGATAGCATGATGAGCTAGATAAACTCAAAAAGTACTGGCTTCATGATATCCATGATAGAGGGATCGGGCTAATCTTGGGGATGGTCTATATCATATGATGGATGGTAACACACAGATGATGAAGATGATTGTCTATCACTTTGAACACATTTAATTTCTCTTCACTGAATGTCAGAGTTACTGTATATGCCAGCCTATAAGTCAATTAGACGTACAAGTTGGCCCTCAAAGATTGAAGCAAAACCATAACTACTACTACTATAAGAATTACTAAACAAGTGGTAGTAGTAGTCAGTTGTCTGTATATTTTCATACTTGCAATAGGCAAATGTCTCCCTTATTTAAATTTTTTTTTACCCAAGATAGAATAATGCACAATAAGATTCTTTCATAGATTATGCATCTGGATTAGTTAACAGTTAATTTCACTCTTTTGTTATGATTGGAAACTTTTGTTCACAAAATCATCCCCTTTTTTCCAACAAATGTCTATATCTTTTAGAAATCGAAAAACTAAAAAGAAAATCAAATTACAAACTATTTTTTTTCTCTCAACCGAAACAATGAAGGCATTTTACATGAATTTTCATCTTTCTGCTCCCAAAAATGATGGAATTTTTAAAAAAATTCTAAAATTTTAATTCTTTTAATAATCTTATATTTTTTAGGGTTGATGTTTAGTCTTGTCCAATAATGAAAATTGGTCTTAAAAATGATGCAAGGCATTTTCAGAAGAATTTGTCTTATACTTGATGATTTTTAGATTGGTTTTGAATGTTTTTTTCTCTTTCAAACAAATATTAAACCTTTTTTGTGAAAAATTAAAGACACTAGTGAAAAACTCACCCTATGGATGAGACTTTTGTCCAGCTCCTTTGGAGTCTTAATTTAGATATTTGGCCTCTATAAGATCCTGGATTTGAAATGTGCATTTATGGGATTCTACCTTACTTGAAAACTCTTGGATCTCAACGTTTAATTTAGATATCTGGGAGATTTCACCGGATTGTTAATTATAGTAAGATGGATGGAAATCAGATCATTTTAACAGTATGAGCACAATTGCAGACCTCCATGAAATTTTCAAAAACTAACTTGTTAAGAACATGCTCAAAGAAATTTTCATGGGGATATTTTGTATGGTCTCTGAGTTGCACAGTCACATACAAACATTTGGTAAATGATTGTAGGATTAGCAATATGCCAAATGTAATGAATATGATAAGTATACATTTTTTGCTGGTACTTGCATGATTGAATGGTGCAGTCAGTTTGGGTAGAAATACCAGTACCCGGTTGCTGGTGATGGTTTCTATAGATGTAGTGTTAAATAGAGCCACTTTCACTAGTGAAAATACTAATAGATGAGACTGATTGGAGAAATGTGTGATTGAAGTGAAAAATGTATGTCTGGAACGACCCCCAGTTTGAATTCTGTTGAAATGGCTGCAGAGGAGAAAAGTGATTTGATCAATAGGATATAAAGAATTACTGAAACTGATATTGTTTGACACAGAGAGTTTTATTGAATGTTCACCAGTAAAACAATCCTAGCCAGATTAAAAATTGAACACAGCCAGTTCCCAGTGGATCATCCCATCATGTAGAAGAGAGAAGTAGCTCAGAAGCAAATCCAAGGCAAACTGATTGGGAGAAATGTTTGTCAAAATGACACTGATGACTGCTCCGATGACTACTTACATTCAGTCTAGTCCTTCGACCCAAGTAAAACATTCATTGAGTTATCAAGATAGGATCATAAATTAAGAGTATTTTTTGGTTGGCGTCAGTGATTTAATTACAGCTGAGGGTAATATCATCTGAAATGCTTCTCAAAGTACAAATGTGATACAGAAAATATTAGATTGCTGAGAAAGCTGATCTGGTAATGGCTTAGCTCTGTTCTCATTTGGGTGCATCCAAGGTTTTTATTTTAAACCTGGCTGATCTATAGATCTACACTCATATGTGTACAGAATTACAAGAAGCTCCAGTCTTCTACTAGTCATAAAACATGATAGAATTTTCACACTATCCCATTGCAGCCCTTCTTGCTGAAGAAACTGAAAAAGTACACCTTTAAATTTCAGTTTACAAACCAGGAGATGATGTTTTCCTGCCTCTGCATGTAGCTCTTGAACTGGGAGACATCTTATATCATCCACAATACAAAGGTTTCCAAGTGACAGGTGAAGCAGCATATTCAGTGTACCCTTACATAAAACTTTTTGAGATATTGTAATTGGATCTATAACTATGATACAGGGAGAAAGAAATTCCTGGATCCACCCCCTAATTTCATCACTTTTTTCAGAGCCTGTTGCCAATCCTTCCACAAAATGTCATTGAAATTCCTGATAAAACCTTTAAAAAATTAATTTTTCTAAAAACTACCAAATTTCCTGATGGTTCTAGGGTCTAATGGATTGAAAGCACCTAAAATTGAAAGAAAAAATGACTTTCTTCAAGGAATTGGGTGTGACTAAAACTGTATCTTAATCAAAAAATGTCCACATGAATCAAATGATACTTCTAGTTTCTCTAGCAAAGTGACAAATCCATGAAGTAGGTCTCAACCAAGTCCACGTATGAATTTGACCACTAGTGTAATTGAAGGCTTGAAAAATCCTCCAAACAGAGGTTGAGAAAATATTTCTGTGAGATATTTAGATGTATCCTTAATAAAAGTGAAACATTTTCCTTAAGTTGTTTGACTCTTAGGTAGATGTTTAGGGCTGCAACCCATCTGCTCTAATCAGACCGACAGAACAGGAAAGGCAGAGGCTGGAAATTGAAACTGTCAACATTAGTTTCTTCAGTTTTCATGTCAGTCTGGCTGGCTGGCTATGTATCATGTGTGCAGGCTGTACCCATAGGGATGGAGGGCTAGAATTTTCTTCTTTAAATCATATATAGAAAAAATGTTTTTTTTAGATCTTTTCTCAACACCTCAATAGATTTTTAGTAAGGGTGGGGTCATTTCCAACATAGGTTTATGCTAAATTGATCCCCTAACTTGTGTCCAACTGCTGCATTCACCTTTGCTTTTTGAAATTTCAGACCTTTTTTTTAGTGATCTCCACCTGACTAAGGACAAGGGAAATAACATCCATTGATCACCCCTCTTTTAATTGATCATCCCAAATGCAGCATGCTGCCTAAAGATGTTTGTCTGACAGTTTCTATTGAGTGACTAATTTTGTTATCAGATTCATAATACATCCTAGATCTTGACAAATAGTTTCAATATCAATTGGCATTGATGCATACAGAATGGATTCAAAACTTCTGGACCACAAAAAGAAATTGTATTAATCCAACAATTTGTTTTCTAATTCAGATGAACAGATTTTTATATTCACCTGATGATGTCCTAATTTTATTATCTAATGCAATGAAGCCCCAATTAACGCGGTTCTAATTAGCATTTTTCTATCAATGTGCTAACAATTTTTTACCTCCACCCACTAAATTGGATGGTGAACCCCAATACGATTAGTGGGATACTCAAGGGAGGAAGGAAAAACTTGCCCATAAATAAGTTTTTTAAACTTATAATCATGTATCTCTTATCCTTTGCTAAGTATCAAAAATTTGTCTTAAAAACCATTTTTGATTTCTTAATTTTTCAAGGTATCTTTGCCTCTCTATAAAAGGTTCTATTCATTAATTGGTAGGTCTGTCCCCATCTTGTTTCTTGGCTGTTTTAATCGTCAGATTTACTTTTAACTTGAAAGAAAGATGTTCCTTGATAAGATACTTCTTACCTAAAATTATCTTCTTCTCAAGGTCACATGATCTGGCAATGATGACATTTAGATTTGGGTTCTTGTTTTTTGAATTGCATTATTTTCCATAGATT
>OY735222.1:50758705-50943705 GCA_963457665.1 Thysanoteuthis rhombus | reverse complement strand
TACAGACTTGATAAAAAGGCTTAATTTAAGTTTAAATTTCTTGGGTACTACCCTAATATTTGTACATTCAAATTCTCCCCTTCATTTTTTAATTTCATTTTCATTCAGTTTTTGGTTATTGTCTGGCGTTGTCAAAAATATTCAGTCTCTGCATGGTTTCTTGTAATTTAGAAAAAAGTCCTTGCACTTGAAGGACATCAGTCAGAAATTCAAGACATCAAAAATTAATTTTGTTTCAGTTAGAAATGAATGAAATTAATGTTGGTTCTTCTGGTTTTGTAATTTTAATTCAGACTATTAATTATTTTGTATTTGTCATTGTACTTACATGGATATAAACTGCAAAATAATTTAATTTTATGCTTTCTCTTGTGGAAAGTTTTAATTATAAATGTGGAATTCAAAGTATGGGGTTAGAAATGTTTCCTTTAATTTTTAGTAGTCGATGTGCAAATGTGCAAGTGTAAACTTGAAATTGTTTCAAGATAATTTTGTCATAGCTTATCTCTCATGGTTAATAAAAGTGTATTGGCAGGTTTCGATATAATACAAGTATAATTGCATTCTACAAAGTAACATATTAGGTCAATATTTTATTCAATAATTTCAACTACTCAGTTCAGTTTGTTGTTCTATTAAATGAAACATTGATTTTTTTCTTATTTTTATGTGATGCAATGTGGAAGTAAATCAATGACAATAATTGCCATCAATTCACAGATTATTGTTATTCAAGTTGCTGGAAATGGTTGAATCAAAAACACATTTGACTCATTCATCACTTCATTATTGCAGGTAACTAAGCTTTTGTGCACACATTAATTTCCTTTGTGCGCTGATTGCAAAATGTGTGGGCACACACACACACACATGGCTGGGAGGAAACTATAGAGTTTTAAAAAAAAACTCAATTTGAGATTAGCCATTATCAATTTCTCTTTTCGTTGGAACCAACAATGAATCGATGATATGTTATTGATCTTGATTCCTATTGATTTCTAGAATATTCTGACTTTACATTTGTTACAGTTGACAATAAGAGTTCATGATAAGGGTATGTGATTGGCATCGTGTTTTTTTTAGATGCATTAGTGTCAATTGCCATCACTGACTAACATACTAAAATGTGAGTTATGTTCAGTGTTACCAATTTAAGTGTTTCTAATCTAAATCTAGATGCTTTTGGTTCTATCTAGATATCAGAAATTTCTATTTTGAATATTTCTAATAAAATGAATTATATTTTTTTTCAATTTATAGTAATGAAATGAGTTGACTATTTAATTTATTAACAATATATAATATTTCCCCTAGATTTTAGATTTATTTCCGGAGGATATATCTAGATGCTTCTTGTTGTTTTAAGATGTTTTTTGATTCGTTTTTAGCTATAAACTTGAATATAAAGTTGGCAACACTACACTTGCTAAATCTTTGCACAACTTCCTAAGCTGAAATAATGTTCCATGAGGTTTATTTTTAACCATATATGACAGCTTGTGAGGTTCTGAATAAAGACATTGAAAAGATAGAAAATCGCATAACTTGTAAAGTACACAACATATAGAGACAGATGAACATATTTTTCCATGTAATTCAAACAACATCCAAAGATAAATGAACAAGTGGTGGAAAAAATTTGGGGGGCTTCGCGTGAACCTACTTTTTTGATTCCACCATCATTTTCTATGCCAATTTACAGATATTACACACTGGATTAGTCACAGATCACAAACAAAACTGACTAGCAAACTTACTGATAGAAAACCCCACAAATTAACAAAGATTAGATAAACATTACTATTTACAATTTTCTGAAATGTAGAGAATGAGAGCTCCAAGCTTATATTTGACAGTTCATGCTCAACAGATACAAATTACAAGATACACTGTTGAAAAGCTGATAGAATTCTTTTTGTAATGATATATATGTATATAACATCATCGAGAATTGAATCCACAATCCGTAGACTGTGAACTATGAGGTTACCTTGTATGATGCTAAATACCAAGCTTCATGTTTTTGGCTGTAATTTTTCATGCTGAAGAGATGAAAACTAACAAGATACATTGTCATAAAGCTGAAAATCATACTCATACGACTGGTATTCAGTTAATGAAAAAATCTCCCACTGTGACACGTCTGTTAAGGATATCACTCCTTTTCTTCTTTGCCATTTCTCCATTTTTCTCTACGATTTTGATAAGATTAATTTTTTGTGCATAGTTTCTTTTGTTGAATCTGAACAGCGATGGATTATTGTGGGAGACGAAGAGAGATTTGGTTCTCATGTGCGGTCCTGTAGATGTGGAAGGGAAGGAAGCTGTACGAACAGAAGGGAATGCATGCCAAGTATGAAGTTGGATGCACATTGATGAAACAAAGTGGAATGAACATATATTTTTGGCTAGGGAAAAGACGTACGTTTAATACAAGAATAAAGATGAGGTAGATGTAAGGATAACATGTATAAGATCGATTGTGAGAAGTAATGTTAGGAGAAGAGATGACGAAAGATGGGAGCTTTCTTGTCTTGATAGTATTGGTGTCGGAGTTGGAGCGGAGTTGTTTGAACGTGTGGATTCCGTATGGTTGGATAGCTCCAAGATAATACGTGGAAACTGGGTTCAGGGTGTGAGCCTTACTGCCTAGTAAGTGAGTTAACTTAAGGGCTATTCTCAGACGCTGATAGACTCTCGACGAACAGACTATGAAAGACATAGAACATGGAATTTTATCAATGCGTGTTTCCCAAAGTAAGGCCGATGATGGCCCCTTTGAGCAATTTTTTAAGCTTTCCATATGGAACACCCACATTAAACTGACCTTGTGTCACAATCAAAGTGTAGTATCTGTTTTCAGTACACTCTTTGGTAGCTTTGAGCCAGTGAAATACTGTGCCTGATAATGGCTCACTGAGGCTCAGTATTACTAAGTGTGAGAGATCTAAGAATCGTCCTGTGGCTTCAAAAAAAACTCTGCCCAGTATCAGCAAACCCCGGGGCAGCACCTTTCCATTGCACTATAAGGCAAGGGTTGGGTGTGCCCTGATGCCTTAGCAACACCAGGGAATGGAGCAATATTTTGAGCTTTCTGTATGGAACCATACATCTGGCTCTTATGGGGAAGCAAGTAAATATGGACCAGAGTATTGTATTATAGTGTTACACACACATATTATTCATGTACATTTACATGTTGCATTTTATAAATGATGTTCCTTACATATCCCATTCTGAGAAGTAGAACATCTGTTTATTACTGTGAGAAAATAATTTTTGCTCTTATGTAGATGTATATCCTATTTTTTGATTATTGTTTTCCAGGATGATAAACTATCAATACTGAACAATTTAGAACTTGTTACAAATGAGGTAAAAAATGAGAAAGCCCACCCCATCCTAAGCTTCTACACTCTCGCACTGATGGTTCTATTTCAAATAGCCCCTCATCATGTATTGAAATCTTTTCTTCTGCTCTGTGACCCTATTTCTTCTCCACTTCAGTTCTCGGCTATAAATCAATCAAATGGAAGAAAATTTGGAAATCTTTCTCCAGATTCATTCCTTTTTGAAATGAAGAAGAAAAAAATAGAATGATGTTATTTTAATTTCAATTTCGGATAATCATGCTGCTCCCCCACCCCCATCCATCGTTCTGATTGTTTCTCTTTTATCTTTTTGTTTTTTACTTTGAAAATATTTTCTACTTTTCTTCTCTTCATTGTATTCATTTTACAAGGAGCTTGTTATACAACTGGATGACTCATCCCCCTCCCCTACCCACCAAGTTTGTACCCTCTGATTGAACTACCCTAATTCCCTTTCTCCCCATCCTCTTATTAGAATACTTTACTTTCTTTTCTTCCCTCTCTCTTCCTACTTTATTATTAAATACCTTTCTTATCTCCCTTCTCGTTTCGTATCCAATTATTAAAGTACCTTTCTTCTCTCTTCCTTTCCAAACTATTATTAAAGAACTTTTTCTCCCCTCTTTTCTTACCCTCTTATTAATCTCTTTCTTTTCTTTCCTCTCACTTCCCACCCTCTTATCAAACTACCTAACTTTACTCACCTTCTAAGTATTACCAGTATTACTTAAAAGAAATATTTGCATTGTTTATCCTTCATTCTTATTCTCCTCTAGCTGTTGGGTGGGTTTTTCTGCCAATTCCTGCAGATGGCCGAAATGGAATTTTCAGCTGCCATTAGAGATCAAAACATTTTTAAAAAATTTTTTAAAACATAATACCTCAAGCAACAATGCATCATTTCAGCTACTTAGAGGTTACTTACCCCCCCAAAGGAATTGCTCTTTTAGTATTATATAGATAGATGGAAATCGGATCATTATTATCAGACCACTACACTATTATTTTTTTTGTTGAATTTTCAAAAACTAACTTCCTAATAACATGCCTTGGGGCTCCATTAGTATACGTAGGAAAATTCACGTGGATATGTTGTGTGGTTCCTGAATTATGCTGTCACGTACAGAAGGGCATTTAGTGATTCATATTAGGAGATAGAAACTGTTTTTAAAAACTGCTATATAATGTACACATGCACACCAGGGGTGTATATTCTGGTTATGTAAGTTGTGTGCTGCAGACCTACCAAAGAATTCATCATAAATAGTAATTCGATATTTCTATGTGTATTCAATGATATGATTATGGATTTTAATGGGAAACTGATATTTCTGTCCCCTGAAATTAGATATTTTGCCAGTTCTGCTGAGATTGCTGTGCACACTCAATGGCTAGTTGTACTATGGCACTGGGTGGATAGTGTTTTGACGTGAGATCAATGAAAATAAGGCGTCTGTTTCTTTTTGTGTTGAAAAGTTGTATGTATAAATAATTCATTAACTGGAACTGATTTTCTTTATAATTATTATATTTTTGCTGTGTAATGATATAATCTGATGATAATTTGTTTTCACGTATATACACACTCAGAAAATTCACATTGAAGATGTGATTTTTTTCCTAAGCATTCAGACACCTCTGAACACTCTGGAAAAAGTGATATCTATTGATAAAAACTTTTTGAACTTTTTAGTTTTATTGTGATTATTTTGTGCCATTTATGAGAAGAAAAAATGGTGGAATTTCTGTTATAAAATTTATTTGTGTTTAATGCACAGAACTGATGAATTTTGTCTTTGAAAAGTTGTTTACATAGCACAAACAATGTGACAGATTAATCTGCATTTCAACATTTTTAGATGAATCACATTTAGATTTCAAAAATAAAAACTTATGATCACAACAAAGATTAACTTTCTGCAAAGATGAAGAATCAGATCAGTTGAAATTTTATCCTTCCAGGGATTACAAAAATTACGTTTTGAATCAAAAGATCAAAAGATGCAATAAAATTAAAATATTTCTTTTGAAAAGTCTGTATTTGCTTTATTAAAATTTTTTGAGAAATCAAAATGTATTGCTGACTTTGAGGTTGTGAAAAAAAATTTGTCGTCATACAAATGGATTAAGTAAGTAAAATTATTTGGATGGATGGACGAAATAATGTGATCAACATCTCTGTTTCCCTATAACACCCCGAGTACAAGTGGAAGATTAAAGAGAAAGGATTACCTTCTGCTTTTTTCTTGAAATTTATGATAAAATTCATCTCTTCTTCTGCAATTTATACAATTATTAGATATTCAGTTTATTAGAGTTGTCAAATAGCTCTATTACTCACTTTGTTTGTATCCTATTAATATCTAATATTGATGTCTAATTTTTTTTTCTTTTTTAAATCAAAGTGGAAATTGAAAAAAATATCCTCTGTATCCCTTTCAGTGGGAGGTTTTTTGTTTTTTTTTCTTATCCTCAAAGGACAATCTTTTTTTCTTTGATCAATTCTCAGGATAGATATAAAATTACATTATCATTGTTCATAAGCATGGGATTATTGATTGAAATTGTTCCTTTCAGATATAATTTATAGTTTCTCTTTTTTTAACGGACCCCTTATCCATTGTTCCTCTGTTAGTGCCTTACCTCCCATCCACGGCTTCCGTTTTAATGGTCACCTCGATCCATGGTTTTCCTTTTATGTAGACACCTCATTAGAATTCTGTTCTTATTTATTCATCTATGACAATTCATATCATTAGCAATTTATACTATGCATGAATAGCTTTATTGTCAAACTCTTAGAATTGTTGAGTTTTGACTTTATTTTTGTTGGTCACAACAATGACTCTGACCGCAAATGATGTCATGATGGCACAAATAATATCCTGGTATCTGAATTTTAAGACTTCAGCCTTGTGTCACAAAAAAATGAATATCTTATTTCATGAGACCAAAAAATGCATAACCACAGTTAATGATAATAATAAGTATCAAAACTCTCTGATCCTATTGATAGGATCCTATATCACTTATGAGCAGGTCTGTTAGATTTGGTGGTTATCAGTTATAATGTCACTATATACATAAATATATTCAACTACTATCACAAAAACAGCAGCAGCAGGCTCTTCAGTTAGGCATGATTTGGTGTCCAAAGTATCATCACGATTAACCCAGAGCATCTCAACATTATCTCACTTGATCTTAGAGCTTCTTAACCCATTGATCATAGTCTGGGTATGTTGAGGCTGAGTTGGATATTAAACTTCAGCGTTCAACTTTGATTAGAAACATATTGGTCATCCAGTTATGTCTCTGACATTGTAAACTTTCTTATTTTCTCAAATAATTACCAATGGATTACTTTTAATCTACACCCAAGCATTTGAACCTTGTCAAGTAATTCATGCTGTGTTTCCAGATCAATTTGCCTTTTTGAATACATTCAAAAATATACATTACCCAAAAGCATCTTTACTAATACTTTTGCACTTTGAGTTGGGATTTATGTGTTCATTTTGCAATTCAACAAAAAGAAATTGAATAGAGAGTGTCAATCATTAATGTTACTTTAATGCATCAAAAATAAACCATGGTATCTTCAAAGATCTGTCTTTTCATACATAGTTTTGTAAATTTATTGATGTTGAAGATTTAATGTTGGAGAATAACAAGAATCTTAAAACTACCATGTTGCATGCAGTCTCTATAAGATGGCTTAAATTTTGTTAATCTAAAAAAGAAATTTGTAGATGTAGATGTGCATTTAGCAAACCAAGTTCAATTTTTGGCCAAGGATGCTTTTGTTCACTTCATACTGAAACCCTGAGAGAGTCCCCACTAAAAAAAAACCCAGGATAAATAGTCGGGCAGTTGTCATAGTAAAGCAGACAATCTGAGAAAAGAATACTTAAACAGAAAAATCCTGCAGATTGGTTGTGGTGCTAGCCAAGGCCATCTTTTTTGAAATAAAAAAAACGACTTTTTAGATGGTGTCTAGTGGTGAACTCATGTAAATTTCCAAAGTAGTTTTCATTTATTTATTCATTCTTTTTCCACTCATTTTTGGCCCTACTTCACCTCCTACAGTTTTTAAGATATGAACATGATTCTGATGCTAATTGATGTGTTTAATACTTTGTATTGATAGTTATGAAAGAATTAAACTATTTTTCTTTAATCTTTGATAAAGAATTGTTGGGAATCCTGAGGAAGGTCTATGTCTAACAATGCATGATAGAAGACTGATGATGCTTTGAATGCAGTTTTGAAGAAAGTTGATTTTTTTAAGGTTTCGCAACAAACTATAATGTTAAACTAGACCCATACTTTCTATCATTCATACAATTAATAAGTATTTGTGAAAGCTGTGGAATTTTTTGGCTCCTAATTTTTGTGCTTTTATTTAAGTTTTAGGGTTGGGAGGTTATGATATGGTGCAATTACACCTCTCTACAGAAAATGCCATCAGTCTACTTACTCTTTGTTGTATTTTATGTATTGGTAAATACCATTTGAATATTGATACTTTTAAACAAGAAATACAGCACAATTTGTATTGATTCTTGAAAAATATTGGCTGATGCTCTTATATAGATACACACTCACACACACACACACACACACACACACACACACACACACACATATGTATATGTCTTCGAACAAAGTCTATTTTGGTGGCACAGCTGTTGTTTTTTGCAGCAGCATGTGTTTGAAATTATAATTTCATAGATTCTTCATATATATATATATATATATATATATATATATATATATATATATATATGATATATATATATATATATATACAAATATATACACATATATATAGTGATAGCCACAACAAAAAAACCTTCTTAGATAAGATGGGTTTCAAACTATATCAGGGTAGTTGGACATACAGCAACAGACCTGGGTACTTAGACTGCATGTAAGGAAGAAAAACAAAAAAAAACTTCTACTCATACATATTTGACAGGTGAGTAATTTTCACTTATCCTTCTTCGTCAGATCTACATAGAATCTGCTAGGAGACGTCCTGATGTCTGTGGGTGGAGACCTTATTTGGTAGGTGCATGCAACCTTTATGATGGTCTTGATTTTCTAGGGCAGTGGTTCCCAACCTCTTGAGTGTGGACTCTGGGCCATAGCTGGTACCAAGTTCATACTGAGCCAGTCCAGGCGTCCGGAAGGAAAATCAGGAGGATGAAAGAAAGATGGAATGAAGAGAAATGAAAGAATGAAGAATGAGAGAAAGAAGATACGAAATGATAATTCAAAACAAATTAATTTCATTTGTTTTTTCTTGTCCATTTGTATATGCAAAAACACATTATCAAATTCTTTTTTTGTCATGAAATAAAGTCAAGATGAGTTTGAATTTTAAAAATCACCATTTTATTGAATTGTTTGGGTCAGAATAGTATGGAAAAATGTGTTTGTTTCTCTGTATAGCATTTGTTATCAGGCATAGTCATAAAAAAACACTTTATGAACTAAGAGAAAACAGATTATTGGACAAGCAATTGATATTTAGTGTATATATTAACTAATATAATCAGATTTCTCAACATTTTTTTGCTTTTTCTGATGGTTTGTCCAGAAACAGAGTCAAAATGTACTTGAATCTCAACCATTTTCATAAATTTCTCATATCAGAATTATATGGAAAATTGTGTAAAAAAAAAAAAATGTAGTAATTTTTAAAAATGGTGTGATTTTCCATCTTTTCTGTGTCTCGGTTTGTGTTTGCACTTTGGATAAAATAAGGTTAAAAATAAATCTGTGGGACATTATTTCAGTCTTTTAACATGCAAAAATATAAAATAAATACTTTTAAGGATTAAGAAAAAAACAGGTAGCAAAAAATATCTGGGTGTTGCCGTGCACTTTTTTTTCTGACTCAACATACTTGTGCACTGCATTAGCATGTCTACGGGGAATCAACAACCGACAAAAAAATCCACCAAACCCATATAAAAGTCAATTTCATCATCAGAATCTTTGTACCATTGGTGAGAAAAATCTGATATAAAAATTATCTCTGTGCATTTATAGATCTGGAGATAGTGTTGAAGTTAAATAATGAAAAAAATTATGACAAAAAGTAAATGAAACAGAAGTCAATTTGCATTTGAATTTTATACCCTGATTTCAAAATTTAGCAAAAAATCAAATGATCATTGGATTTTGATAAAAATTGTCAGTATTTATTTAGTAAAGGAGGAAATGTTTGAAAAGGAAGTTTCTATTCTAAATTTTCGTAAAAAAAACAAACTTTTTTTTCATATGATTATCCAAGATGTACCCTTTAATTCATTTGTTGGTCAATTATACTTATAATTCTGGACCTTTCATGATTTTTAGACGTATTGAAGATTGATCCATGAAGAAATAAATTATGTTTAATCAAGTATGATAATATGAAAAAAAAAATGCCTCTTTGGAAGTATTTTTACTCATTTAAGACTCACCAAATCTCCCACATTTTGAAGCCAAGTGGTGCCCCGACATGTAATGAATTCATATGAATCTCCTACACTGAATAAGATATGCTTGTAAAAAAAAATTTCCCTCCTATTTGTGGACATATTGAGTTTCTTGCAAATGAAAGCAAAAAAACTTGACCATTTAAAACTATATAAGTATAAAACAATTACAGAACAAATGAAAGCAGCAAACTTGTCATTATCATAATGATGATAGTTTCCACTGTTCATGTTTTGGATTTAACACGGAAAAGGTAACAATTGCCAAAGAATCATGCTCTGGGTTGGTTGGAGGATTTTAAATCTTTAAAGCTTTAAGAATAGTAGTAGTTCACCTACTATAATTTCTACTAGTATCATACAATAATGAAGGGGTCTGTGATCACCAGGTTGGGTACTACTGGACTAACTCTATTTGGTGAATGTCCATTAATTGAATCTAGGTGACTTTCTGTTTTATAAACCTCAGCTACGGTCCTGTGTAGACTGGTACCACCAAGCATGTGATGCTGGGCTGCAAGGAAGCAATATAATTTGGTGATATTTCTTTGCAAATAAAATCTTCAATTTCCTTGGATCTTAATATTAAATTTGTGCAATAAACCCTTTTAGAAATAAAACTGAATGTATAAGTCATTTATACATGACTTATAGTTGACTTATCACCTATATTCTTGTTGGGATTATAACAAGCACAGCTGGTCTGCAAGAATGTGGTCAATATTAAACCAGTCAAAGGTTCTAAAAAGGTTGTGAATCCTTGTTCTAGTACATATTCATGGAAATCTTGTGCTTCCTTTTTATGGTATTGGAGAGATGCTATGACCAACCAACAAGCACAGTCAAATTATTCCAGGTTGACGGTCATCATAGAGGAAAAAATTTTCAGAGATAATGAGAGCACAACAAAAGGTGTGGCTTTACCATATATACCAGCTCAAAGAGTAATAGCAAGAGAACAAGGATTATGTGCAGTCTTGCATCAATTAATATAATAAAGCCTGGAAAGCTGTACTTACTGAACTGGCTAACCCTTGAAAATTTGATTCCCAATGACTAGAGAGTGGAAAATATGAGACTTGATTCTTCCATTGGGGTTGCCATTTGGTATTTTTCAAGACTAAAAATCGGCAAATTTGGTTTCCGAACAAAGCTATTTGATTATGAAAATGAATGTTTGGTATTGAAGGAAAAATTCATGAAAGATAACAAGCTGTTGGATGAAGTAAACAGCAATTAGTCAAAGACTAAGACAATAGAAGCTGTTTCAGTTTGGATTCGGAGTATATATGACCGGCATACAGAAGAGCAAATTTTCATCAAATCAGTAGCATACAGTATTAGAAACCAGTAGTGGTCTATCTGATATTCTTTGTACCTTCAATTATTTGCTCTAAATTTATCAAGTGACTCCTGATAAGAGAAGTAAAAATCAGGTGTAGGTCATTAGAACAGGTAGGACAATGTTGTAGTTGTTTGTTGCTCTTCTGTACACCTGCATGCATCTCCTTGCCAGGTTCTAACACCATTTTTCTATGAAGTCTGCCGCTATTCACAGCATTGAAAAGCTTGTGCAGGAAGTTAGTTGGTTAACTTAGTAGTTCATAGATTTGAGTAGAATTGGTCTGTTTTGGAGCAGTGGTGTACCTTTCTCCTACTCTATAGAATGTGTTATTTTGTACTTCTTTGATGATAATCTGTCTCCTTCGCAACTAGTGTTGAACTAGACTTGGGGCAGCTGTGTAAGTGTTAATTATCCGAGCTGAAAATATTATGACCACAACATCTGAGTGAAGGATGTTGGAGCAGTACTCTCTCTTTTTCTGAAATAATGTATGCATGGCTTAGTTACGTGCAAATTCTCATGAATTTAATTCAATGTGACAGATTTACAACAATGTCATCTTATTTTTGTTGTCTTTTTTTGTCATTATCAGAAATTTTACTGCTGAATTGTTGGCAATGGGGTTTATTTTTTCCATTACTCCTGGGTATGATATCCTGTTCTCTAAACAATGACAATGAAGCCAGAAGGAATACAGGTCACTGTAAAGTCAAGTCTTGAAATTTCACCCTCAAGAAAGATACGTATTTAAAGTAAAAAATAAAAACATGAAAAGGCATTTCTTCAGCTGTTCGAGACTCTATAAGAATTCTGTAATAAGGATCTGATCAAAACTAATGTTTACTAGACATTCCTGTGACCATCGGATCACCCTTTGAGAGCACATTAGTGCAATCTGATGTGACCAAAACAAATCCAGATTTTCACACATTTGCAAAAAAATGAATAGGTAATAATTACTCTATAATTAATAGTCATCTACATTAACAAATCCATCTTTATAATATAGATAAGGTTGAGTACAAATGTAGACTCCACATTATGATCAAGCTCTTTTTCATTCTTTAAGTTTTCACATTTTAGTGGTATCTTAATTCAATACTTCTGGTTACAATGCAATGTTTTGGCTTCTAGATGATGCTAGGAGAAATACAGGCCATTGTAAAGTTGAGCATTGATATGAAATCTACCTTTAAATTCATGCCTTTAAAGTGAAGAATAAAACTGCATGAAGCTGTGACACTAGGGGGCCAGGAGTCCCCCGTGTCCTGAAAATTACTATGGCTGTTACTAAAAATTACTATGGTTATTACCAGTAATTACTATTGTTATTACAAAAGGAGTTATCTGTGTTAAAAGGGATAATATGTTTTTTGAGGATGCTGTGGAGGGTGAGAATTGTGTGCTTCCAAGTGGGAGTCACCTGTACTTTCTCAATCTAGTGTCATCTGTCAAATCCTGGGTTGCAAAAGACAGATGCTTTTGGAGAAGGTTTTGTTCCCGATTCGATGACCAGATAAGGGCTTAATGTGTTTTTCGAAATATTATGGGAAGTTGAGTCACCTGTACTTTCTCAATCTAGTGTCATCTGTCAAATCCTGGGTTTCAAAAACAAGGCCAGATAAGGGCCAGTGTCTGGGGTCTAGAGAGAAAGAGTAAAGCTTATGAAAGAAAAGTTATTTGCGGAGCCCTTGAGAGAGGGGGAGACTAATTTATGATCTTTGACAGACCTGCGTCGCGAGATGAATGAGGGTCAATGTTTGGGGTTTTCCGGAGGGGTCGAGATAACAGGAAAAGGAAAGAAAGGAAGTCAATTTAAAAAGAATACAGTGTCGATACCAAGGGCTTAAATAGGAGGGATTTTCGTAACAGAGCAGCAGAGTAAAATTGGGTTTGGAGAAGAGAATCGCTGCCAGTCTCTCTCGTGTTAGACGCCGCCCTTAGTAACCGTCAACCGCTGCTACCATTCATAGACTACCGTTCGTGACATGAGAGACCAGTCGTCAGTTTGACTTAGATGAAAATCGGCCTCCTCTCTTTTCAACTGCGAATAGGCATTTCCCGTCTCCAGAGATATTGATAATCAATATTCTATATAAAACATTTAAACGAAATTCCATCTTGTTGCCTTCTTTTACTAACCCAGAACCACGGCTGGTTTAGTATAGTTTGTGAGGCCATCACCATAGGGAAGCCCCACAAAGCCACACTTTTTTGGCTTTTGGGGGCTATTGAAGAATCTACTGTAATGATATCACTTGTATTCGTATATTTATTTTTTGTCTGCAACACCCTAAATCAATTAAATAAACATTGTTACTAAAGGGACATAACCTCCTTACCTATACCGTGGCACTCCTTGTATAATTTTTTCTATAATTTACATATGAAACGTAATGTTTATCTGTATATTTCATGACTGCCATCACTTTTCTATTTGGATACTTCCCCTCTCGCTCCAATTCAGTGCTCTCTATTGCAAAAATTGGCTAAATTCTATATATTTTACATTTTATACATATATATATATATATATATATATATATATAGATTTAAACCCACTCATCAAATGAAATAACCATAGATCTCAATAGAAATTCATCATTTAGTTATAGTAAACTTACCAGATTTAATCAGCCTAGTAGATTTTTATCAGCTAAATTGGAAAAAATATCAGTTGGATCTAGCTGAAAAATGGCTAATTTGGCCACCCAAATTTTTAGAAAACACCTGGCAGTTTGCAGCAGAACTAATAATAGGATATTATAGATTATGTAACATTGGAACAACCAAGTGAAATAATCCATATTCAAATGGATTCAGATATTTATTCAGATTCAATGGAATAACAGTTTTGCAGAATTGTAGGAGAGAACATAAGGCACTCCTTTGGGATGGAGTAGGTGAGTGAGTGCAAAGAAAATGATATCAGTAGAGAAAAGTTGAAAATTGATGGTACCTGCCTGCCTGAGTGAGAAGGGTTGATGGGAGTACCTGTCTGAATGTGGGTACTATACCTGAGGGGAAGGGCTGGTGTGGGTATTGAATGTGAGGGAGGTAGGGCTGATAGGGGTACTTACCTGAGGAAGGGGGGAGAATTATTACCCAACTGATGATTTCCATGGACTTTTACATTGATAGAATTTTTTTTTTCATCAAACTTTTATTCATAGAATCTTCTTCTTATTCTTCTCAGCAAATAATAAAGTTCAAGAATTGGGATCTTCTACTGAAATGCTGGGATTTCATGCTCACCTCTTCTCCTTAAGCTCTCACTCTATGTGTATGTGTTATTGATTTGTACAAAGTTTAGCTTTTTATGGCACAAAGCCAATGAGTGCATTGGGTGGGGGTAGAGAATGGAGTAAAGAAGATTTACATGACACAATCACCCAAGTATGGATCTGAGATTGAGACCCCTCCCTCACTGCTGGGGCAAAGCACAATTGAATTTTCTTTTCAGATATCTACATTCCAAATTAAACAAAAATCTCTTATATCCATTTTCTAATTAGACAGATGAATAATAAATATTGCCCCCCCCCCCCGCAAGTGAAGAGGGTCTACGTTAGTAATTCTTTTTACCTGGGCTTAAAGATGCACTTTTAGAACCAGTGGAGATTTATAATTACTAATTTTGTGTGTGTGTGTGTCTGTCTGTGTCTATGTCTGTGTGAAATAGTTTAAACAAAAAACCCCACTGAAATTTCAAGATGAATTGTTGGATGGTTTTAAATCAGGTTTTAAAGTCTGTAAAAATGTAAAAAGATTCGTGCAGTTTATGGAGAAGGTATTGTGAATGACTGAATGTGTCAAAAGTGGTTTACAAAGCTTTTGACTGGATATTTCTGGCTGATAGCAATAAAACAGAAACATTGCATAAGAATAACATTTCTCAATATGTGGTTTAGCCAACATAATCAAAATATCCAATGTTGAAAATCATTTGCACCAGCTTGGTTATGTTCGTCACTTTGATGTATGGCTTCTACTTGAGTTAATCGAAAAAAAAAAATACTGGACTGTATTTCCATGTATAGAGTTTACTACTTATGAAAATGTTTTGTGTTTTTTAAAAACACGCTGGATAAAATCCCTGCCATTGGGTTTCCAGTTAATTCCTGCCGAAGAAGACTCATAATTTTGGCCCTTATAAGAGACCAAAACTATTTTAACAGGTTTATACTAATTCTTGCTACAATGCTCCAGTTTGGCTACTTGAAAGTCACATACAAATAAACACAATCAGTTGTTTAATATCATCTGCATGGATAAATATAGTGAAGTGAGATCATTATTATTGAGGTAAAGACTAATATACAGATAACCACAAAAAATTTGGTGGCTGTAGTTCTGGCTGTCCTTGAATTATGCCAACACAGATGTACAGACAGACATTTGATGAATTGAAGTAATAGTAAGTTTTTAGGGAAGTTTGAATGCCGCTAGATTTGAAATAAGAGACCAATTGATCGTCAGTTGAACCCCAAAAGCAGGTGTGTTGGGGTGGGGGGATTTTCAAGAACTGAATTGCTAACTTGCTACTCCTGTCCGAGTTCCCATTAAAAAACACAGGAAATTAGCTCTGATCATTCTTGACTTTTTTTATCATTGACACAGACATTTGGTGAATTATACAGGCATCCCCTGCTATAATGCAAGTATTTCAAGGAAGCTAACCATGTTATGACTGAGCCATGGTAAAATTTAACTATTTTGAAGGTGAATATACTTATTCTGGAGCTAGAAATATTCTGTGGCTCACCATCTACCTACATTATAATACAAACCACAAACCAAGATTTTTATGTAAGCTTGAATGCTGCCATATTCAAAGTAAGGGACCAATTTAGTATAAATTGAAGGCCACAACCAAAAATTTGGAGGATGGAGGCATTTCTTGTTAAAGATTTGGTGGCTCTAGCTGTGGCTATTGAGTTTTTTGATGATAGACAGACAGATAGACAGATAGATAGACAGATAGATAGACAGACAGATAGACAGATAGATAGACAGATAGATAGACAGACAGATAGACAGACAGATAGACAGACAGATAGACAGATAGATAGACAGATAGATAGACAGACAGATAGACAGATAGATAGACAGATAGACAGACAGATAGACAGACAGATAGACAGACAGTTGGTGAATTAGAGTAGGATTGTGATAAGCAATGAAAAGTTTTGCTACAATAAAGTCATTTGTGGACAAAATAAAGAGTAAAAGTTTAAATTTTCAGCACTCTAAATCCATAGGTGTGGTCTGTACACACAGCATATAGATAGATAGCCTACCAGCCAGTAAGCCAGCCAGCAAGCCAGAATCACTCAAAAACTGAAGACCCATGTTGACAGTTTTCACTGAGGGTTTCTAACAATGATGTGTTCTGATACTGAGATTTCTTGGATAGTTTGTTTATGAAATATCAATAGGAGAAAAGCTAATATTTTATTCTTCTGGCAATAGTCGTGACCCTTTGCTTGATCTTAGGTGATCAAAATGTCCTGCTATCTTAAGAACAGAAGCTTTTGATCTTAATAATAGCTGTTGTGCCTAATGTTGTGTATTTGTCTCTCTGGTGTTTTGATTCTAAGGTAGCAATTGAGAAAAGACAAAGTAGGAGTGGAAGGTTGTATTAGTTGATACCTTGAACTGTATTTATTACCTGACTTGTGATTACACCCATAATTTATGCGTTTTTGTTTGTTCCATGTGAGGTAGGGCACTTTCTTGTTCACCTGAATAGTAGATCAAAAGATTGAAGGTGAGACAATCAGTTTTCATCCCAAGTGTCATGTTATTTATTAACACAAACTTTAATCACCTCCCAGAATGACCAGTATGTAATACAAGGTCAGTTTTATGTTGAGGTCCACACTCATACAGCAGTTGACGGCACAAAGAATGGGCTGGGAGGCGGTTCTAAACTCTAGCTGAGACAGTTTGAATTCAATGTGCTAATGTCTTTTGGAAAGGCATGAATCAATCTGTTCTCATATGGTTTTTAGCTATTGGTAAATAGTTGGGCAGATTGGGCTCTCTGGCCATGGTTTGCTACCAGATTATGAGACAACTCTTTTTCCAAACCAGCCTAGAGAAGGGTAGGTCCGGTCAGTCTAACTTTCCCTTGTCACACTCATGACGATATCATTTTTTGTGGTGCAACGACCCTGCATTGGATTACAGGATATGTTATAGCAATCACCATAGTAACCTTAAACTGATTTCTAATCTCAGACTCATTCAATCTTTTTGTTCATTAGTCCATTGCTCTGATTCTGTAGATAATTTTATTATTTGTCAATCCTGATGTTTTCACTCTAGAGACAGCGCTGGATTAAGCTTGATAGGGGCCTGAGGCACACATCAACCTGGGACTCCCTTTACCCTAATGATATATAACAAGAATGTCCTGATTAGCAAAGAAGTTTAAATTTGGTCTAGACAACCACTGTAGCTCATGGGTTAATGTAAAGAAAATTAATTGAAAAATTTTTTTTTAAGGCCATGGTCCATTTGGGTCCCCTTAATCCCCCTAGGGCCCCAGGGGTCCTTTAGAGCCTGTGCCTCCAGTGGATAATATGGCACTGTTTAAAAATGAAACCACTTGGTTGGTTTGCTGGATGAATGTCCCTTTGATTATTGATATTGAATTCCCAAATGCCCCTGATTCCCGGTCCTGCAGGAAATGTTGTCACAGGTTTTCTACAAAGAAAATGGAAATATGTTGTTGCTTGTTTTTATTGACTTGTAAAAATTCCATTTTGTATCTTTGTAATTCAAGACTAGAGTCCACATAATCTTTATATCTTTTCAATAATACTTCTGTTTTATATATTTTTGATTGGTAAATAGTAGGATAGATTGGTCCTAAGCTTAACCACTCTAGAAGATGAACGAATCTGCATTCAAAGCGGGAAAGTCCATGTAGCATCAAAAGTGGCTGTCAATGGACCAAGTGGATTATGATAGATTGTTCAAGTAAAATAAAGGTGAATAAAAACAGATGTCTCTCCATTACACCCTGAGTATATGTGGAAGATTTAAAAAAGACTGTCTGCTTCATGGTCAAGCTTAAATGGCTTGGTTTTGGTTTTGAAAATATTTTATTTTTTGTAAAAACAGTTTTCTTCTAACTGACAGAGATCTTTAAATTCGGCTATAGAAAGGAACAATAAAATAGTATCTAGATTACTTCTAGATAAATGGTATGAAAATCTAGATAATTCTAGTCATACTTTGAGTCAATTTTTGATTCAAACTTGAAAAAAAAAATAAGGTGACTTGTGGAGAAAGGTTAACTCAAATTTTCTTAATAAATCATATGGTTGGTTGAAATTAAGTTACATAACCAATCTTCAGTCTCCGCAATAGCTTTGTAGAGTTCTAATTTTGATGAGGGCCATTGTCATTGTCATTACCAGAAGAAATTTGACAAAAAAAAAAATCAATTTCATTACCTACTTCTATTAAACTCTGTAGTGATGTCTTCTGGATTTACATTGTTTCTTCCATTCAAAATAAAAGTAAATGAAATGCTTTTTCTTTTTGGTTATTTTATTAATTGAATTTCTCTTTTCTTTTCAGTGGGAACGGCTGCAAATGTCATCTGTGGAGAAACGAAAGATAACTTGCTCTGTTACATTTCACGTCATTGCTATAACATGTGTGGTTTGGTCTCTCTATGTTCTGATTGACCGAACTACTGAAGAAATGCGACGAGGGGCTCTCGAGTGGCCATTTTGGACCAAAATAATTGTAGTAGCCATTGGTTTCACTGGTGGCCTTGTTTTCATGTATGTCCAGTGCAAAATGTATGTGCACTTGTGCCATCGATGGAGAGCATACAATCGGGTTATCTACATCGAAAACTGCCCCGAAAAATCTTCAGACACAAAATGGCATGATGGTTACAAAAAAGACTCTGCATCGAGCGTCTATGGAGACCTGGAACCTGTTTAAATGTCCGACAGAACAAACAAAATCTTTCATGTCTGCTTCTTATTCTTGCTCCTCCCACTCCTCCACATCTCCTCCCCCTTTTGAAATGCTCTGGAGATGTTTTTGTTTGTCTCCCCGACCCCATTTATTTTCTTTTATATTTAACAGGATTTTTCACTCTATTCCTGATGAGGATAATATTTTGGTTTTTGTGGGTCAGAGATATCAATTTGGAAATTGTCATCAAATTTTGATTCTGTTCCAAATTTCTTTTTTTTTTTGTTTCAGGAAATAACTTTTTCATTTTATAAAATTATATTTAATTGATATAAAAGACTATTTAAAAAGAATGCTTCAACCTGATTGGATGATTTGCCAAAAGAAAGCCTTGTATCATTGGCCAATTGCTGAAAAATGTGCTCCCCCCACTTCTAACCGGAAAAACCAACATCTGCTCTTAGAAGCTGTTTGCCTTTAAGATAAACAAGTAGTTTTGGAAACAGCTCCGTCTCTTCAGGGTTGTGAGATTGGGTAAATAATTAGAACTTTATCCCAAAGACTTACCCACTTTACAAGAGGAAATGATGCAAACTTTATCTCTGAGACTGTCACTTAACGATGTCTCAGAAATAAAGTTTGAATTATTTCCCCTTGATGATCAATCTGGTAATCTTTCACATGATCTTTATCTTTGAATCTTAAATGTCCTCAAATTGGCGCCAAACTCTCCAAAGAATCTTACAGATCTTTCAACATTCCATGTACCTGCTTCAAAGATTTCATCCTACTTTTTGTTTGGCATTAGATTGGTGTCATAGCTCATTTGATTAAGTTGTTGATCAACAAAAGCTCAGCTTCACATTTACACATAATCCTTTTTTTCCAAATATCCATTGTACTCAGTGCCCTTTGAGGTCAGTTCTATACTTATATAATCTATGGATCTCACCTCGTGCTTGATTTATTCTGTTTATATGCATACACATATTCACCATACACATTCCATATTCATGATTTTATCAGTTTTCTACAGTGATCAATAAAAGTAAATTTAGAAGAAAATTCACAAATGTAATCAAGCATTTCTTCAATTTTGTTAATTTTTTTTAAAAGATGAAGGGGCTTCTTCTTCAGGTTCTCTATCTTTTGACATAGGGTTTTACAGTAGTTGCCTACTGTCTGGCTATAGGATGACACTTGGTAGGTCCCCTATCCTTTCCAAATTGGCTGGTCACCATCTTTTCAATGCATCCCTTTACACACACCTCTCACTTTTTGCTGTGACATCTTTGAACATGGGATCTTCCGTCTTCTTTCCTGTTCAAGACTTCTGTCCTTGGTTGTATCTAGCTTTTTGGGACATTGAGGAAGGTGCTTAAGGCCTGAATTAAGATGTACCAATGAACTTCTGAAAGAGATCTACGAAACATATATGTCCCATTTGTTACAGAAACATTGGGTTATATATGTCCCACCAGTCTTGAAAGGGTTAAAGAAGATTTATTAATTATTCTTCATTTGTTGTTCTTTTTCTCTCATTTCACTTTTGTTTCCATTTTGATTGTTTATCCTGATTTCAACAATAAATCCTTTTCCCTGCTGTAAAGAAACAATCATCTTGGCATGATATCTTTCTATATATTATTGTTGAACTCACATCCTCATCTTTGGTCTTTTTTTTTTTTTTAAAGATTCATAACAAGGGAATAGGTTCACAATAATAACAAGGGAAATATATGTTATTATATTGTCTGCAATTATGTCCTTTAAATCAATCTTTCCTTGTAAAGCATTGATAGTTCTTATTTCATATGAGGGAGAGTAGTAATGGCAGTTATTTCTGTATAGCGAGAAGATTATTGTAGTTGCTGAGGACAAAGGAATCTGTCCCCACATACTCTTTATATATACTGTTGCCATGACAGAAGGGAGAATTTCTGCACCATGTATGAATATTGAAGTGGAGATCAAATATTATTCATAATTGAAATCGAGATGTATATCTAATGATTTGACAAATGAGACCTTTGTAAACAATACATAAAATGTTGAAAAGAAAATACTTGTTAACATTAGTAAGATCAATCGTAATACAAGAGGCCTGTTTAGAATAGATTACAACATAACATTTTCATGAAAAAAGGAGATGTTTAGGAGAACGTTGATGATTAGGTTATTCCTATGTACAGATTGTAATATAGGAGTGATTAGCAAAGGGAAACACGTGATGTAACAGATCTAAAGTCATCTGTTTTATCTATCTAATGAAGCTTGATTAGTAGTGCCTTTACTAATGAGTGGTATGTTTAACCATGCTAGATTATCAAAAGATGGTTGGTTCAGTTTTTTGAGCAAAGAGCCTAAAAGAGGTGTAAATAATAAATAGGAAATTATTGCAGTGTTTGCGTTGAGTCACCATAAAACTTTTACAGAGTCTCACATCAAGGAAAATAGATGATAAAAAACAATATATTATAATTCCGATCAAAGAATGGAAACTATGCTAGATTGGAGGTTAGAGAGAAGGAAAGGAAGCAAGAGAGAGAGAGAGAGAGAGAGGGAGAGAGAGACTAACTAAGTCAGAGCAAGTGAGTAGGGACACGTGTGTTCAGGGCTTTTATGGACAGTAGATAAGTGATGTATTGTGGATGTCGATAGATTTAAGGTTTTATATCCCAACCTAATATTTATTTTTGTATTCAATTTTACTAAAAATGAAGGAGTGGCTATACTGGCCTTCTTAGCTGAAGAGGAAACTTAGAAAAATCAAAATACAGTCGTACCCCACGTAGCACTATCCCACTCAGCACGACTTTGTTTTTATGATAAAGTTTGTAGTGTCAAACTTCCAAAATTAATATGGATAAAAGACAGCAAAGATAACCTCAGAAATAACTGTATACTATACACTTTGGTTAATGAACCACATGGATGAGAATGAAGACATACATATTTTATATTGAATGGACCTTTCTGTAACCTCTGTGTCACAATGCTTCTCTCTGAAAATTGCATTTTACCTCCCTTTTGGGGTCGTAAGATTTAGATATTTCTTTCGAGATGGTTTTGTTCTATAATTTCCAAAGAGTTCCATGAATTTTAAGCTTGAGATTTTCAAGTACAGAAGACCAAAACAGGCATATTGTTACTTTTTTGTTTACTTAGTTAAAACTAGGCAAGCTAAAATCATGATTCAATTTTTTTACAGTCACTCTATTTACTTTAATAGAGATTCAATTTTGATTTTAGTATCCATATAATATTTCGTAAAAGGTGAATGAAAAAAGTTTTTTTCTACAAAAAACAAATGAACTAAATCAATTTTTGATCTAAACTCATTAATTTTAATAACTAATTACTTTCATTAAGCACATAAAATTACTTATTCGCTCTTCAAATATTAAAGAATCAACAGACACAAAAGAAATAAGTTTGAACTGATTCTTGACCTTTTCTCAGTATCAAATGTTACAGTCATAAAAAAAAACGTTTTTCATTTAAACTGATCCTCATATTTCGGTGTGTTTGAAGTAAATTACACAGCTAACTGAATTGAATATTCTGTGAAAATTGTCTACCATTCACTTGAAAACAAAACCTATTTACCTTTAATTTTTATCAACACTAGCAGAAAAAAACACCCTCTGATCAGCTACCCCCAGCTATATACAGCCTATGTTGTAAAACCTCAGCTGAAGAATGATTCTAAAATTTACGGCTGCAGCCTCTATATTTTGTGAATTGAATTAAAGAATGACAAAAAAAATTTACAAAAATGTGCAAGGGAAGAAACTTCAATCATAAGTTACTCCCCTTTTATTACTATTTGAAATCCGTAGTGTGAATTAAAGAGTTAACAATTTTGTTTATTGATTTGAGTATTTAGATTTTCGTTGTCAGTGTTTGTGTGTTTATTATTAACAAATGCTGGTTTGATGGTTTTATTATCAAAATGTTCATTTTTGGTCATTTCAAAATCTCTCAATAATTGCTGTAAGGGACAAAAAGAATTGCTGTTATTTTTATCTGTGGAGATTGTTTTCTTGCTATAATTGAATCTTTCCATGTACAGGCTGCCCTGTTTTATGCCAGGGGTATGTTTGTAAACAAAATTAGCTCAAAATAAACCCACTATATAAGTATGTTAATTTTAGTTTTGTTATTTTAATATGTATAAGATAAATAAATAAAAACTCAATTGATGAAATTTTCTTGAATTTCCGAAAAGGAGAAAAAAATTGGGCAAATTTTAATATTATCATCATCAATAGTCAAATTGGCATAAATCAAAAAAGTATAAAATCTAGGTAGCCTGTACATTGAATGTGAGTTCAATTTTTTTCTTTTCTCTTCTTCAGTAATGACCCAGTCAGAAATGCTTACAATTTATTTTTCTGGCATCACACCTGTGTTATTGCAAATGAAGCATTTAAAGTTTTGTTTTATTTTTTTTGTTTTACAGTGAGAATTTGTATATTTTGGCAACCTTAAAAAATCAAATCAAATAATCCCAAAACTCAGGTATCTTTTTCTCAAATCTCTTTTAGCCGATACCGATTTACCACAATTCCATTGGCTGCCTGATCACTTTGCTTACTCATCATGTTACTGCCTTGTGAATTACCAGGAAACAAAGAGAATGAATTCGAAGGCATTCTTCATAATGTTCCATTGGATTTCCAAAAACACCAGTTGACTTTTCATTTTCTGTAATGGGTGCATGAAAAAAAAACCATCTATTGTAAAATTTGAATTTTATGTTCAATTTATATACGATAAGACAAACTATGGAATTAGAACTATTTACTGAGATATCAAAATTAAAATCATTTTAGTGAGTTAATCTACTTCTGTACTTCAATTTGATAATTCATAGTTCACAGGAATAAGCCATATGGAGTTAATATGATTTATGACAAGAAACTGAAATTATGGGATCGATGATTTTGTTAACTATACAAACTATTCATCAATATATTAAAATCATTTCTTACTTCGCAAGTGGTACATTTTATTGCTGGATGAATTTTATAAACAAACAAAACCATATTTTACTTTGCAGCATATATATTTTATGATGGTATAACATAGAATCAGGGTTGCTATTTTAGCCACTTGACAAATCTGGCCTTTTTGAAGAGCACCTTTTGGTTTGGCCATATTCAAATTCTTTTATGTGTACAGTATTGCAATGTTTTATAAACACTCATTCATTATTGTTAATCATATGTACAGATTACTTTTCAGACTACTGTTTACCTTGATCTTAATTTTTCTTTTTAGTTGCTTTCAATCGCAACTCCACTCAGGCCATCACTGTAAAGTAGCTATAAAAAAGTAACTGGAAAATTAAGAATAAGGTAAATAGTAGTATAACATTTTTTTAAAATCAATAATGATTATAATACTTATTAATTAAAAATTATTCAACTCAAAAATTGATTTTAATTGTTGTTTTTCAATAAATTGTTTTGATTCTACAGTTTGTCCTATCGTATATGAAAGATGTTTTCTTATCATAAATTGTAAAAATAGGGCTCCGTTAAGTAATCCCATTGCACAGATTATAGGAAATGAAAAGTTAGCCATTGTTTTTTGAAATACAATGGAACATTGAAGAGTGTCATCGAATTCACTCCCTTTGTTTCTGGCTATTTTGTAAGGCAGTAACAAGATCAGGCAGCCAATGGAATTGCAGCAAATTTGGTGGCAAATTTTTGGATAATGAATACATCCTTCTTACAGGCCAGATATAAAAACAAATTGTCGGTTTCCAATGTTAGATCAGAGATTGTTATCAAGTACAAGTGCTGGGGCTAGATAGGGGAGGGTATACAAGCACTTAGTTGCATCAAGGAACATAATAATCACCTGGAAAAAGATATTTTGCTCATCCACAACAGTTGAGCTCCTAATTGTGATCTGATGAGATTCACACAGAGACTTCAACTGATGATTTTCCTCTGAAAAATCTTGCAGGTTTATGAATGTATAGTATTAGTAAATTTCTCACCACAAGAACCAGAAAATTCATGTGTAAGTGCTTCTCTTATAATAAGTGTGTTTGATATAAGATACTCTATATTGTTATGGATAGGATAAGATAAAGAATTATTCTCTAAAATAAATTCAAGCTACTTGATGTTTTCTCTTGTCAGCCAAATGAGTGTCTGACTGAACTTTGTCACCCTTTTAAAGTATAGAATCATCTTATTTATTGTACAGTGAGAAAAATAACTACCATTTGAAACATGAAAAAGGAAAACCTTGACACTTGAGCCATCTTATTGGCCAGATACAAAAAGTGGCTTAACAGTAAGCTAAAACCATGAAATTCAGACTGAAATAGGGTTCTTGTCTTATCTGAAGGATGCCAAAATATAGGAATAAAAAAATTATTAAAATAACTAAGTAAAAGGAGACAGGCTGAACTGAGCTTGTTGCCAGTCATGAGAATTTCCTTTGCCTTTTGTTTCTCTTAGTTCCACCATAATAGAAAGTATTTCACTCCTGAAAAACCTGAGCTTACATCTGTGTATTTTTTATTTTGACTTTTTTTATTTTGATTAAATTATTCATTTTTCCCTTTTCCATTTGTATTTAGAAAGTCCTACTGTTTCAGACACAACAGATGCCCCGTATCACTTGGCACTCTTGGCAACTGCCTGTGTTGCTAGTATCTGAAGCCTGGGTCCTGGCCCAATTGCTTTCAGTTGCAAGTATGATTTTCAAGTTCTATTGCAACTTGTTGTTCCGGTAGCTGTAGAGTACATTCAATGGCTTAATTGTTAACCATGAGTTTATATGTCATTAAAATAAGTACATTTTGTACATTATAACAATACTCTAACTATCAGTCCCAAAAAGAAAAGAATATTCAATTCAGTTGTTTTTTGGTTTTGTTTTGAAAAGCCGAAAATAAATGCAAAGCTATAATTTTGAAATCTTCTTGTTTTATATGAGTTTTTTTTTTCGCGGTTAATGAAAATAGAATAGATTTTCTATAACACAATAAAAATTTACGTGGCACAATAGTGTGCCATGACACACAGCTTGAGAACTCTTTGTCTAATATTTTATCCAAATACTAATACTGATTTTTTAGAGAGAAAAAAAGCTTCTCCTTGCGAACTTGATATGAATGTAGCTTCCTATTCTCATTGCTGATGATAAACCTCCAATTCTGTGATTGCTGAGCAACTTTTTACCTCTGGAGACATGTTCTGTACAAACCATTCTCTTATGTTGGCCTATGTTTGACTTGGCTACTTTCAAATTTGATTCTGTCAATGAGTTGAATTGCATTGCCAAATGCTGGGTTGGTGAAACT
The DNA here is from genome assembly GCA_963457665.1 of Thysanoteuthis rhombus. Taxonomy (NCBI): domain Eukaryota; kingdom Metazoa; phylum Mollusca; class Cephalopoda; order Oegopsida; family Thysanoteuthidae; genus Thysanoteuthis; species Thysanoteuthis major. Next base: position 50,917,221 of record OY735222.1, on the reverse strand, counting down.
CATAACAAACACTTTGAGCTGGTAAATTGAAAGTTAAAGAGCCCTCTCCCCTTGCAGTTAGTCTTGTAAAATACTGTTATTATATAAATATTTACCATGTTTTTGTTTCATGTAAAATTTGTTTATATTTATTGTCTCTGATGATCAGAATAAAAAATCAAAGTTTGTTTATTGCATGTTCTATAAAGGAGAGCAACATGACAAAATGGATAGCCCCACCCCTATGGTGTCTGGGTATTTCTTCTACTCTGTGTGTGTGTGTGTGTGTGTTTATCATTCTTGTCTTTCAAAAAGAATGGAAAATCAGAAATAAAAAATTGTTTTCTCTAGAAATATTCATTTGAGAAATTTTTTTTTTTGATCGGCTTTTTAAGGTCTGTTTTTGGACACAGATCATCCCCAAGGAAGGCTTTGGAGGTAGAGGACCTCACTCTGCCAAGCTGACCCATGATGTTTTGGCAGAGGGGAAGAGATGGATATATGCTTTTCCCAAGGGCATTTTTGCAAAGTGGGAGTAAACTGTCTCAGCCAGCGTATGAACATGACTTGCTAATCCCATTCTCCGTGTCATCAACTACTTGGCTAGTCAGTACCCCCCAAAGGAGAATATCCGTTTCTAATGGAATGAAAAACATGCCATCCTTGTAATATCAAAATAAGGAGAGAGTCAAAAAAATGTGGTTCCTAAAAGTAAATAAAACTAATTATTTGCATCAGGTTTTAGCTTTTTCTTTCCTACCCAATTTAAAAATCCTACCCAAGCTCCATTCCGTAGCCACAATCAATGTCCTTCTTATCCCATCAACTTGAAAATTCTGCTCCAAGACTTTTGTATGTCGATTCATTTTCATTCAGATCTTGTCATTCTAATAATGCAGTCAGACCAGTCAAACAGTATGGGGAAGGTCAAAGGGTTCATTGTAGCACTCTATGGCCTTATGGCTTGCATTATTTAGTGTGGTGTAGAGATTGGTCTCTTCTTGAGAGGATTAATGGGATTGCCGGTGGAAGGCTTTCTAGATGATCCCCTCTTTAACAACTGAACAAAAAAAATTGATTTATCTCTATTCAGTGCAAATGGATGAGAACTCCTTTCATATCAAAACTGATTCAAGACGTGTTAGTTTTTGGTGCCCAAAGTGCAAACATGAACACCATAGTATTTTGCTACAGAGTGGTTCCAAGAAACTAACTATAACAGAACACTATTTGTTACAAGGTCACTAAAACTTCTCTACCATGGCTTCATTAAACACTCATATGAAACTGAGGCATTAATAAATACTTTATAATCCTTGTAAAATAGAGAAGTATCAAAGGATATTTAGCATATACAGCCATTCTAATGGTTGAATGGAGAATTTTTTTCTAATCAGCCATCCAGATCCATTGGGTCTTCCTCAAGTAATGGTAAGACATGGAGGGGGGCTTACCCGGTAATGATGGGTTGGCACAGGGAAGAGATGGATCCATGCCTTTCCCAAGGGCATTAATGCAATGTGAATGCAAGCTGTCAGCCAAAGTTTGAATTGGCTTGCCAATTCCATCCTGCGCCTAGGGTCCCATGCACCCTCTATGTCTAAATAAATCCTCCAATCTGATCCTGTGTAACTTTCAATCCCACGTTTCATCAATTCCCTACCCTCGTGGTTCCTGATAAAAATTGATCTCAACAACTCGCCAGGGGTAGGGGTGTATCTCAGACACATGACAGGTGCCCATGTGGCAGGTGTCTTGAGCTGCTATTCTGCTCACAGACTCTCAAAGGCAAGTTCGATTCCACTTCATTTTACCTTCTTGTTTTCTTGATAGCCAAATTAAGCTGTTCTCATTTAGCGAATACCTTTGTTTTACCTTGTACGCTCATCCTCTCTCTGTCTTCTTTGCGGTCTTTGTATTGTGATTCCTCATTGTTTTTGAGTTTGGAATAATTTTTGAAAACCTTAACCAAGGTGGGTCGTTTATGTATGCAAATATTGCATAAACTATTGTTCAAATTATGTGTCTAAAGTGATTCGGTAACAAATGAGTGATCTTTCTTATTGCTATCAATTTTTGCTGGAACCAATTTATTGTCAAAAATCATTTGAAACATTAAAGACATTTATTGTTCTTTCTTAAATATTGTCCTTTGATAAACATGCTTTCTCCTGCATTTATTTTGATTATCATTGTCATATTTATAGAACTTAGATTTTTCCTCTTCTTCAGCGAGAGACAAAGAACTTAAAATCCCAAGTAAGATTATGTACCTAAGGCTTCTCCTCACCTTGCTCTCCCCTTTTCTGCAGTTTGAAGTCCTAAAAAGGTCTTAACTTCTTTCATCCTTGTTTGGTGCCTAATTTAGAAAACAAAATAGTATTTTGTAATATTCAAGATTTGAAAAAAAATATATGCAATAGTACTGAAATGTGCAAAATACCCATGTATACACTCAATTGAACCATTTTCTTCTGCTCTCAGAACCCCCCCTCTTCTTCTGGGCCTCTCAACTGAAAGGTTCCATTCTACTGCTTCTAAGCAATTTATGGCTTTTGTACAATTGTTGTTGCCAAAATTATCATTTATTTTAATTAATTTGTAATTAAAAGTAACAAACATCTGTGACCTTGAAGCTTCGTTAGGTATGTATATTCTAATTATGCCGGCAAACCTGTCATGTAAAAGACTTTTTGCAAAACTATTAATAAAAAAAATAAAAGTACTACCAATGTAAATTTGCTGTTTAGATTGTTTAGATTGGATGCTATTCATGTAAATGTCATTAGTGATGAAAACTTATGATTAAAAAATAAATTCCTCCGTTAATGTGACATCACTTGGTAGTGCTCGATGTAAAAGGTTAACCTTTTGTTTGAAAATGAATTGAGTGTCCATCAAAATATCATTTAAATGTGGATTGACGGCCCCAGCTGAGTTGTGATAAAAAAAACAACTAAAAAATTCGGATGGAAATAAGTAGTAGTCGAAAGTTATTAATGATGGATTACAATACTTTATCTAATAAAAAAGGAATGATTTAAAGGAAATGACACCAAGACGTTTCATAGAGACTGCATGAAACAAAAAAGTAATGCCATTCCTCAAATGTAGACATAACTTCAAATTATAAATGTCACAAGTAATATCTGGTATTTCAGCCATTATCATTACTCGTCGTTCATAGATTACAATGTTGTAGCAGTTGTGCAGTCAATTTAAAGAGTTTATTTCCACCTAGCAAGTTTTTTGATGTTTGCTTACAAAAGATTAGTTCTGTTAATGTTTTAGTTTATTTATAAATGAATCATCATCATCATCATCATCCTCCTCATCATCATCAGCCATTTGAGGTCCACTGCTGGTGAAAGGCCTTTCCCAACTCCTTCCATGATGATTGTTTGGTCATATTGGCTTTTGGGAAGGTAATAGATAATTGAGCTCACCTGTTGAGCTCTAGTGAGCTGATTTTGAATTCAGTTTTCCTAAAATAGTTGCCCTTCTATTTTACCCATAGCTGGGAGGAGAAGAAATGGATTCATGCTTTTTCTTAGGGCATTAGAACAAAGTGAACATAAACAGCCTTGAACAGATTTTGAACTCCAGTTGATTCCATTGTCAGCACTGTAAACCATTACACCACTCACACCTCCTTTTGCAAATGAAAATCAATTGTTATTTCTGAGTATTAATGTGAATGGACTGAAAGGAATGAAGGATGCTGGCTGGGCAAAATTTTACAAATCATAAAGGAGAGTCTAAAGTAGAGTTTCCTAAAGTGGGGGTCTGCAAAAAATTCTCAGGTTTGGCAAGATAAGAGTCTTTTTAGTAGAAATTTGTTTTTATAAAAATAATGGAATTCACCATTTTCAAAATAAAAGAAAAAACTAAATATCATAATCGACTGGACAATGCAGCAGATATATGAATTCAATTATCAAATATTCATCCAAATTTTCAGAGGATCCTGGATTCCAAGCAGCAGAAACATTCCATGCATTAATCTGTTTTTAATAATTTTTTTTCACAATTACAAATTTATAACAATTAAAAACAATTGTTTTTTTAATCTTTCATTATCTTTGTTTTTTTGCTTGTTTTTGATAGAGAATTTATTAAAAAAAAAAATGTTTTTTTGTTTCATTAAAGTTAGGGTGGTGGAGGTTGTCCGTAAAATATAGGTATGGGTTCCATGATTTTTAAAAAATGGTATAAGGGCTCCGTAATATAATGAGTTTTGGAACCACTGGTCTAGAGTCACCATTGAATAATGATGGTGGCAGGATTTTTACTGTTGGAGTCATCACTAGAATTGGAAACTAGATATCTACTCTACCAGTCGAGAAAGGTTCAAGGCCTCTAAAACTAGAAAATACTCAATTTTTCAATAATGATAATTTCGATAAGCATACATGAAATAGCTTCACCCCTCTTTGATAGATTTTTGGCTGCTGACTGATCAATTCTCCAGCCTTCCTTTTTGTGAGAACCCTTGGCCTTATTTGTTAATAATTTGATTTGGCACTATAGATTCATGCCTTTTATAAAAAATAAATATAGCCTTTGTGCTGTCCATAGTGAGCTGTTCCTGCTTGGGCATCACATATCATAAGTTTTCACCATGCTTGTCGAACACCTGAAGTAAATGTTGCTCACTTCACAATCTAGAATTTAATTATTTTATGAATATAAATAATGCCCTTATGCCCCCCCCCCTCCTGGGGCATCAGATAGTTTTCTCCTCTGCTCCTCTGCGTTGAGGTTAAATTTTGAAATACTTTCAGCTTTGTGATACATGACAAGGGAAAGTTTTTACGTGTTTTTTTTCTCTCCTGCACGGTCCTTATCATCAGATTAAAATATCTGTGTTTTCAAGAATCTATAGCTCTAGCATCTCCCAAAGGATTTTCAGTGTACAAGTCTTTCATGCAACCTCCCGGCAACAGTTGGTACTTGAAAGATCAGCATTGTGTGGGTCTCTATCATATGATAGAAGATTCCATTTAATAAAGTTTTCTTATAACAATATAACTGTGAACCCATTTGGCAGGGTTTGATGCTAAGCTTGGGTTCATCAGTCAGAGTTTGGGGAAATCTTTGGACTGATGTACACTACAGTCATTCTGGTGACTTGTAAAATCTTCAAGGATTATCATGGTGGCCTTTCTCTTTTTAGCAGAGCAATTTTTTCAATTATTTTTATTTGGTCATTCCATAGTCTTTGATCTGAAACACACAACCCAGTAACCCACATCACCTGCACAACCCCCACCCACCACCATCATTATTTCTAAGCCATTTCGGCCTTTTTTGATCTATTTTGACCGCCAAGTATCCTAGCTATGGTCAATTGTAACCAATGAATACTCCAGGGCTGCCAAATCTGATTCCCTTGCACTGAATTTGATTCTTTTGCTTAATGTTGGGAAAATTGGGTACTTTTCTTTAATTTCAAATTGTGATTAAATATGAAAATATTTAAAAACGATAATTTTGGATTAAATTCACCTAAATTTTCTTTTCTAAAATGATTTTTGTGTGGTGTGCATGAGCTAAATCAGCATCACTATGGAGTATACTTTTTAACCATTATTAGAGTTTTGGAAATTTATAAAGAAATGAATTTATTGTTGTGTATTTGTCTAATCATTTATAAAGTATTGTGGTTATACAAGATAAACATATATTCATTATATTTGATACCTTTCTAGCAAAATTTGGTTATTTTTAGGTGGCCATTTTGGTACTTTCATTGAAAACCTTTCAGTAGCCTTGCTTCTGTCCATAAACTGACCAGACCAGCACATAAGCCCTCTTCACTACAATCAGACTGGACTTTTGGTTGAGTGGTGGCTCAGCTGGTAGACATCTTTTAACAATTCAAATTTGGTCATCTTGATTTTAGGCAGGTTTTTACTTCTTGCTCCCAGTGGTTAATTCATTTGTCTACTTGTAAAATCTTGAAGGCCTAAAAGGTAGAAATATCATTTGTGGCTGCTTTGGTTTATCAATGCTTTTTAAAAAAAAATCATTTATTTTAAATCTGATTCTATAAAATAAGATTGGCCTGGAATCGAAGGTAGAAAAGTTTTTTCACTCCATCTTGGCTGCAGATTGAGGATTTTTCTTGTATTGAAGAGGAATTTAAAAATCCAGTGATAGTCTGCTAAACTTTTGCCAGAAACAATGATACCAATGTTGCTTAACAAACTAATGTTTCATTCTCAAGTGTCGCCTTGGTTATACTCAGTAACTTGAAAAAAAAACTTTTTTACTCATTTCTCTTTCACTCTGGTGTGTTTAAAATATTCAAGATCTTGGCTCATGATTCATAACAATGAATACTTAGATCCAATGGCAGGACAGTCTGGATGAATAGGTGTTAATATCTCTTGTGGTTAATGCATGTAGCAAAGAATCCTGAGACAAAGCTGTAATGAACTGTAACATGGTGCAGGAATGCCCGTAAATGATCTCTAACTTGAATGAAATACAAAAAGCTGAATATATGAATTGCAGACCTCAAGTCAATCATCAAGTATCAAATGATTTGCCAGCCTCGCTGTCAATCTTTTATCCTTGAATTTTAGACTTCAGTTCCAATTGATTCATTGAGCTGGGATTGAATTGGGTGGTTAGGGCAACAAGGTATTGCCCATCTGTTTATACCAGTGGTTCTCAAACTTTACTGTATGATAGCACATCAAGAAATATACTTGACTCACGTGGCACACCAATTGTAAAAATGAATCAGATAAACATTATGGTAGTCAATGAGTAAAAGTTTTTATATCAGCATACTGATAGACATCATCCTTTTTTCCTAACATGTCACTGAAATGATTCAAATCTTACAAAATCTAGGGATAAAACTTGTAGATTGTCCTGTTTCCACTAGAATTGCCAAACTGAGAACCACTGGTTCATACACATACTCTGATTCCTGGGCTCAAGCTGTACAAAAATTTTGCAAGAAGTTTTTGTTTTTAACAAATACTAAGATGAAGAGCACCTCACAAGGTTTGACTGGTCAAATTGCCTTCTGTATTTGTAATTTGAAGCATTATTCCCCCTCCTTTTTATTTATTTCATTTTTTTCAAAAGCTTCCATTCCTCTGACTGCACCTCCTTCTTGCACTGACCTTCCATTCCTCTGACTGCACCTCCTTAAATTTTGGAACAATACAGAAAGTCATATTATGTTATGATCATTAACTTTTTTCCAGTTGATAGAATCAATTCCCAAAGAGGCTTTCTTTTTCAATTGTTAATCTCTGTGGATGGAATTCAAAACAAAAGCTGAGTGAATGGTCTTATATTTGGGTGTATCTGTACTTTCATCAACTTCCAAGAAGGTTCAAGGGAAGTCAGTAGTCCCCAACCTTTTTTACATTGTGGACCAGTTTAATATTGACAATATTCTTGCCGAGGGGTGTGTATGTATGTTAATCATAACTGGAATATAGGTGATAAGTCACTACTTATAAAAGGAATACATTTCTAAAAGGGTTCATTCAATAGATATATTAATATCCAAGGAAATGATTTTGTTTTTATTTTACCAAGGTAATAAGAGAATACATATTGATAATTTTTACGTTAATCTTCATGTTTTGTCGCAGCGCGGTCTGTGGCCTGCTGGTTGGGGACCACTACTCTAAGTGAACAATTCTGAATTTTTTGAGGAAAAAAAGAAAAAAAATGATGCTTGTTGTGAAAGTTTCTGAATATGAATTGAAAAAAATCTTTTGGTTGTGATTTCAAAATACCCCCCCCCCCACGTAAGTAATTTCATTTTTTTTTCAATACTTGAGTATTTATTTGTTTTCTGTAGACATATTCAAATCATTTTTTTCTTTTTTTATAAAATTAAAAAAACAAAAACAAACTAATCTAGTATTTGCTGTATGTGGACCAGATTTATTTATTCTGTACATGTTTTTTTCTCAAAGAACAAAAACAAAATTCTTTTTATTTGTTCAGGTTTGTAAAAAAAAAAAAAAAAAAAAATGCTATCATTAAAAAATTGAACATATCAAATTTTGTAATTTTTTAAATTCATTATAATGGATTTTGTTTTGTTATGTGATTTGTCAAAAAGGTAAGAAAAATCCCATTTCCAAAAAAAGAGGCATACTTTGATTTTTCCCAAACTTGTGTCTCCCCGCAGAATCAAATGGGTCAGATTTTGATTAAAAGAGAAAACATTGTTTAAAAATCAGGTACTTTATTTTTACCTTCCATATTAAAAATTCTGTGGGGAGCAACCGACAAAAAGAGGAGACCAAATTGTTGACAAATAAGGGAAGTGGGGATCACAATTCACTCACAATTTTCTCACTCTCTCTGTATTTTAATGATAACAAAAGAGCATTTCGATGACACAAATTTATTATCCCCCACCCCCACAGGGATAAACCCTCATTCATTTTTTTCCTTTACCAACAACCTGTTCTCTGGGAAAATCTATTTACAACTTTTTTAAAAAAAATGAACTTTTTAAAGATTTTTATCCCCAATTTTTTTACTTATTTTATTTCTTTAAGGGATAAACAAATTTTAAAATCTTTGTGGCTGATTAAAATGAAAAAACCCAAAATACTGAGACAGTGTCAATGTTTTTGTAACCACCATATTGTGACAGCTCTTACTTTAAAGGCTATAAAAAAAAAAAAAAAAAAAAAAAAATAAAAAAAAATCGCTTCAATTTTCTTTATTATAGAAAGTAGTTATTGACTGAGCTATAAAAAAAAAAGCGGCTTTTTTTCTAGAACCTTGTGGAAAGTTTTAAAAAGAAGTCTCAATTAGATGCTGATCTTTTAATGTACAAAAAATATTGCAGTAAATGAACAACTTAGAATATTGCATTGGTAAATAAACAAACAGCAGACACTTATTCTCAAGAATTTTTTCATACAACTGACCTGATTGGTTGGTTTTATTTTTCAATGTTCCAAGTAATAAAGACAAAAAATAAAATAGTCTGTCAATTTAACAATCCCTCCCCCATCCACTCATTTTTGCAAGAAAATAAAACAAATCTGGTCGGTCAGTTGGTCATGTGATAGTTCCTATTAAGTAACATCATTTTGCAGCATGCTGTGTTAGGGGTGATCAATGAATAAATTACTTCTCTTGCCTTTTGTTGTGGTTTTCAAACATGATCAACCAGAAAATAAAACTTATAGTCCAGGAAGAAAAAAAAAGTTACCATAAGTTGCAGTGTTTGTTCAAAAAGTGGTTGATTTCAAAAGGACCAATTTATACCCAATGGTTATTCCAGATTTTACTAAGACTAAATTTTGGGCTGAGGACACTTTGCACTGGATTGAAATGAATTTCCCTTCTCTGTGAAATTCATCACCTCAACATCTGATGATGAAAAAAGAACTTCTACATTGTGCAGTGTAACATGACAAAAATATCTGACCAGAATTTAATCCAATGTGACTACAATTGAAAAATTACAACCATAAAATGAAATTGGAATACAAAAAACTTATATAAAAACAAATTACACTGTTCCTTTCAGGTTGGCATATGCAACTAAAAATATAGTGTTTACCGGTAAGTGGTATTACTGAAAACTTAAAAGTGTGAAAGAAATTTATGGGGCCAAGAAATCTAATGTAAGAAATTTTCTAGTCAGCTGCCATAAAAGTATGAATGCAATCATTTCAAATAATTTGTTCCAAAAGTCAAGTGAACTGGCCAAATACTCAGTTTTACCAGATTCTTACCATCTCTATTTCCAACCAATTTAGCTTTGTGCTAAGCTAAACCAAATTATTAAGAGCCTCATTTTGGACTACAGTGTGTGTGTGTGTGTGTGTGTGTAAGTAAATATGAATGTGTCTAAAATCTTTGTATCCCAATTTGTAAACATCAAGTTAGACATTCTTGTGACATTCAACTCACAAAAACTTTTTTCTTTACATCACATGCCCAATTAACAAACATATCAGAGTCATTCTAACTTCTGTTTGAACAATCGAATCTCTTCTTCCCATGTTTGATGTTGTCAACACAGTGTTTTGGATGATCCATTTTCCAGCCTTTGTGAGTCGTATGATTTAAGAAAAGAGGCAAATAACTGACATCTTGTGTTGACAACATCAAAGATGGGGAGGAGATGAAATTTGATGATCTGAACAAAAGTTGAAATGTTAATGAATCTCTTCAGAGTTAATGACAACATAGACTTCATCGGCAGAAATTCATAAGTATTAACAACTTCTGATTTGTTTTCAAACATTTTTTTTTACCTCTAAAATTACTGGCTTGTTGACTTGGGCCAGCAACTTTTAACTTGTGATTCAGGGTGTGTCTTTCCATGAATAGATGCAAGAAATTTCACAGCATTATTCGAATGTTACTCCAATCAACACAAAAATACATTCTAACTGAAATCTGAATTCCGCTTGGAAATTCTTATAGCTTTCCTTCCTTTTTAAAGCATCCGTCTCCAAAGATGTTTTGAACCAACGAAATATAGAAATCAGTTTCATTAAGCTCATCCCACATCAACTAGACTCTTGAATCTTCAAAGCCAAATAAAAAATATCAAATGATGGAATTTATATAGAGAACAAGAGTGTCTCCATTCACATAAAATACAAATGAAACTGTTAATTACTTGTGGTCTTTTGAAAAGCCATTGATAACTTCAAATAAAACATAGGTTTCTTAGAAGAAAACTTCCAATGAAGTATAAATGGTTGATGACAAACTTCCAGTTTCCTTTGCATGAGTCAACTGTGTGATGCTTGTGAATTTCAAATCTGGTCGAGACTAGGACTTTATTCTTCCAAGTTTTTATGACCACCACCTTGGTAGGATGCAAATGCGACAGAAGAGATACTTCAACCCCCAATCATATAGCTTAATGTCTACTCAATCAGCAGCTGAGTGCATAAGAAAATTTGTCCCAATGAAGAATCTTCTAAATATATTTAGAAGATGATAAAAGTTGAAATTGCTCTCAAAGGTAAGATGATAATGAAGACTGCACTTTTACCTTTCATAAATTGATAAAACAAGACTAGACAAAAATAGAAAAACAAACCATTCTATTTCAAGTCAAAACTTGATAGACAGCAAACCATTGAAACAACTTGAAATGGTAATTCTTAACCTCAGAATAACTAAAAAAGTGTTAACAAGACTGGCTGCTTCAGGGTCAAACGCCACTCTGAACGCAAGTATTTCAGCCACCACGCTGCATTTGAAGAAAAAACAGAAGAAAATGTTTTCCTTTTCATTGAAGAGAGTGTAAGTTCAAAATTTCCAGTTTCTACTTGGGCCACTTACGGCTGAGAGGAAAGAAAAGGAAATTTAGTAAAGATAGAAAAAAAAGCAATGAATTCTAATCAAAAGAATTTGTTTAGCAACAATAGATAATTCAATCTAAAATCAATAGCTTTCCGATCTCTCTTTTCTTCCTTTTTGCTTAATGTGGGAATATAATCCATCTCTCTTTTGCCTTCTCTCACTATTCATCATTTGAATTTTTTCACTTTTTTGTTGTGACCAAAAATCTGATTTTCTCAGGGTTGTTAGATTAGGAGATGATGGCAACTCAGTAAAAGTTTGACAAAAAACAGCATTTCTTTTTGATTCTCAATGATCATTATTTCTAATTTGACTCAATGAAGTTCTGCGTGAGACGACAGACAATAAGTTCAGGGAATAAAAATGACAAAAATTGAACTAGAAAGCACTCAGAGAGCACATACCAATGCCATTGGTATTAAAAACAATATCCAGCTACAATGCAGGGGAGGTAACAAAATAAAAATACCTTAAAATTGAATAAAATTCTCTTTAGCCCATGGCCTACCCTTCCACAAAATGTTATTGAAATTCATTGAGAACTTTGAGATATTGTGTGGATAAACTGACGAAAGTGAATATATATACATCTCTTCCAACTTGGTGGGCAGAGACAATTAATCCTATCTAATCTTTCCACCCTCAAAGTCATCTTGAAAATTCATAAGTAAAATCCATTTAGATTTGGTTGCCTGCTTTCTGTGCTGAATCTCAATCTTTAGGGCTTACATAGAAAGGATTATAACAACAACAACAACAACAACAACAACAACAACCACCAAGATGAAGATGAAAGTTTGACTAAATCAATCTCTGATGATGACAAAGCATCTTCTCGGGAATCAAAATTTCACAGAAAAGGTTGATTCTAATTGGCGTAGGGTGTAGTCAAAAGCACAAACTCACAATTTAGTAAGGTTTTCTTTTTTCAAACTCATGTATCTCTTTCTAAAGCCAGTGCAAGAGTCAATGGTGCTGCTGAACATTAATCACCAAGTAATATTGATCAAAATATTGAAGTTTTGAAAAAGATGGGACTGTAGTGTCCCAATCAGCATGCCATGTAGCGCACTCATTCACCTTTTTTTAAAAAAACAAAAAGCTAACGATAACAAAAGGGTGGCACAAAAGTCACTTTCAATTTTAAAACCTGAATAACATTTTTGATAAAAATATAAAAAAATTCTCCCTTAAGACATACATGTAAAGCTCCTATTTTGCCCAAGATATGTTCCAAGAAAATGGCCAATCTGGGAACAATAACAGGTAAAGCTGCTACTTTGTCCATCCCTACTTTGGAATAGGAGCTGTCTTAAGTAGGAGAGGACAAAGTAAAAGCATCAGCTGTATTTACTTTGGACCTAGGGTAGAGGACTCAGTAACTTAGTGAGGTAATTGTATTGTAATCAAATTTCACATAATAAAGAAATTACAAACATTTCAGTAAGTGCCCTACAGTTCATACATCAGTATTTTCTTTTTACAAAGAATTTTCCACATGATATATAATTAAATAATTTGTTTCATTATAGTAAGGGGGGGGCATCAAATGATTTGAAAAGTCGAGATGGAGCAAAATCGATTAAGAACCATTGCATTAGATAAAGACTTAGACACCTGAATTAGATATTTCACTGAAGAGAGAAAGAGCAGCAAACTGTTGGCCAAGAGGTTTGAGGTGCCAATTGCAGCACAAGTTGATTCATCTGTTTCTAATATGAATTGTTGTCTTGCAGTCACAATTCAGTTTTTTCTTTTCCTCCCTTTTCCACTTTTGTTGTTGATATCAAATAGTCCAATCAAAATTCAGAAGAGAAATAAGGTCAGAAGGTCACAAGAGGATTCATTTGTTATGAAGAATTGATTAATGATTGTATATTGTCCATCATTTCCTGGACCCTGGAAGCAAAATATGAAAATAAAAAACATATCTCAGGTTAAAAAAAAAAAAATATATATATATATATATATATACATATATATATGCATGAAATACAAAAAAAGCATCAGATACATTGTAAAAAGTTAATTTCAACATACTTACACAGAATTAAGACCAAAGATTATTTTCAATATAAAACAAAAAAAAAGGTTCAAAATATCAGAACAAGAAAAACATCGAAAAGCTATACACAAAAATCAGAAATAAGATGAGCAAGGAATATCTGATGCATTCCAAAATATAATTCAATATTAGGTTGCGGAGCCTTTACAGTCAATGGTAGCTTTCGAACTCTCAGAGATTCGGGGCGGGGGCGGGGGGGGCTGCTTAAAAGCATGGAAAATGGGATTGATGAGCAGGGTTCAATCTCTGGTTGAGGTAGTTCTCTTCCAATCAATACTTTTGGGAAAGACATGAATTCATTTCCTACCCCCTACCAACACGTCATGAGCCAGAGTAGCAGGGTAGAGCTTGATCAGCCACCTGCTCATTATATCTTACACTTTCTTAAGGAAGGTCCATTGACCTTTAAGGACTGACGAAACGTATGCATACTTACTCTCTTTTCATGCTGGAATTTTCATGAAGAATTTGTAGGGATTCCATTGAGCTGGTCGATAAAAAGTGGTCATCTTCGACATCAGAAAAAGATTTGGAATTTGCTGATGACCGCTTCAGCTGTTAAAAGAAAAGGAATCAATCTTATCTAAAAGAAGGAAATCTTTGTAATACACTTCTCATTCTCTTTGTCTGTGCACTCAAATTAGCTGAAACTAAATTATGGCTATATATAATGAATTAAGGTCCGTCCAAAATGTGATAATACAGGTGATTTGCAACTTGATAATAGTGTGGGGACAGTGTCCGTGTTCATCCCTATAATGAACCAATTTCTCAAAGGAGATAACTATTAAATACAAATCATAAGTCTCCCTTATTTCTTTCTTTGCAAATGCATAATAAATCCGGATGCAATCAGGCCTTTAAATTCAATGTTCATTCTGGTCACATCAGATTGCATTACTTTTTCTCTGAAAGGGTGACCCAAAGTTGCAGGGTGATAGACATTAAAAGTTTCTACCTTGACCACTGATTAACTGGAAACAAGAAGAAAGAAAATTTCAGAAGTATTTCCCACTTTTGAACCCATATTGTAGAGCATATATTAAAGCAAACGAGATACTCACAGCAACTTCAATCAACTTCCACACACTGACTTGGAGATTTTTTTGCAGGGTTGATATAGTGGAATTATATTTTTGCAATAGAATAATATATTGAGTTACTTCATTGAGATCGTTCAAAAGCTTCAGCCGTGCTTGTCTGTCTTGTCTGAAATAACAAAATACACCTAACCCGTGAGGCAGAGAAGGAAAAACTCAAAAACAGAGAAAGTGAAAAATGAAAAAAAAAAGTAGTTTTCAAAAATCCCTAACATTTTTTTAAAATTGTCATATAAAGAAATATATATATAAAGAAATATATATATAAAGAAATATATAACAGTTTATAACTTCTGGCTTGCAAAATATGATTGTTATATAACAATACAATGAAAGATTTTACTAATACAGGAATGTACTGGCCTATTGGAGTTATCTTCTAAGTGTGGCTATTAAATAACCAGACTGGGCTTATGTAAGTTGAACTGCATTGGGCACAAGTTGATCACATTGACAAGTGGGTAAGAATGAATAACCCCTGAATGTCTCTATACATCATTTCATATGCTGACTGGAGTTTACGGAGAAGAATGTGTGTCATGTGCACGTGTCTTGGAGTTGGCCGCAATGTGTAAGAAAAGACAAAAATCAAAACAATAGTTTTCTAAGAACAATATTATCCGAGTGTTCATCTCTAGTTGAGACACAAGATGCAGAAAGTCCTTGAATTGTCCAGGCTTCTGTAAGGAGACAAATAGAAGTCATTCCTATTAGTCCATCAGAGTGGAATTTTATAGAGAAAGGAAAATTCCAAGTGACATTTTTGGGGCTTGAAACAAAAACAAATTTTGTTCAACAACATGACAGATTTGCAAACGGTCTTTGAATTTCAAGTGACTTGAAATATAAAAGAATAAAAACTGAAGAATGAAATCGTTTTTAAAAAATACAAATGAATGCACTTTTGAATCAGGGTCTCTTTGATCTTTACTGATCGATTCGAAAATCTTAGAATAGAGAGAATAAAATATAAAATAGACGATGAAAAGTAAACAACCAAAAGTGAAAAATGAATTGTTTGTAATAAATACAAATCAATCCCGTTCAAAAACGCAGTCTTTCAATCCATATTGACTCAGCAATTAAAGCATGCCACAGAAATTGAAACAAATAGTGGCCGAGTAACGAAGCCTTCCAAATTTGGTCGGATAAACGGTCAGGTAGCATAGAAAACTATTGAGGTTTTTTTAGTCAATATAACAAGGGAAATAACTTCCAGGATAAACATGATATACTTCCTTCCAGCTTTAGATGAAACTTTTTTTAAAGTCGCCCAACGTCTGTGTTGCGTTCCAGCCTGAAGGATGTTGAGCAATTTACATGTCGAGTGATCATTGTATAATGCTGTATACTGTACGAGCCTAAGGCATACTGAACCACAGCTACACTGCACAGACAAATAGACAAAATTATGGTTTATATAGAAGATATAAGGCATAACATGCACATTTTTAAATAGGATCTATTTTAAATAATATATATGAAGTGCATCATTATGCTTGCCACAAAGCTGATGCTAGCCTCGACCTGATCATGAACCAACATTGCCTGTTTACAATTGTAAAGTTCATTCAGTAATTTTAACAGAAATTCCACGGCAAGGATTAATAAAGAATAAAGAGAGTGTCTGTATCACAGTTACATAAGTACGGCAATAGATACACATTGCTTAGCATTACGTACTCTAGTTCACATTGACAAAACTTTGTGTACATTTGTCAGGTGTTATACATTTCTTCAGTACATACCTAATATTCCAATATCATACATCTTGCGATTTCAAATGCAATTATTTTCATATCTTGAAGATGCTGAATCGAGGTTGATTTTATTTGATGAAAAGAAACAGAAGTCTTTCACCCTAAAACTATAACCAAAAAGCCATTAACAGGTTTTATATTGCTATCGAGTGTTATGTATGGTATATACTGTGCTATTACATGCCTGGTGGTACATTCCATTTGTTTACGTTTTAAAATCCAATACGTCTTCTTACAAAAGTTATAATCCAAGTTTTTCAACTCTATCAAAACCTTGTGAGACCATAGAGGTGTATGTGATTGGAAGTTAAAGAGAAGGACACCAAGTGATGATACCCACAGTTGTCCGTATATACACGACATAAACTGAAAAGAGACACTTAATACTTTGGCCAACCAGTACAAAGTGCATAATACCAAAAACTAAATAAAAACAAAATAATACTCACATTAATTGATCGTGGATTTCCTCAAATATATCTTTTTGATGTTCGATACAATTTAGAAATAAGCGTTTCATGGTTTTCTGCTCATCTTCAGCTGTGAACAAAATAAAGAATAAAAATTATTTAACACCAACTTAAAAATCAAAATTTTTCAGTTACCTCGCATATTTTCTGTCAATTCAACGAGAAGGTTTGTTTGTGTGAATATATCATGATTCTCTGGGTTTTTTTTATAAAAACAATTAAAAATTATGATGAAAGTAAGAAGTAATTGACATTAATAAAATACTGGGTTACTATCCTTCATCTAATAAAAGAATAAATGATAAAAATAGCTTCATCAAGTTTACTAGTTCTCGAGTATAATCAAAGATGGCACTGCTAGTCAGTCATAAGGAGAGATTTAAAGGTGTTATATCAGTCTCTGCAGACTCTGTAACTATTTTAAACAAATATTCTTTCATTGATTTCAGACCATTATTTTCCTTCATCCACCTTTGACATTTTTAATTGCTTTTCTATCACAACTCAAGCCATCAACCTATGGCAATGAGTAAACAGTGCGGATCAGAAATTAAGAACAAGCTTTCAGTCGGCTCTCATCCCTCTTGCCACAGGGAAGCTTCATTAAATGCACCAGCTGCTTTTCCATCTAAGTTATGGGAACTTTGATGGCTTGCAGAAATCCAAATCCAACTCTTATCCCTTCAGATGTTGAGTTCTTTGAGGACAATTCTGTAAATTTTACTTGGTGTTCTTTGAAAGGCTATCAAAGGAGAATCGTTCAAGATAAGGTTGCTACATAGGAATGAAATATGGAACAAGGTTTGTGTAGGAAAAAAAATATCCAATTTGCACATGATGATGTCATCAGGCAGCTTGGATTCAAATTTTGATTTTTTAAAAGAAAGCAAAGCTACATTGATTGCACCTAAATTTGGTTTGTTGTTTCGACCGCCAAGACGTGACTGATCTCAACAAATCAAGCATTGTGGTGTTCATTGACTTCATTTTACCAGTGCCCTGCAGTGAGTCACAGAGGCATAATTGCCACATCAGAGAGCCTTCTCATTAGTAAGCATACCTCTCGAATAACCCCATAGAGATGTCTTGGATATAAACCTTCAGGGACCGGCCATTGCTTTCATAAAGATGTCGTGGGAATTTACCACACAAATAGATTTCACTATATCATTTTCTGGATCAGTGAAGAGGTATGTTTTCATGCATTGAGCTGCTGTGTCAACACTTCCCATATAGTTGATATACTTTCAAACACATGCAGGCTTGTTGATTTCCCAAAAGCCATCTGCTGACTCCTTGCTTCTGATAGGTTTTGTCAGGTAGAAATTATCATGAATACTCGATAGCATGGTCAGTGCACTGTATCATGCAGTAATACTTAAGGGATACTTGGTCAGTTCCATCTGAGAAAAAAAGGATGTGAAGCAATCATCTGTCCATGCACAAGTAGGGGATTGCTCCACAAAGACCGGCTTATCCCCTTTGCTCAGATGGAACTGACCAAGCATCCATTTAGGATACAATTCTACACTAACCAGTGTCTATATTTGCTAATTCATTTGCAATGACTGCCCCAATGTAATAACTTTCCATGTAAACCCTGTGGCCTTTTCCTATAAATGGAGCCAAAAGATCTGGAATTATAAGTTGAGTGGCTCCAAAATTGTCAGCATTCTAGGTGACTTCTTTTTGTCCAGTAATCCACCTCAGTACATAACCAGACTCAGACCCACTCAGGACAAATACCTTATATCCATATTTGTCAGGCTTTTTTTGATTATATTGCTTCAAAGCGCTACAGCCCTTGGAGGCAATAGTCATATCATTAAGGGCAAGTTCATTTCTGGGACCATTCACGGTTGATAATTTTGGAACAACTCTATCTAACATCAGATGAATATTGAAAATTTTTCCCTAACCTGAATGGTCACGCTCAATGCACTCATTATTATTAGCAAAATGTAAAAAGGGAAGAATCATTTCAAACTGATTCCTGGACATCCCCTTACCAAAACTTGATGTGGCACTAACCCCAATTTCTGCCCAATAGTCTTTCATCTCAGGTTTTTCCACAAATCCCATGAAGAGGTACATAAAAAGCTATCATTTCTTTTATTGTTCTATCAATTCATTTGTGAAATCAAGAATTGGGTTTCATTTCAGTATTTTGAAAAGTGTAATCGTTTCATTCCTCCGTGAGATGTACCCTGAAGTTATCACCCAAGAATGGTGAAACAAACTCTACAGGCTCAGCATTTGATAAATCTTGTTCACCTTGAAATCTAATTTGTTTATTGAAATTTTGGGTCCATGGCCGATAGTGCTTATTTTCTTCCAAACCTGTTCAATTATAACCAGGCTGATTTGCAAAGTTTCCTCATCAATCTTGACCACAGCTGCCATGTCAATGTTCTTTGTAAGAACAAAAGACATTCTGTCCCTTACTAGGCATGTCACGCATACCATTTGGGATGGGGGGGGGCAGAATCAGAATGTATTTGAGGGCAATACTTCATTAACAAAAATGTGCTTTCTTGCAATTTTAACCCCCCCCCACTTTTCAGGCAAAAATCTGAATAGTACAACAGTGCTATTGCATATGATATAAGAATTAGGCCACCTATTGGTCATATACAAAACAGATATTTAGAGGTATTTTTGTACATTTATCACTTACTGAGTGTGGGTTGGGGGGGAGGGTGTTTTGTTGAAATTTGGAGATGGTGGTGCTTGAACAGTAAAACCTACTCTATCTCCATCCCTCGGTTACCAAATTTTTCTAGTCTAAATAAGTTTCCCTGATAGAAAAAAAAAAATAATAAAAAATTAACATGACTGTATATAGATGTTAAAATTCAATCATCATCATCATCAGTCTTTTAGCGTCCGTCGTTGGACATAGACCTTCCCCAGGATTTGCCACACTTCTCTATCATGGGCGTCACGGAGCCAGTACTTCCTGAACTTATCTAGCTCGTCTCTCCATCTAACATTTTGCCGGCCTCGGTTGCGCATGTGGTCTCGGGGAATCCATGTTGTGAGTCGTGATGTCCATCGATTGTCAGCCATTCTTGCAACATGGCCAGCCCACCGCCATTTGAGATTTTTTATGGATTCTATGATGTCTCTAACTCTTGTCTTTTCCCGGATGTGTTGTGCTGTTTTGTGGTCTCTCCATGTGAGGCCCAGCATTATTCTTTCATGTGCACGTTGCATGGTTCTCAGCTTACGGGTCTGTTTCTTGGTTAAGTTCCATGTTTCAGCTCCATAAGTGACTATTGGGAGGATGCATTGGTTATACACCTTTCTCTTTAGGATTAATGGGATCTTATTATTTTTGAAGGTTGAGCTAGCTCTGCCAAAGGCTTGCCATCCTAGTGTGATTCTTCGCTTGATTTCTTCTTCTTTTGAGGGTCTCATGGAGATTTGTTGCCCTAGGTAGATGTAGTGGTCTACTTTCTCGAGTTCTGTGTCCTCGATTTCGATCTTAGTGTTCTTATCTCCAATGTGGTTGTTGCACATGATCTTCGTCTTGCTGAAGTTCATGTGTAGGCCGACTTTCTTGCTCTCCTCATTTAGTTCATCTATCATTAGTTGGAGGTCATGTAGGTTCTCTGCGAAAAGGGCTATGTCGTCTGCGAATCTGAGGTTGCTCAGATACTCGCCGTCTATTTTAATTCCTTTACTCTCCCGGTCTAGCCTTCTGAAGATCATCTCGAGGCAGGCTGTGAAGAGTTTAGGTGAGCTGGTATCACCTTGTCTTACTCCTTTCTGGAGCTGGAAGGGGTCCGAGTCTTTATGTAGCCTGATAAATGAGCTGCCGTGATTGTATATATGTTTCAACACTTCAACATATACTGGATCTACACCTTGCCGACTGATGGCCTCCATGACCTTAGGGATTTCTACTGAGTCAAACGCCTTTTTGAAGTCGATAAATGCTATGGCAAGTGGTAGTCTATACTCTGCTGCTTTTTCTTTCAGTTGATTTATCGAGTGCAGGTGGTCCATGGTCGAGTAGCTTCTTCTAAAGCCAGCCTGTTCACGTGGCTGGTTTTCATCGAGTGTTTTTGTGATTCGGTTGGTGATGATCTTTGTGAAAAGTTTATATACACAGTTGAGTAGGCTTATAGGCCTATAGTTGTTGAGGTCTTTCGGGTTTCCTTTTTTATATAAAAGCATTATGATAGCAGTATTCCAATCGTCTGGGACTTTACTGTGTTTTAGACACAGGTTGAAGAGGACGGCCAGTTTCCTATTGATGGTTTTACCTGCTTTTCGGAGTAGGTCGATGGTGATGTTGTCTGGTCCAGGGGCAGTTCCTTTCTTTGTCTGTTTAATGGCTTCCTTCACCTCCCACGGGGTTACTTTTGGGAAGTCCTCTAGTTGTTTGCCCGTGTCTTGCGTATCTTGCTCATTGTTTTGCAGTCCTTGTTTGGACGAATAAAGTTTTTGGTAGAATTCTTTGGCGCGTTCGACAATCCTGTCTCTGTCTGTTGTTAGGTTTCCATTTTCCTCGAGTATGCTAGTTATTTGCCTTCGTCCCGAGTTGAGGAGTTTGTTTATTCAATAACTGGTGACAAATCCTTACTTGCTTACACACTGAATTCAAATTAGAATTTTTCAATATTACATAGTTAAATTTCAATACTTACTAAATACTCATAAAAATTGTTTTCATTTATTTTTTGAAGCTCTATTGTTTGATGAAAACATTGAGAAAATCATTATCTATTCCCGAGACACTGAAAATGAGTTGATGCCTGCTTATAAGGATGTAGAATAACGCTATCTGTAAGCTGCGTTTGGCTACCTTATTTTACATGGGCATAAGCAAGGATTACCTGCTTCAGGAGAACCACCATAATTCCCCATCTACTAAAAAATACTACACTAATAGATCACAAGATAATGGGTTATCATTTGGTGAAACCCCCATGTTTCTATCTTCATTAGTATCCGAGTGATCAAGCTTCAAAAAGCATGATGAACAGGCTAGGTCAGGTCTTTGAAAAAATTTCTAGGTGAATCTTAAAAGCACGTGTTATCGAATGGTGAAAACTGTATGCTTTCCAAGATATGGGACAGTTCAGAGACCAATACATTTGATAAGAGTGACCTTGTCCATGACTCGGTTACAATACTTCATCAAATAAAAATAGATAAGAAAATGAAAAAATAAAGTATTGGATTTGATCAATTTGAGCACAAGACTGACAGTTGAAAAAAAGGAAGTTTTTGCAATGAAGGTAACAACTTCATGATATTTATGAGAGTACAAATCTACCCCCAAAGCAAATCACAAATGTTAAAAATAACCTGAGACACGCAACAACTTCTCATTTGTTCAGGATTACAAGTGCAGGAAGCAAGTGGCATTGCAGTTACTGGCAGGGAAAACCAAGTTCGAGTTTTGGCTGAGGCTGCTTACATTTACTTCACACCAATGCCCTTAAGAAAGGCATGAATCTATGTCTCTCTGCAGTGAGTGAATAGGAGGGATATTCCACCTTGGGTGTACGGCTAGAAACTCCTCCCAGTAAAACCTACTTGCCACTGAAACTGTGATGAGGCCCTATGCTCCACAATGCGTCTACAGGATTAGTTGCACCATTGAGAAATAAGGACACAAACATTATCTTCTTCTGTAATTGAGTAGAGCTTTTTATATTGCAAAGATATTTTAATAACAATCTCAATTGATCTAGGAGAATTTTCCTCTGCCAAAAACGTTGTGCAATGAAAATACACTGGAGAACGTGCTTGTATATTTTTCGATATAAAACAAAAATATTGTGGATTTTGTTAATATTTCATTATTTAGTGACATCAACTTCGAGAAATGAAGACCCGAAATAAAAAATGTTACTCTCTAAATCCCTTTCAGAAAGATATTCATAATGCTTATTGAAAACCGTCAATTTGCAAGCAATTTGGTAAGAACTAATGTTCGTGTACTGAATATAATCAAAATACGCAAGGAAAATATGAACTTACAGTCATTTTTCTTGATGTAGAGGTCTTTAGCAGCATTCACTCTGAAAATAAGTGATATGGAGTCATGAGAAATCATGTTTCATTTAGACGACGATGCCATCAAAGTATAAAACCCATGCAGAAATTAGTTCACATTACATGAGTGAAGTGGAGAAAAGGTGCAAGGAAGTAATTTACTAATTCCATCTTCGTCATCTGTCCAAGGATGAGTCTTCAAATGGGACAAATGTATCCATCAAGATTTTGCTTCTTGAAAATATGGAAAATTTTTGATTTAATAAAAGTTTTCTTTAACCATTAAATAAAAACAATTCTGGTTAGTCACTCAATAGATACTGTCATGTAACCAATGTCTTTTGACAGTATACCGTGTTGGGGTGATCAATTAAAATATTGGAAAAAAGTATGATCTATCGCATTCGGTGGGTGGGGTTATTTGAATCTGAATTTTTAAAAAACTGTGTGAATGGACAGAAACTCTGGGACCAATTTAGCATTAACTTACATTTCAAATTGGATCCCACCACTTGAAAAAAAACTAACAAAAAGAAAATGTTTTTTCTAGACATAATGAGGAGTAGGAGTTCAGATTTTCATCCCTCTAGTTCCACTGTCACAACCCATACACATAATAGATGCATAGCTGGTGAGGTGAACTAACTTGAAAACTGAAGAAACCTATGTTTATAGTTTTGGTTGATGATTTGTGATTAGCATGTTATGGGCTTTTTAAAAAATACCTTTTTGAAAATTCAGGCATTTAACACTTTATTAGTTTAGTCTTAGAAGGTTTAGGCAGTAGAAAAACAAAACATGGAAGAAGCAGCAGACAATTACATACAATATTGGAGCAATCAAATATTAAGAAAAAACTAACAAAAGAACAAGCTACAGAGGAGAGAAAATAGATATGGATGCTATAAACACAATCCATTTATCCCAGTAATTAACCAACAGATACAAGTTCTTAAAGTTGAGTTTGTAAAATCGTTTCAATCCATATAAACTGACATTAGGCTAGGGATTATGTTCAATCAGTTTTTTTTTAAAGAAGAAAGAAAAAAAATCTTTATTTCTAGAGAAAAAGAGCCTGAAACAGATTTCAAGTGGAATGGAAAAATGATCTTCAGGTTTACTTGTGTTGGTATCAATAGCAATTTTTCTCAACTTGTGTAGACAGTTTTTTTCTGACAAAAGAGAACTTTTCTGAATCCCAAAGAATGGTTCAAAGTCTCTGCCCAGCTGAACAGAAGTTTTCTTTTAACTTAACTCAGTTTGAGGAAATTATGATACATGGTTCAGTCGGACTATTTTATCGTATCCCAGTTCATTTTTCCACAACATTTCGGTTGTGCATCCTCCAGTTTTCCTCTTGTGTGTTTGTTGTAGAAGATTGAAACTAGTAACTGTGGAGCCATGAGTGGATGGGGTAGGGTGAAATGGAGCACCCAGGATCAAGCCTTCTCACCAAGGGTTTGGGAGTTTGTAAGTTGGAACCTTACAGTCAATAAAAGACGATGATGCTGTACAACAGTTTTATGTAATCCAAACTCAATGTACCCAGATAAAAAGTTGGTATATTCTTGGCTAGTAACAGGGTTATCACTAAGGTATATTTCAAATATATATCTCCCCCGACCAAATAAAATATATTCTTTCCTCTAATGTTCATTAAGTTGGTACAACAACCATTACAAAAGAAAATATTGCCATAAAAAAAAAGTGTAATAATGTGACAGTTGTAACTTCATCATATACAAGTAAAGTGATATGCCAGTTGATCAACAATGAAAAGTTTGGTATTGTGGCTTTTTAAACAAAAAAATGAGATTAATGACAAATACGAGGATTAAAATTTAGTCAGTAAGTTTTCTGTGCCAAACAACAAAGCCAATTTGAGCTCCATCAATTATTAGTTGATGCCATGGTGAAGGTAATCGTCTGGGTGCCAAGCTCCCCACAATATTGAATCTCGTGGCTGATAAAACTGTTTTGGCAGGTTCTGAAGTGTGATTGCAACCTACAAAGTAACATTTTGGCACTCACTGCCAACTAAAAATTTGAGAGAACATAGGTTGATGCCACAATCCAGATCATCTTGCTCATGGCATGAAATTTTTAGAAAATCAAAATATCAGTAACAACTACTTACTCGCGTTTCAAGTTGTCATAATTTTTTATAATAAGTCGAGGACAGACTTTTTTTGTATCGATATTCTTGGCTTCAAGCATAGTCTTACATTTTTGAACCTAGAAAAATATAAATTAAAAAAACAAAACATAAAATCAATAGTCTCAATAGAAACCATCAAATGACCAAAAAAGGGATTTATTTTTATAGGTATTTGATACGTTTAGCTTAGTTAAGCACAAAGCAGCACGAGTAAAACAGCCTGTGTGAATTGAATTCACTATCCTGTGCATGGGTTTGGTCAGGTCAGCTGCAAGTGGAACATTCAATTATCTGGGGACGTGTGGTAAAGTGAGCTTTCTATTGGCTCCAGACCTGCAAGAATGTCTGTTCTCTGTGAGAAATGAAGACAGGCAAGATCAAATCAACCGGCCAGAGCAGATGGTGCATCTTGATGAGCAAGAGGAAAAGAGAGGACTGGTGGGAAGAGTGGAGAGAGGGCAAGGACAGCACCTACAGTTTTGTGCACAGACAACACCAGCAAAAGAGCTTGAGAATCAGGCTGTCACAGTAGGTACTGTAACTCAATTAGAGATCAATCCTTGGCACTCCATTATCTCTGAAGAGGGATTCAAAGGAATGGCCACATGAAACTAACTTGCCAACCATTGCTTAATGGACGGTATCTATCATTATGTCTACAAGCAATAGTAATTTGCAGCTCATAAAAAGATAGCAATCAAATGAGGCAACCAGTCTGTTCAATAGTCTCACTGTACATAAGAAATTGAACAAAAATCATTACCACAATTGACAGTTTATTTTGTCGTAACTAACATCATTACTGATGCTGTTAAACAAAAGCCTTAAAATGTGAAAGATTATTTTATTCAAACAGATTCTGATCAACAAGTGACCAAAATGGAAGACAGAAAAGAGAGACAGCAGCAACAAATGAATTTTGCTTCTGGCTCCAAGTTTATCAATCCTTGAAATAATTTGCAAACTCAAAGTCTGTCTGTTAACAACAAAGAGAAAGAGAGGAAGAGGGTAAACACAAACAAAAATACTGTTCTGCTCCCTGAGTGTACGTATGTTCATTAAGCAGCTTATATTTATGACTAATGATTAATGTTGTTGATCTGTCAATTACATTTTTTATCCAAGGTGAATACAAGAATTTTAGTTAAAAATACCTTGTGCCAATCTTTCAAATTACTGTGTAAACATACTGACATAGAAAAAGTTATATCAGTAGCAAAGCAACAGGCATTTACCAGAACATTTGAATTTTGACAATGATAATTGCTCACCCTTCAAATCAAAATCTGTAGAAGATCCCATGAAGGCTTGCATTCTTTTGACATTTATAATCAAAAATTCATCACAGGATGATTTCTTATACACATGCAATACATCCATTCTTTGATAAGGCAAAAATCTATAAATGACAGATTTTCCTAAAACAATTCTGCAGGGAATAAAATTAAGTCCAAATGCATCTTATTAATAAAAAGAAAATATTTCTAAACTGAGATTCAATACATTTTAGTGTTTTTGTTGCTTTTGGTTTAGATTTTCATTGCAAATACATGTCTACATTTACGATTGAAGTTAAATTGAGTAGAGAGAAAAAAACATTCCAAAAGTTCTGTCATCAAAATTGATTTGCCCACATCTTCTCCCTGGAGAAGGTGGTGGTGTTTTTCAATCAGAAATCTTAATTAAAAGCCAAAAGATATTTTGAAGATTTTTCATTAAGGAAAATAACTGTCACTGCACTTTGTCCATTTCTTTCAAATAGTGGAGATTTTAAAAATGATCGCTTACATATTGTTGGATAGTCATTGCTTCTTTTTCTTTGTCAAGCCAATTGTTGATTAAAATGTAACTTGCTGTAAAAGAAAGAAAAAAAAAAAAAGTTAGCTTAGTTTTAAAAAAAAATCCTTCATCAATCAGTGCGTCATTTAATGTTAACCTGTTATGACTAGAAATATTCCTGCCCGTCTCTTACTCCTCTCAATATAGACTATCAAGCATTTTATTTGCCTCTTAATATTTCAAGTTCCTTTCAGTTCAATATGCAACAGTGTGTTCTTGTCTTTGGCAAACAAAATCTTTCTTGTCTTTTGAGAAAAGTCTTATTTGCAGCTGTTAGAAAAACAGCAAAGATTCTCTCAATGACTAAATTTTGATGACTATTAACATTCATCTTAATTTTTAGTCTTATTTTTATCAATTTATGGTAGTGAGTAAACAGTACGTGAATAGTTGTCAAAAATTGATAATAGGTTGCAAAACTTCATCTAATGAAGGTAAATAATGAAATAATTCCTTTACTGATACCAATATGAAATATAGGCTTCTCAGTTTCTGAAGCCAAGACATATATAATCATCATCAGTGATTATAAGTCTACTGCTGGCCTGTACAAATAATACCTTTATTTCTATTCTGTTTGGATGGTTTACAAAGAGCGAGTGTATTAAGCATTGTTAAAGCCATTAGAAGAACATTGTGTAACTAAGCAACAGCAAGCAAGAAATTGATACAAATAATTTTGTAAACTTATCAAATATATTTTTTTTAAAAATCGGCCAGATTTTCGGCTATCATAGATTTCTATCAGCTATATTATAAAAAGAAGAAAGTGAGAGAAGCACTCAAGATACAACTTGCAAAAAGTAAGAATCACAAACTCTTGAATTGCAATGACAGAAAATTTGTAACAAAGGTATGAAAAAGATGACTAAAACATTACATCACAAAGATGAGGACAAACTCAGAACAAGAAATTTGCAGAGTTTCATTCAGTTTGAAAATGGCGTTGGCTAACAATGTCAAAATATAACAAATAAAAACAAATAAATAGCACATTTGCTGGAGAGGAAAATCTTTGTATCTTTTTTCTCTTGTGATCAGTGAGATTTTGAAAGACTTAATAAGGAGTATGATGAGAGCAAGAATATTTGTATTCAGAGCAGAACTCCAAAGATTCTTCATTGTCAGGAAATCTTATAGAATCTCACAATGGTCGCTATTACTTTGGTCAATATATTTCTAGTCATAAGGAGTCTCCGCTATGGCTCAGCTCTATTAGTACAGAAACATGCTGCCAGAGAGACCGAGAAAGAAAGTGGGTTCAAAAGTTGTACTCGAGTTTCTGCAAGCCATCAATGTCCCTGTAGCTGGTGCATTTAACCAAGCTTTCCTGTGGCAAGGGGGAATGTGACTCACCAGGAGCTTATTTTTCATCTGCTGTCTAATTAGGTTGGAAGAGAGCTGAGAGTTTCTCCTTCAGTCTAAGAACCCATTTAACCTTTCCATCACTTATTGCTTGGAGAAGAGGCAAGACCTGAGTGGAATCAATTCTGCTGACACAGACCTGGTACCGCCCCCTCTTGCTGACTGATCAGGGTCACTACTAGCTGGTTGCTTTATTATGTATTCATGGTTAGAACCACATTTACCCACATATACATAAATCACAAGTACTACTACAAAGTTCTGAAATCAAGCAATCATATATGAATATTATACCATATTGTTTCATTACTGAATATAAATTCAACATCTTTTGCAATAAACTGATGAAAGGTAATTTTTATCTTTTGCAATAAACTGATGAATTTATCTGAATCAAATTCAAATTCTTTTCCTCAAATATCAAACCATTTTATTTCCAGTTGAAATGAAACAAAAACTATTTTACTTACAAATTCCTCCTTCTGCTTGTTCTTGATACTTTTTTATATTATGACGTAAACTGAAAAACATGAAAACTACATATGAACTTGCAGAAATAGAAAATGTACTTCTACCACCCATACATGCTGGTATATAAGATGGACATATGATCTTTTTTTTTAAAGATGAAAAAAAGCAAATGTTTCAGTGCATGTAATACACAGGTATTATGGCTAAGAACTGTTTACCAAAGCTTGATACGGACTCTTATGGAGCTTGGATAAGTTGTAAAAAAAAATAGTTCTCCAAAAAGCCTTGTAAATCACTTGTCTTATATTCCAGCATGTATGGTATACAATACTGTAAAATGTTTTTTTTTTGTTTTTTTTTATGTCTCTTGGGTATTTTAAAACAAGACTGAGTTTAATGAGAGAAAAAAACTTTTGTAATTATTAATTGGGACAATTGAAGTTGATATCTGTAATTGTAATAGTGTCATTTCAATTAGTATTGGTCATGGATTAAACTATAGGGTTCTTGCCTGGAAAATAACGACTGAAATAATTATACTTATTCATTTTAAATGAACAGATTTAAACACTGTGCAAAAGACAATTAAATTAAAATGGTTAATGACCATAACTCTCTGTTATCTTTGCATGTACCCACGCACTTTGCAAACAGCACACAAAACAAATTAATGGGTGCACAAAAGGTTGATACCTAAAATAATGTAGTAAATAATGATTATACTTACATAATTGAAAGCACTTACAGAGCACATACCACTGTCAAGGAGGATCTGTGAATTTGATCAGTTCTTCAGTAGCCTATCATACAGTCTTCCACAAATTTTTATTGAAATTTATTGAGAACTTTAGGAGATATTGTGCGGACTGACACACACAACCAAATACATATATCTCTCTAACTTTGTTGACACAGATAAATAATAATTATAAGACTTAACAATTGAAATCTTTAATCTGTTTGTCAGTTTTTCAAATGGCACACTTGTACCAGTTGGTACAGCAGCACAGCTGAATCCATGTTTAGTGGATAATGTTCAGAATGTAAGGTTTACAAAGAGTTGCAACAGTATGCACATACTTTTGGTCATAGGAAAGAGTTTTGTACAACTAAGATTTTCACTCACATTAACTATAAAAAACAGAGGGAAGATTGCCCCCATTCCTACTATTACCACACACACACACACACACTGATAACAAAAACCAGAGGGAATATTGATGACTTACCTTGTGAGGAAAAATTCTACTTTGGCTGACAAACCTTGGATAAAACAATTCAAATTATCAAAAGCTTCGGAAAATTTTTGCTGGGCCATCATTTTGGCCGAACTTTGAAAAAGAATAAAAACAAAAATACATAAAAACATGTCAAAATACAATAGTTTTATAATATATTTATTTCTATCATTAGATAAAATATAGTAACCCATAGTATTAATTTTGATAACTATTTACCTTAAACTTCATTTTTAGGTCTTTTTTTAAGATTTGATTTCTGCTGATCATAAAGTTCCTGTGGCCAGTGTAAACAAAGCTTCCCTCTGATAAGAGGGATGCGAGTTCGAAATTCACTGGGAGTTTACTCTTTATTTCCAATCCGTACAGTTAACTCACTGCCACAGAGTGATGGCCCAAGTTGTGATAAAAGCGACTAAAAATGAAGATGAAGACAAATTGTAGTCAAAACTAATACAATGTAAAAATACATTTAAAATGTTACATTTAAAATGTTTTCACTTTTGAAAACTGAAGTTAGCCTGATGCAAAAATTAGAAATATGCAAACATATTCACACATAAAATCTGAAGACATACATTTTATAAAAAAAGTGAAACTTTCACAGATATATTTGAATTTCTATCAGATGATATTTTTTTTAGGAGAGAAACTACAGAATTCGTTTCAGTGGAAGGGTACATTGTTTCAAATGGTGGGTAGGAGATATTTTTAATAACAAAGAAACAGAAAAAAAAATCACACAGTTCATTATCTGATAAATAGCTGATAAAAGTGCAATTGCTATTGTTGTCACAATAAGCAAAAGATTCTTTCATTTTTTTCCCCCCTTAGTACTTGGGACGTGTCTTTCTGGAGTGGTAGAACCAGCAATAATTTTCTAAATATTGGGAGAAAAGTTTTTGAAATTATTTCAAATGGGGGAATGATTTTTTTTTTGTTTCACTATTCACTCCCCATGGATAATTAGATCTTCATTTTTAAAGAACACAATATTTCATAAGTATATCCTAAGAGTAAATGAAAAAAAATTCATGCAATTTTTCTCTCTCAACAAGCATTAACTGCCATTCTTCTTCAGGAAGAAATGCTGTTAAACTACATTAGAACATTTATTTCAGTGTGAAAAATAATACAAATTGTATATACAAGCACACATCATAAATACACAATATCTAGGGCCTTATACATGTGCGGTGGTGTAATAAACATCATAATTCTTCTTAAAATCATTTCCATTTGTTGATAGCAGATTCCAGTAATCTATTCCATAGTTCCACCACCCCATTGCTAGAAAAGATTTCTCTGATATTTAATCTACTTCTACCGTAGATCTCAGTCCCTTCTAGTAAAAAATACACTAGGATCTATCAATTCTAAACTATCCATAATCTCAAAGATTTCTATTGAATCTCCTGATCCTTTTCATTTTATAATGATGTTAGTCTTAATTCCTTTAATCTATCCTCATGACTCATGCTCTTTCATTCTTGTACTAACTTAGTTGCTCATCTCTGGACTTTTTCTAGAAGATTTTTTATCCCTTTTCAAGTACAGTGACCATGCTTGCATACAGCATTCAAGGTGTGGATGGACATAACTCTTATATAGTATAAGAAACAGTCCTTGTCTTTATATACTTAATCAGGTCTTGCATCCTGTTTGCAGCAGCACTAGCAATATACTTGGAAAATAATAATTTATCAGTTATTATGAAACAAAGATCTTTTTCATCATTTACAATATCTAGTATATTATCATCTAAATACTAATCATAAGATGGATTTCTATTTCCTACATATAACATTTTATATTTATCTTCATTAAAAGATAGAAACTATTTTGTATCATTGATAAAAATTTTACATTTTATAGATATTGTATCTGGGAGATCATTAATAAATAATAAAAATAGTACTGGTCCAAGCACTGACTCCCATGGCACACCTCTACTTATACACCTCCAGTGAGATTTAAAATCAAAAATTTCTTCTACGGTGGTGGTGGTGGTGGTGGTGGTGGTGGTGGTGATAGAGCTCAATCAAGTGGTGCTATTTATAACTAGAGTAGATGGCAAATTCACACGACTTATTTTCACAGTGATTTGGGGGAGGGGGACCAAAACAATCCCCACAAGTGATGAAAGAGAGCATAAATAAAAAAAAAAAGATCAAACATTGAAAAAGCCAGGGAATTCTTCTTTTTTATTTGAAAAGAGGATTTTTCTTCAGCATTTGGCTTATTCTTGCTTCAATACTAGCATATCACCTTTTGCAATACAGTTTTCTCAAACTTTATCATATGATGGCACACCAAGAAATAGATTTGACTCACATGATCCATCAAGTCTTTACTCCATTAAAATATGAATATACATTGGTATTGCAAGAGGGAGGTTTCACTGTTTAATCACCATCCTACTCCAACACAGCAGTAAAAGAAGTGTACTATATATCTATGTAAATGAATTAATACATTTCAGTAATCAATGAAAGAGTTTTTCATATCAATATACTGGTATACATTTTTCTTTTCATCTGTTGCTTAAAATGTTGAGATCTCACCAATTCAAGAGATAAAACCACCAGATTGGCAGCTCTGTGGCGGAAGTGGGATAGACACAATACCCGTACTGGACACATCAAAGGAATAAAATACAAGTTAAAATTAAGGGGCACACTTGGGAGACAGTTGGAGGACCATTGCTCAAGTAACATTCAAATAATCTTTGAAAAAGAAACAGCACAATTATTACTCTGACTGATATTTTGTGTGGATTGTTGGTTACTTTACCGTGAACTTTTCTGCCCAATATGACGTGTGGGGATTCAATGGTTTCATTGATTTTGTCTCATTCATGATTTATGATACTGAAACATTGACGAAATAAAAAATAGAAACCAAGTGAAAGTGGCCAATACTTCACTTTCGTAATCTTCAGACGCTTTATAAGCAAAGACAAGCATCTAAGAATAATAAAATGTCAGGTGTATTGATTTACTTGTCCTCCGTCACACTAAAAGACGCTACTAGTAAAATTGACTTTCATGTTCAGATGACATACTAAAAATGCTGAATAAGAAAATGCAATGTGTATTGATATATTCCATAAATGCTGTCATTTTAGACAGAATGGATAAAATAGTTGTCTGAAAATTATCAAACAACAGTTTTCCTTATAAAAAAGATTATATTTAGTCATTTTTGCAGTTTCTAAATCTCGCCAATTCTTACCAGCAGGCCTTGTGGCAGTTCCTCAGATTATCACAGTCAAATAAGATCTGTTCACAATGGTACACAGCCTCTTCCCAGATTGCCTGCAGGAGGAGAAAAAAAACATTTTGACTGACAACCCAAAATCTCATAATATAAAAGCCCATCATTTAGTCCAAGTATAGCTTTGAATATGGTAAAATAATGGATTCACTAAACAAACATGCTCATGTTTCTGCCCTTTTGGGCTTCTTCTGGCTAATGATTAGATTTATTTGGACTTTTATTAGGACGTTTCGGGAGGTGTGTCTATTTTCTGGATGGAAAAACTCTGCCTTATTTTGTTGACATTCCTTTTTTCTGGTTTACAAGTTGATCCATCTTTTAAGAATTTTTTTGAGGAGAAAAAAAATGCAAAAGTATATATATATATATATATATATATATATATATATATATATATGGAGAGAGAGAGTGAGAGAAATATATATATATATTACATACACACACACATATGTATTTATCAAGAGAGAGATAGAAATATAGAGAGAAGTAGATATAGATATACAGATAGATAAACAAAGATTGTTTTTCTTTACAATGAGCATTCCCACAAGGAATTCATGAAACACAGAGTAAATAATTAACCTACAAGTAATAACTTGAGGGATGAGGATAATAACCAGTGCTCTACACCATATATTGTGTTTGTGTACATATATACAGTGCTGCACATAAGTAGAAACTGTGTTTCTCAATTTTGATAACATTCTTTCCATACAAAAATAGTTTGAAGCAATTTAACTCAACTAGTATGGCAACTCTTCCAAATAACAATAGTTAGCCTTCCCAAACTCCTTGCAGATTGATACTAAAATTTCAGCAGGACAGAAAATATTTATTTTGTATAATACATGCAAAATCTGTTAGTTTAAATATTTATGAGCAGTATATATATCAAAATATGTATAAACCAAAATATAAACGAAGAATTTACCTTTATTGAATATGAGTGTGAGTCACTTGCAAGCATGAAATGGACTTTGGGAGGTAATGCTCGAAAATGAGTGGCCCTGTTTTGTTTATCAGGAATGTTCTTTTTTTGAAACAAAAATAAAGGGTAAGTCTCTCCATTAACACACTGAAAGAAACAAGCATATATGTCTATAATGAAGTCAATTTCATTATTGAAATTGCATACATAAATTATTTTTTCAAGAGTAAAGTTTTGAATATATCATAAAAAATACTAAAACTGAGCTTCTACAATAGTATTACCATTACATTTCAATACATATAATGACTGATTTGTGTAGCTGTGCAGTGGAAAATGACAGCATGTATGGAATTGATATTTCAAGTCCTTTCTATTATTAGGTTTTAACATATTAGTTTTTGGACATATTTTTTCCAATTATAAGCATGATCCCATGAAATATGATTCATAATAAAGAATTCATAATGACATTATACAAAGTATTGAATGAAATAGTCAGTTCTTCACGAATTTATTTTAAAAACTCCAAAATATTAGCAATATTTACAGATTTCAATTACCCTTATTTTTTTTATCATCTATTTCAACTTGAGGTATATATCAATATATCTTTGCTTTTGATGGGTTCAGGTTTGAAAAAACAAAACAAAAAAAACATTATGCTATGTAAGTCAACATATTTCTTAGTGTGCCATCATACAATAAAGTTTGAGAATCACTTCTAATGTCTCTTACAAATGGGATGTTACATACAAAAAAAAAATACACATGGAATGTCATCATAGTAGATGATGAAAAAAAAAAAAAGAAAACATGAAAAAAAAAAAGAAGGTAACCATCATTACATTTTGATGCAAAATTTCTTCAGCCGTTTGACATCTTTTGGGTTCTTTTCCATCCATCAAGAAAATTTCTTGTTCTTCGATGGGAATTTTGGTTCCTTCTGAGATGAGACTTTGGACATCTCCAAAGGTTTGATTTTCGGCCAGCGGATAGTGCAGCATTGTGTTTTCCATCACGTGATAGAAAGAGAGGATCTGTACAGTGGAGAAGAAGAAGAACAATTCACTTTCTCAATCAATCAGCAACATTTTCAAAAATGCTTCTTTTACTAATCATTTTTACTGCATTATTTAAAGAACTAATTTAAAAACCAACATTTTAATAAATTCTTTTTGACTATTAATCGATATAGATTTAGAAATTGGCCAAAAACTTACACAGCTTCATCTTAGCAGAATGAATTTTAGAATAATTTAGCTTTCCTTGCGAAAAAAAAAAAAAAAATACAAGTTGTAAATGACTGGAAATATCAAGCGAATAAACTGTAGTTGATCTGTGGACTCAAAATAATTTTAATTTTTGAAATGAATGGTTCAACTTTATAGTTTGCTCCTGCAAACTTTCAGTAATCAAATTGGGATAAAGAGTAAATCAATTTCCAAAAATAACTCAACTTGAAAAATAATTAAAAATTTTGTATCTCAATAAATTGTTTCAATCCCTTAGTTTGTTTTTGTTAATGTTGGTTTGTCTCATGAGGAAATGTTGGGTCATGAAAGCTCCAAAAGTTATCTCCAAATTTTGTATGATTTTCCAATCTAAGACTATTGAAATGTTATATAAATTGATGTTACTTTCATTTTACAAGAACATCACAAATTAAAGGAAGGAATCAATCCTTTTGAATGTGCTACAATTGTACACATAAAAGTTAAATAATCAATCACCACTACATTCAACATTGGTTTAGACATTGGCTTCATGTTATTCACATGTTCTACCATTTAGATGTATCCATGTATCAGGTCTTCGCCCAGCCTTAACCGTTCAGAGTTGAAACTTGAAATTTTGCACACACACTCCCCTCAATGAGTAGGGTGAATGTTTTGTTTTTTTTAATTCCCCTCCAAAATGAGGCTCCAGTTTGGGTTCAATTTTCAATGTAAGTTTTCACTAAATTGGTCTCTTATTTTGTCCACCCTTGATTTTTGAAAATTTGGATAATTTAAAGCAAGAGAAGTAACTTATTCATTGATCATTCCTTTTTCCAATTTTTTAATTGATCACACCCAACAAAACATGCAGCCAGAAGACATTGGTCACTGGGAGTTTGAGTGAAAAAAAAACACATTTTCACCCATCTGTTGTGCATGCTTCTGTTATTAATCACCACTACCCACAACAAAACGGTTTAAACACTTTTGCTGGGTTAATCATGTGTTTTGTTCTGATAATCATATATATATATATATATATATATATATATATATATATATATATATATGCACACATACACACACTTTCCTTAATGAGCAAATAAGTTGTGTTGGAGTTCAATTTACAATATAAATTTATGCTAAATTTATGTGATAAAATTGAGCATATATGGGTGGAGATAATGCTAGTTGGCATTTAAATCAATAGTATCTTATCCATGGCCATTCATTTTGATAGACATTGAACACCTCATTTCATTTCCTTGTGAATATAACAAAAGATACAAAAATAAATCCCAATGTTTATATATAGAATAAGCTTCAAGGTCCGCTACTGGAATGATGATTTAATTATTATGTAGTACAACAAACCAAGTAGTTTATGATAAGACTTAAAAATTACTGCAATTTTCTTCTTTATCAAGAAATGATATTTTCCTAATTAACTTTAGAAAAATGAAAATATCTTCTCATAAATTAAGAGATATAGCTATGCAAATTCACAAGAATCATTTTCTCCAAGTTATTAATGTGAACAATAAAGATACCTTCATTTCCAGGATATTTTCTAGACGAATGAAGCACCTTTGTTTCCTTTCTTGGTGGTCAGAACCACGGATTGATGGATCCCATGTCAGCATTGTCTTCAACCATTTCTGGAAAGCTTGCTTCAGAGGCCTGGAAGAAGAAGAAGAAAGATTTTCTTGAACACAATTACAATTTTATTCATTTATAGTTATACATTTATACGAAGGCATTTAGCATACCTAAGAAAGCTTAATGCTCCACCAAATATTCAAAATATTTATATAGTTATCTAGTATATCTAAGTCATAAAATTAATGACTTTTTCTTTGATTTTGTTTTTTAAATTTTGCCCGTCTAGGCTGTTAGTTGCTTTGATACATTTTCTCCTCTCCCCAACGTATACAATCTGAATGATATACTTGATGCTTAAAATTTCAACACCTTGTCATCAGTGCAGCCTTGGCCAATTGGTGAGTCATCAGGCTGCTCAAGTCAGCATTGGTGTTCGAATAGATACAGTTCAGCTTAATCTTATACGTTTGTTTCTGTCACAAATAAGCAAGCAAACAAATAAAACTACATTGGTAACTATTATATGTGCTTCAATCATTTGGGGAAGAAAAAGACTGAAATCCAAAGTTACTTACTCACAAAGATGGATATGCACTGGTAATTCCTTAGAGAATATAGTTCTGCTATTTTCTTGGTATACACAAATGTCTTCATCACTTTTGTTTTTTACAATAGCAAACCTACAAAGAAAGATGAAAGGTTATAAATCTCAGTTTGAATACGAAACTTAAAGCTTAATGCTACTGCTTCAAGGACCACGGACCAATACCAGTAAACCTCTTGTTTGACATAACAGAAGTGAAACATTACAAATTACAAAGTAAAAAAAAAGACAATACTAGAATGCACACAGAGTGTCTTGAAACTTGAATCTAGCCTTTTTATTAACTTTTCATTTTTAACCTCTTTTCCTGTAGAATAATGAAAATATATTTTGATCTGGTTAAAATTAGAATTATATTAGGTTAACTCTTAGCCTTGCCCCAAAACACAAAATGTAGCATCCTAATGAGACAAACCACTTACCATTTAACTGGAGACATGTTTGGTAAAAATGGACGGAAACCAGTGATGATCTCAAAAATGACCGTCCCAAGTGACCAATAATCAACAGTGTGAGTATATTCTTGTTGCTGGTAGAGTTCAGGAGCCTAAAAAGAAGAAAAAAAAAAAAGACATGTTCCAAGACATTTTTCACATACACTATATATAAAATGTGTGGTTCACAAAATCTGGTCAAAACCTCATCTAGTGATTAGACTTCATTGCATGAAAACACACTAAAAAAACTTATGTGGTACACCAAATGAAATGAATTACCGTCATTCTCAACATAAAATCTGGACTTTTTCCCAAGAATTTCGAGCCAGAAAATCCCATTCCTTTCAGCTACCACCATTGCTGTAGTAGTGGCAGTCATTTACAATGAAAACTTTCTTTCAATCACATCTTTTTCAGCTAATCAAAATAATAGAATAATAAAGAAAACATTCATAACTTGTATGTTTTGATGAGCTTGGATTAAAATTCTCATTTTCCGACTCGCAGTAAACATCTGACATTTCAAAGATGCTGATCAAATTGAAGAAGTGAATGCTGTGTATATCCGGTTAATGGATTCTTCATTTGAGATTGAAGCTTAATTGGGGCTGCGGATTATCTATGGTAGCAGATTATACAAGGAGAATTATAATAAATGAAAACATTTCAGTTGTCAATCAACAAACTGATCTACCTACTCATCACTCTTTTTCCCTTTCATCTGTATCAATATGGTTGTGATCTCATTAAATTTAGAGATAAAAAACACCAGATTGGCAACTCCATTGCAAAAGTGAGGCAGACATAGTACCCTTACTTGACAGGGTTAAGGCCAAAAATACAGGTTTGTATACATGGAAATATTCAGGCAGCACACAAGAGAGATAGTTACAGCACACAGTTTGAGACACTGAGGATCACTTTCTTAAATATATGAAAAAAAAAATACTTGAATAAGAATTTTGTGTTTTTTTTCTCTCTTTATGATTAGTTATGTCAATTGGGAGGGCCAATCAATTTTGGTGATAACTTCTTGTCCCTATGTTGGAATAGCTGACAATCCACCATTTTATACACAGATAATTTGAATCACGATTTATAATAGTATATACAGTAAACCCTCGCTATAATGAAATAATTGGAAAAAGCTGAAAGTTTATTATATCTGATGGTTATCCCTCGTTCAGTAAATAAGAAGTAAGTTTGGTAGTTCCCAAGTATCTTGGAGTAGAAATCATGGCAGAGCAAGATTCTAAGGAGAAAGACCCATAATCACACAGATGTATGCCAGAATTCCATTATACCCATCAATCTTGGCACGCACATGATTAGAGATTAGTTCTTGCACTCTGAATAAACGGATATGAGAAAGTCCAAAAATATCATACCAAGTATTGTAAGGTTCCAACAAATGAGTTGCAAATGCTGTCCTGATCCAAGTCTTTAGCATAACCAAGATCAATCAATTTGTAAATGATCTGAAAAATGAAAAAAGATTTCCAAAATCAACTTGACTTTTTGTAACTTTATCAAGACGAATTTTTACATCTACATTATAATAAAGAACAAGTACGTCCGTCACACTTTGAATCATAACATATATTATTAAGTTGAAAATATCATTGCAAACTTTGAAGTCATGGTTTATACATGAGAGGAGGCTAAGGCTTTTTATGCCATCATCTGAATGTGAGAACAAATATTTCTATTCAACTAGAGCAGTACAATGAAGAATGAAAGAGGGAAAACAATGAAGAATGAAAGAGGGAAAACAATGAAGAATGAAAGAGGGAAAAGGTTAATGAAATAGAAAACTAATGTAAGAAGAAATAAGTCTAACTAGCATTCTAAGGGAAACAATGAATCACCGCCATCTCATTAGCTGCTTTTTACCTCATTAATTAAGCAGCAGTAATGGTAAAATTGAGTAACCTTTATGGAAATACTACTAGCATGGTTCGAACCATAAATTTATGATTTAAAGACAAAAACAAAAAGAATATTAACTAAGAGATCAATTTGTTATAAACTTTCATTGTAAATTGAACCCTTTGAAAGTAAAACAACAAAAAAATTTTCCCTCCTCATTGAAGAGAGCATGTGTGCAAAAAACAAACACTTAGAGCTAGGCAAAGTCCAAATACATAGATAGACATTTGTCCTGACGAAAAGTTTTCCACACCCTTCTGGGTGTGTTGGCAGATATGATTGCCATTACACAATCCAAACTGACTGATATAGGTATGGGTTCAGTGTGTTTTTAGAAAATTGTATATGGGTTCTGTGAAAGAAGTTTTGGAACTGCAGATTTATCTAATGCTAACAGTGCGTGGTAGCCAGGATTATTGAATTAATGTAGCCTTAAAATGCATTCAGAAAGAATTTAAAAAAAGCAAAAACAAATCTGGGGGGTTTTCAACTGAATAATTGTGGCATTTATGTCCATCCTTATCTATATCATGATGACAGATTGATTAAATGCTAATAATGGAGTAGTTCATCACTTCATCTATTTGCAAACGTGTAAAAAAATCTGTGTTTATTTTGTTCACAACAGATTTCAGCAATTTCCTCCCATGGATCAAAGACAACAGGTCACAGGGTTGTTTACTACAGTTTAAAATCCAACAAGAAATTTATCTGTTTTGATTCCACCAGTCAATACTTCACATTTTCAATTTTGACTGGCAATTCTTAATTTTATTTTTCAAGCCAGAATAACATTGAGTGCTTTTAGACACAACCAACTGAAGAGAAGAAAAATGACTTTATCTCAATAAAGGAATTAAATCAATAAGAAAGGAAAAGAACCTAGACATAAATGTGGGTCGTAAGCTTTTTAAAAAATGATAGTGAAGAAAGAAGATAAGATTGAAAATTATTCTGGTTTCAAGCAGGAAATAAATCCTGATAAATTGGCAAAAATACACAAAATAGAATACCATAGATAAAGAGATGTTTTACACTTACTTTACCATTAACTTCTTTTAAGACTATGTTTTCAGGCTTCAGATCTCTGTGAACAATCCTTTGAGAGTGAAGATATGCAACAGCAGAGCTGACATCTTTTGAAAATTGGAGAACTTCAATTTCTTTCAGTCCTTTACAGGTTTTGGATATTACCTTTAAAAAGAAAGAAAAAATATCAACTGCTATCTACTATAATAATAATGATATACCACGTGTACTTGTATATTTATTTTTGTCTTTAATACCACACAGGAAAAGAAAAAGGGATGATGAGTACATATATCAATACACCGACATGAAAGGTTTGTTCATTGACTACTGAAATGTTTGTCTAATTCATTTTATTTCATTGGTTCCCATCAGAGCTCTCATTTTTGTGGCAACGACTAACAAAAAAGACACAACATTTACGGTCTTTTATGAGAAACAGAAAATGCAACTCAATCTTTCTCAGCTTCTGTTATAGAAATTAGCTTTCGGTGGGGACTAAAAAAGACAGTTTTATTGCCAATAAACAATATGCTACAAAATCCATCATATATTTTTTTTTTTATAAAGTATATTGCGACAGTCAGGCAGATAAAATAAATAATATCTACCAAAGCTCTATTTTGAGGATTTTAACTAAGATATAGATCACTCTTTATTATTAAACAGATACACAAAACATAAGTATACGTATACTATTTTTAAGTGTTGCTTTCATCTATTGTGATAGTACTTCAATATTTTACAATAGTGTAAATGAATGAATCACCTTAGCCTGCACATGTAATAAAATAATTATTTAAGGGAACAAAAAAAAGATCTTATCTAAAATGATCTAAAAAAAATACCAGCAAAAGATTTGGGTATTGTTGATCTAAAATGTCTATAGAGACCACAAAAAGCATTTTTTTTTAAGGAACCAAATTAAAGTTCTTTAGATGGTGTCTAGTTGTGTACTCATACAAATATTCAAGGTTGTAAAAAGAAAATGTGACCAGAAGCAAACATGCACACATCCACCCAAACAAACAGAGAGAGAAAAATCTGTTGGGCTCCAGTGATTTGCTAAATAGGTAGATATTTGCAATTTCATTGGCACTGATTAGTTTCAAGCAGCCATTGTGATCAATGGACAACTTGGTTTATATATATATATATATATATATATATACACACACACACATATTAATACACACATGTACTTTTTGTTACAAAATCAAGCACACTTTCATATTTTTAAATATTAATAGTGATTTACTGAACACACCTTCCTAAGATCCCCTTTTGAACAATATTCCATGGCCAAAATTGGTAAATTTTGACTTAGAACTTCCAGAGGTGTTGGAATCTCCTTTGCTGTGATGACATTGACATGTCTTAACCTTTTCATGATGTCAATTTCTTTCTTCCATCTTTCCATTACAGTTTGGCTAATATCCCCACTCGCACGAATCTGCTTCAAGGCTATTTCTTCATCCTGAAAATGAATACACAAAAAGAAAAAAGATTTCAAATTTAGTGACAATTCGAGATAATTTTTCACCTTTTTTTAAAATTTACTATTAAAATCACTTATGATATTTGAGAAATCTATATTGACGATTACTCTGAGCAAGTTAACTATTAGCACTTTGCACTGTATCTCAAGAGTACTCAGATTTGGTGCACTTAGTAACTTTGAAAGCCTGTGACTTTTGGGTCTGTTCATTCAGCAATTAGAAACATGGCCAAAGGCAGAAATAAATCATTTCTGAGTAAGTTATTGAATAAAGAAATGATTCGGTGTTTTACTGCTGAAGGCTCCAGATAGCTGGCAAATTAAATGTTGCATTTTTTAGAAAAAGATTTCATTTCAACTTATTTTTATGGCTAGAAATTCTTCAATGATGGGCATCCTAACATTTGAATAACAAATAAGTAATTTTATTTGCTTTATGAAGAATAGTTGAGATTAATACAAAAGGTTTTGCTCAAGAATTGATTTTTGTTCAGATACATTGCAGTTTTTCCAGAAAAATTTTTTTTTATCTACCTTGTATGTAATGTTATCTGAACACTAAATACAAAATTGGACCTCAATCGGAATAAATACAGTGAATGTAAAAGAATTTAATACTTCAACTTGCTCAGTTTTTGGCATGCAGAAAAAACGAAAACGTGATACAATAGTAAAAACCATTTTAAGCATCTGTAATTTCAATTTCAAAACAACGTGTCAAGATCTGGAAATGGGTTTTTGTGTTCCTAAAAACACTGTATCTTTTGGAAATTATAACCTATAACCATCAAAAGTGAAACATCGAAAGCATAAAAGAAGTGACAAAGATGTAGAGCAAATTGAATTACACAGACACACATATATATATATATACATATATATAGCCAAAATACATATAAACATTCATTGGCCAATATGTATAATAATCAAGAAAAAATAATACCATCATTTTTATACATACCCCGTTTTTCCATAAATCAACAATACCAAATCCTCCGTTTCCTAAATTTGTAACCTTTGCCCATCCCCCAAAATTCTCAGCTTCTGAAAAAACAAAAGAAAGATTTAAATTTGAATTCTGACAATAAATATTATTTATGTATTGAGGAAAAAAATTATCTGATCTCAAGTAAAGAAAAAAAAATTACCCCATCTCAAGCAAAGAAAAGAGAAATAATGATCACAAGCAAAGGAGAAGAAAAATATCCAAATGCAAG
This sequence comes from Thysanoteuthis rhombus, assembly GCA_963457665.1. Lineage (NCBI taxonomy): Eukaryota > Metazoa > Mollusca > Cephalopoda > Oegopsida > Thysanoteuthidae > Thysanoteuthis > Thysanoteuthis major. The sequence goes on along the minus strand of OY735222.1, from coordinate 50,873,690 downwards.
CAAAGAAGAAAACAAAATAGCCGAGTACAAACATTAAAGATAAAACTCCAAGATACGAGCAAAGAAAATAAAATACTTGGATTCAAGCAAAGAAGAAAACAAAATACCAATCATCCCAATCTTTTTATTTAGTGAACTTGTAAATCCTTCCATCAACTTTATAAAGACAACAATTGTTAATTTGTTTTTTCATGTTTGATAGACTTCAAAATTGTTGCACCATATGAACTGAAAAAAGACTGTAGGATTTCACAGTCATTTCAATGCAATCGAAAGGGTAAAGGCAATTAGGAAGAGTTAAAAAGTTGGGAAAATGAGTCCAATGTGAACTAATTGAAATGCATCATGACAGGGTCAGAGCACACAGCTCTTAGCTGACTTGGAATTGGGATTGAGTCTTGCAGCATTCTAGATGTTCACCCCACATTCCTTCTACAGAGAGATCACAAGATAGCACAATATATTTGAGAAAAAACAGGAGTCAGAGACATCATAAAATCCATTAGAAAACTCAAAGGACAATGGGCAAGAATGTCAGAAAAACACTGGATATATGTGAAGTTGTGGTGAGCAAAGAATAAGATGGCATGATGTTTTAGACAAGTTTAGAGAATAATGGCTCTACGGCATCATTGATTAAGAGGCGTAGCAAATCTTTGGGAAGGTCTATGTCCAACAATGGTTGCTAAAAGCCTGATGATGATGATGATGATTTATTGAATTATACTTTATTTGCAAATCATCACCATCATGAAATCTTGGATCACATTTGAAAAATTTGAGGGTGGGTCACAAAAGATAAGCGAATCAGGATAGATAGATGAATGGAAATCAGATTATTATCAATATTAGTGTAAACACAATTGCAAACCCCGTAAAATTTGGCGTGGAAGGGGTAGAAAACTAACTTACTGAAATATGCCTTGGGTCCCATTTCATGAGGTTATGATAACTTGAGTGGTTTCTGAGTCACACTGACACATTATCTTTAGAGGATTGTTGAAAAATAAAGTTCTTACTTCAATTTCCTGTTGCTTTCATAATCCCTGATCTTAATAAAAAAAAAAACTACATTTCATACGTGACAACCTGATAGAAAAGTACACATACCCCACAAGTGGGCAATTTGGAATTTGTGTATGAAGAGTGAAAAGGATTCCATGGGTTGAAACTAAGTTGGGTCGGGGCCTAACTGAGCAAATCCTCATAACACAATACAGTAAAACCTTGCCATAATGAATTTTGGCTTCAACAACCTAGTGGATGCATTTGGATGGATTTGTATATAGCAGTTGTGAATGAGGAAAAACAAACAATTAAATAGTTGAAAAGTGTCATGAAACCATGAGCCGTCCACCAAACTATCTTGCTTCACCAAGTAGATGGGTGGTAAAATTGACAGTTTACAATATCCTTCATTAATTTGCTTTTGAAAACATTGATCTATTTGGAGAAAATGGTCTCTCTGAGAGCATTTTATGGTTTGGTCACTCGAATGGAGAAAAAATTCTGTCAACCCAGTGGATGTCTGCAGTTAGAGTTTCGACTATGTTTTTGGGTTTTTATAGATAATGCACTTGTCTGGACACAAGGAACAGGGGCAGTTTGGGTCCAAGGTGTGAATGTTATTTTGAATACAGTAGACCTCCAACAGATCAGCACGCTTATGGTGGAATTCCAACATCTCTATTAAATTTGGGGGACAATCTTGGTAGCTTTTCTTTATACTCTTTCTATTGCATCAATGTTATATTCCATTCGACATGAATAAATGCAAACTCTAGATGTGGGTGGACCATGGATTTGTTGAAGAGCAGGAAATTTTTGTCTTTGATGTATTTAGAAGATTGCTGTACATAGCAAAGCATTCTGTTTGCAAGATAGGTTTTGTTAAGTAAACGCAATTGGCTAAATGGACCCCTAGGGTTTTGCTCCACTTCCATTTCTATAGCGTATGTGCTGTGCCATCATTGTTCCTCATTTCATTGTTTTATTAAATCACTTTAGCCCCACAAATTATTTGCCCAACTAACCAGCCAAGGGGGGGGGGGCATAGATTCTTCCCTCTTTGCTCATGTGTGTGTGCATGTATGTCGTTGGGCACTTTTGGTCACATTTTTTGAGCCACAACCTCAAAAATTTACATGAGTACACCACTAAGTACTATCTAAAAAGCTTCATGGGGGGAGGGGGGAGACAAAAAAGTGCTTCTTGGGGATATCTATGGTCATTTTGAACAATGCCCAAATCTTGTGCTGGTATTTTTTTTAGATAATTAGGTCTGGTACATACCATTTGTTTAGCTGAAGTTCATATAGAGGCCAACTTTCTTGCTGGCTGCATATATTTTGTCTAATGTTATTTGGAGATCGTTGAGGTCCTTGGCACAGAGGATGATGTCGTTAACAAATCTGAGATTACTTAGGTATTCTCTGTCTATCCTGATTCCTTTGTGTTCCCATTCTGAGTTTCGGAAGATCATCTCAAGGCAGGCTGTGAAGAGTTTGGGTGAGCTGGTATCACCTTGTCTCACTCCCTTTTCTATTTGAGTCTTTATATAGCCGTATGAAGGACCTACTGAGTTGGTACATACGTTGCATTACTCTGACATAGACAAGGTCTACACCTTGTTGTATTATTGCATCAATGACTTTGGGGATTTTTCACTGAATCAAAGTCAACAAATGCTACAGCAAGTGTCATGCTATATTCTGCTGCTTTCTCTTTTATTTGGTTTACTGAATAGAGATGCTCAATTATGTGATAATCTGTAAATCAACATAAATAATGGTCATAGGTGGGGGTTGGGGTAGTTTGGCAAATTTAAAAGCAGATTGTCTTTAAAAAAATTAATGATGTTACCTGAAATTCTTTTAAATCCAGGCATTCTTGATTAACTTTTTTAATCAAATAATAAATTTTAATAAATTATCTGACATTTTATTGACATGATTAGTAAATGAAAGGTCAAGTATATGATTTGTGTTGAAATGTTATTTTTGTTGTAATAATACTACTAGACATTTCAAAACCAGGGTGACTGGTGGCTTTCACTGGATAACAGGTGACAGCAAGTCTCAATACTCAAAGACTCTCCTCAGTAGTCTAGCTTATTTTAGTAACACTGTCGTCTAGATGATCTTAATTCTTTCCTGGATTTCCATTTCATTTCGCAGGGCTCTTCAGTAATGTTCCGAGGTCTCCAACCACAATTAGCACGACTGTTACCTTCAAATTTCATATTTTTTCAGTTCTCTGGCAAAGTCAAGATAGTTGTATAGTTTTTTTGCTTTATTTTAGTTTTACTCAGATCTGCCGGGACAGCAAAATCTACCATCTGACATTTTCTTCTTCTTTGAAACAACTAAGTCTGGTATTATGGCCTGGAATGAGTGATCTGTTTGAATTTCAAAGTTCCTGAGGATTCTATGCATTATTCTCTGAAAGTAGATTCTATTTATGCATACACCATTGGTTTGAATGGTCAAAACATAGTTGCTTGCACAGTTTCCATGGGCCATCCAAAACCCGATGTCTGTTCTTGTAAACCTTCTTGGTTATAATAATCATCAAACTCCTACTATTGAAGTTGACTTCATTTTCCTACCTAACAATAATGTCAGGTTCAGACACAAAAAGATCATAACTAGAAAGGTTCAAAACTTCAAATGATGAATAGAGAGAGAAGGGAGGCAATGAAGAGAAAGAGGCAGATTCTATTCCTACATCAATCAATGAAAGAGAGACAGAGAGAAAGAGAAAATGGAAAGCTGATGTTAGATTGAATAATCTGATGTAGTAAACCAGATTTTTTCAATTAGAATTTATTACTTCATTTTCTTCATCTTCTTTCTATCTTTACTATTATTTCTTTTCTTTGTTATCTCTACAATTCAGTCTAGAGACTGAAATAGTTGCATTTTTCTATCTCTGTATGCATCATGTATACAGGCTGCATCAATGGAATCAGGACAGAGTTCGACCCTGGAGCAACAATTCTTATTATTGTTATTTTTTTTTTCTATTATTAGTAATCATGCTTCTCTTTTCCAAGTCATCAGCAAACCAATAGCTGTGAAGAGATAAAGTCTGTGAATCTTATATAAGGAAGGATCATTGGAGTGAAAAATAATCTTTCCTTTCTTTAGCTAAAATCAAAAATAATTCTAATAATTCTTTTCTATTGAAAGATTCATTCAAACTGGTAAATGCCTGTTGGTTTTCTAATGGTATCACTAAAGCTGTGTCTGTGTCAGTATGTTTACAAGGTAATTTGAAAGGTTAATGCAAGGAATTGTTTACTAAAATTTTTGTTTTCATTTTGAGTTAAAAACAAAATTGACAAATCAGCAACAATAGCAGTAGTAGTTTTAGTTATACGATCTGTAACCTAATGAATACACCCAGAGCAGAATAGCATTTTGACTTTGTGTATTTGCAATACCCTCTTCCTGTCTTTCTGTTTGGTGTTGCAAACAGACTGACAGCTTGCAAATTATACTGAAGTTTTTTTGTTGGTTCATCATTTCATAATCAGATTTAAGAGAAAAATAACACCATAGAAACTGTAAACTATCTCAAATTCTCAAATGTATGAACTCCCCCTTCCCCCCAAAAAACCTTAGTTACCCATCTGGAGGATCTTGTTGGCCAGTTACATATTTCTAGCATCCTCTTCAAGCTAAGGGAAAACATGCAGATATGATGAACCCACATACACATTGGAAGATAATTGTTTCAATGTTTGTTAGTATAACTTATTAGAAAAAAATAAATTAATATTTTATTTTCTAGAAACAATAAAAGCAATTGCAACTTAATTTTAGTGCTGACTACATTTAAACATGGTACACATAGGTAAGCTTTGAACTTTTCTCATCAATATCCACTGACTTGCAGTAATTTTGTCTGATTCTGTAACCACTACGCTATGTGTCCATGTGGACACATAGCGTAGTGGTTACTGCAAGTAATCTGATGGTTCAATCCCAGTATGAGACAATAATAATACTACAAATGCTAAGAGGGGAGTGCGGTCAATATACCGCCGTCGGTTAAATAAAGGGTTTGGTTTGTTACTTATCCACACCTACCAGATGATACCTGATGAAGGCCGTAGAGTACAACGGCCGAAACGTTGTATGAAAAACAACCAAGATGAGGATGATCCGAATAATAATAGAAATAATATGAAACCTTTAATCTTGCCACATATGCAATACAGCCTTGGACACACATGTACCGTTGCTCATTAGCACCGGCTTTTCCAGCCAGTTATCTTCTTTGTGGGTCTGATTGCTTAGTCTTCTGTGACTACTACAATCTTCTCACAACACAGACTCAACTACCATTATCACTCTCCTCAATATATGACATGATTAATGACCAATTCTATAATCATCATAGAAAATGGTCATTTAGTGGTGATGATCCTTTCGAATACTTGGCAAAGAACCTGGTCATTTTATGGTGAAGATCCTTCTGAATACTCATCACAGAAAATGGTCATCTTGTAGTGGCAGAATACTGGACGAAGAACATGGTCATTTTGTGGTGACGATCTTTCCAAATATTTGACACAGAACCTGGTCATTTTGACCGTGGGTCGTTGAATTAATCAATGTCTATGTCAGTTTTTAATATTTCTTAAAATCAACTGTCAAGGGAGGGGTGAGGGTGACTTCGTTGAAAAATTGTCATCACATACAAATATGCTAAACCAGAGTCTAAGAAATCGAAACACAATACAAAGCCTAGGAAGTGAGACTCGAACAAAAAGAGAAATATTGAAGCAATCTTATTTTTCGGAACACGAACCTACCGAATACTCGTCACAGAAAATGGTCATCTTGTAGTGACAATCTTCCGAATACTTGTCGCAGAAACTAGTCCTTTTGTGGTGACGACCCTTCCGAAAACTTGACTATGAAAACAGTCATGTTGTGGTAGAGATCTTTCTCAATATTCGACACAGGACCTGTTCATTTTGACCGTCAGTCGTTGAACTAATCAATGTCAATATTTAATATTTCTCAATATTAACTGTCAGTGCTGTGGGTAACTTTGTTGAAAAATTGTCATCACAAGTAAATAGAATAAACCAGAGTCTGAGAAATCGGAACACAATTTATCTGAATTAATTTCCTCCACATACGATCTAGCTGTCAACAAAGTGAAGAATGAAGAGTAGGAAAAGACAGAGAACATGTTTCATAGAAGAAAAAACGACTGTTTATCGAAATAACCACCTGTAAAATGATTTAGTTGCCATAAGTAGATAGATAAATATGAAAAACTAGTAACTTCTCTAAAGATTGATTAAAAAATTTGTCAATTGGAGAGTAAGAAGAAACGAAGCGCAAAGTAAGCATGCTGCGCTATATTTAAAAAAGGGCTTGTTGTTAAACTTCTATTAAAATGATTACAGACAGTAAAGTGATTTAGGAGTCAAGAGCATTTGTGAAAAGCCTAAACTAAAAACTTCACAAAAAACGAATTACTGTTACATATTAATTCATTTTTAAGCTAAAAAAAAAATCTAGTTTCAACTAGTTTCAAATCTCAAATTCTGAGAAATCCCCAATTGAAGAAAAAATACCCGGACGTATTCGCAAAATGACATTTATCAACACTCGGATGGCATCTAACTAAAAACATAAAACTTTTCACCAAGATGATTTATACAAGTTCTAGTTTATGATAAATATCAACTGTTTTAAAGTAAAGAATGTAAAATAATATCTCGAAGTCCCAAAACAAACCTTAAAAACAAGGGGTCGATGCCGAATAATAAACAAAAACACACTTGCATCCCTAATAATTGTTATTCCTTTCGTGGCTTTCGGGTTTGATGATTTTAATTGTTTGCCGAATGAAAAGAAACGTTTTAAAATTAATACTTACCGTCCATGATTAGGCTGCTATATCATTGTACTTCTTAAAAAATATAAGAAGGAGGAATCCCGAACAGGAAGTGAAAAGAAGACATGCACGCCATTAAACAACTTCAAGCTGTTTGTTGCAACTGCGCAGGAGTGAGAGAATAAAAGAATAAACGAATAACCGATCATGATTATTCCTCGGTTATAGAATACAAAGAATAATAGAATCAATAATTCGATAATTATTATTCTCCTGTCATTTCCTCTTTTGCATCCACAAAAAATATTTCGTTCATCTCATGAATTGTTAAATATTATGTTTCTTCAATGATAAGGACTCAAAACTAGGTGTTGTTGTCGGTTCCATCCTCCTAAAGTTATTAAATAGAGAAAAAATACTTTAAAAATCCCCTTAATCTACTTGATGAAGAAACTAATATAGAAAATTTCGTGGGAAGTTATTAAGAGCTCAGTTTATTTTTAGACTGATTGGATATCCCCAACATTAGGTATTTCCCAAATCATTATTTTCTTTCTTTCTTATTTTTTTCTTTCTTCTTTTTTTTCCTTCTTTTATTTTTCTTGATGTATTGATGATGTTAGTTTAAAAAGGAATTTCTCTCCCATCGGCTTCAGGCACAACTTCACTATGGTGGCCCTGATTGAATGGAAATGTTAAAAATGGTGCATAAATAAAAAAAAATGAAAAATGACAGAATTAATGGAAGAAAAACACATATGATCACATAAATTATATTGTATCATTTTTCTGATCCAATGTTAACATTTTCATTTTATTTTTGAAAAAATTTCAATGTTGTTTCCATGCAACAAAGTCTTCCGGGAAATTTAGGTTTACGCAAAGGTTCTTAGCACTCTTTTTTCAAATCTAGATACTGAATAGACAATTAAAAACCGTTTTTTGTTGGAAACTTGCACACAACTACTATAAACGGGTGTAGTAGTCCCTTTATTTTGAGTTAAAATCAAATATGATAAAAACTACTTTAGCTACAAAACACTAAATAACTAAAGTAACTTCTTCTCTCTAAACTTGCAGCTGGTGTGATTTCTATTCTGTTTGGTAAATAATCTTTTCTACTCAGCAAATCCTCTCTGTGCGGCAAAAAGTAAATAAAACTTACCAAAGCCTATCGAAAGTCATCCAAAACCAAAGAGTATATCTTTAAAAAGGTCCGATTTTAATCACACCAAATAAGAATCCTATCGGTAGATTATATATCTCTGCTCAGTTCCAATTAGCAAATCCATTTTTAGTCAGACCACCTTGGTCAAGGTCAAAATCCCAAAACAACTTGATGGCGGTCGTGACAATCTTAGACTCTGAGAGCACTTGTAGAAGAATGAGAAAATGTTATAAAAAGATATCACCTAAATCCAATGCTTCATAAGTGTTGCTATCATTGGAAAAACATTGTTTACGATCATTACATTTGGATAGTTCACCAAAAGAAAGCTGTAGAATGAATCAGCTGAAACATCGTATTAACACAAACAACAAGCAAGAAGGCCTTCAAAAAGTTTTTCAATGTTAATGAGACAACTATAGACTTAGTCCAGTCAAACTTCACCAAAAAAATGGTCAAACCCAGAAGTAAATACAGCATCAACAATTTTGGTAGCAAACAAAGCACAAGACATGAATGTTTGGTTAATTTTGTTTTAGAAGCACAAACGTAAAAAGTCAAGGATTTCAAAACTGTATTGTCTTCATCCTGAATTCAGAATGATCGACCTCAAAGCTGAGTGTGGAGAAAGAATTTGAATTGATCTTCAATTTTACAGAGGTTAATTCAAACAGCCTTCCAGTTGGCTATAAAATGACTAAAACTGACTGTAAATGATTATAAAATGGTTATCCCGATTGTCTGGCTACATAATTAAAAAAAGATAATATTGTTCTTATTTTAAAATGTGTTTTTGTTCTTTTATAGTCAATGAGCAAATTATTATGAAGATATACAGAGTGCGGGTAGCAGTATATTGTTTTAAACAAACAGGAACCGGCCAATCCAGAAGTAAAGCTCTTGAAAGTGCTAAATAGTATATAAATTTCTGGCACATTTTTTGAGTTATAACGTTTTGGAGATAGAATCTTAGCAACCTTAAACTGGTCTCTAAGATTGTATCTAAAAACCATCCAAATTAAGGAAAAAAAATGTTTTGAAATTCAAAATGGAGGACTGTGAATGTAAACATCTTCTAATTAAAATGTTGGACATGGATCCGACCCAAATTTAATCACTTCTCCCATTTTCACAGACTTCTTTTAGAGTTATTGCATAGATAAACAGGTGCAAATACAGAAATGTACGAAAAATTGTAAATCTATCTCTCAATCAAAAACAAGTAAACTCCAAAATTAAATCTTTTTTTCCTTATGATGTGGCCCTACTTTCCAGAAAAGTTTATTGAAATTCATTGAGAACTCCTAGAGATATTGTGTACAAATACAGAAATTTATGAAAAAAATGAAAAGATATTTTTGCTTTTTTTTCACATTTGCTCCTTCTTCCTACACCATATCTCAGAAAATTCTCAATGAATTTCAATGAAATTTCGTGAAGCAGTAAGCCATGGAGTTAGTGAGAAGTGAGTAAATTTTGGGGTGGATCCCAAAATTTGTCTTTTGATTGAGAGATAAATTTTTGGTTTTTATTTTTCATAGATTTCCATATTTGTCCCTATCCGTCCACATCTCCAAAAATTCTCAACGAATTTTAATTGAATTTTGTGGAATTGTGAAAGGAAAAATTAATTAATTTTAGAGGCTTAGGTATCAGAATTCAGCATTTTCCAGTGCCCCTGCATCGGGATTTAGCATCCTCCAGAGTCAAGGTGTTAGAATTTTAGCAGCTTTGAGTGACTGGGCATCAGAATTTAGCTATGTCTCATACTAAGGCGTTAGAATTCAGCACCTTCCGGACATTTGAGAGGTTGGGATGAAGCTTTCAAAGGATTTCCAAAGAAATGCGGTTAGTTGTTCAATGATTCTTTGGTATTGCGACATTTTTATTCTCACTTCATACTGGTAACAGACCATTGTCCATTTGGAACAAAACCTTCGCAAACTGGCCTACTGAGATATCTCTGTAAAGTTGGTAAAAAACAAAGTTTTTTCCACTTGTCTCTAAACATAGGATGTAATAGTCATTACATTTGCTTATAGAAACCTGTATATAAATGTAACAGTAGTTATGGGACAAAGTGCCATGAAAAAAATGGAAGTTTCATCTGATAATTATCCTAAAGGAAGCTCAAACCTTGTTTTTCTTTGTTCATGGATTATTCTGGGATGAATCTGGACCTCCTTGCCAAAATTATTAAAGATTCATTAAAAAAAAAGTGACTTCTTTTATGACAAAGAAACGAACTTTGGCACTTTTTATATAGATTTATTCCAATTGGTATCATCTTGGTTGTTATTGCCACAATGTTTTGGTCATTGTATCTTCTGGCCTTCTTGAGATGCCTGTCATATTTGGTAATTTGGTAACTGTGAATCATTAACCTAACTCTCCATTGAATCCAGAACCTATCTCATAACCTTGGGAGGTCGTTGGGGGCACTGCTGCTGATTTCACAACCAGCATCTCTGTCTGTTTTCATTTGCCCTTTGTGAGACTGCAAAGTCAAGGCCTGCTCACTCTTTGATGTCTTCTTCTGTCTTTCACCTACCCCCCTCACTGTGCTTTGTAGGATGGTCCCTGCAAGTCTTGAACTTCTGAAGATGTGAACATTTCAGTTTCCTCCTCTTGACAATTGTCAACAAGTCTTTATGTGATTCAATGGCTTGTATGATCTTCTTTTTCACCCCTTCATTTGTGATATAGTGTGTATATGAGATACCTATAATCTTTCTTATTATTCTTATTTTGATCCCATGCTAGAATGACTTGTATTAGTTGATCCTTTCTATTTAATTATGCTTGTTTCACTGAACCAGGATATTTAAATTTCACTGATAGACCCAAGGATTAAACTTATGACCACAAAGTAATTGCACATGTCTATAAAAGTAAAGTATTGAATTAATATGTGTATCCGCACAGTTTGATTTTTTCAAAAACTGTATTTCTGTGGTCTCCTGGGATAAGAGTGAAGATCTACAAAATGAGGAGAAAAAATGGGCAAAATTGATACAATATTGATTTTCTCTGATTCTCTCAGAGCATAAGCTAAATTATTAATGAAGTTTTGTCAAACGTCAGAGTTCGATTTAGAAGCTGGAGTTTTTCCACCATGGCAAAAATAAGAACAATCCTAACTTGATTCAGGAGAGTAAACTCTTTCTTGTTTGTGTGTCTCGTCACATTAAACCAAACTATTGTAAAAAAAATTAACATTCCATTTGTGATTTAGAATCATGATCAAGGATTTAGCAAGTGGTTCTCTCTAACGCATTGAGTCAAACTGACAAGTTGTACATGTGTATAAAAATTTATGTAACAAATATACAAGGGCTTATTTTATCATAATAAATACTTTATACTAAAAATATTAAACATTTTTTTATTCAATATATTTACAATACAAATTTTATAGAAAACATCATCAGTCAGAATAGAAGTAGGAGTGGAGTTTCAACCTGCAGCAGCCAGGCTTTTTTTGTCTTTTTTAAAAATCAGCCAATTTACAAAAAAATTAAAAATGCAATTCGTGATAATTCTGTAGTTGGTTCACTTATCATGAAGAAAAGAATTTAAGATGATTCCAGAATATTTAATTGGAAATTTTTTGGTACACTAATTTAGCAGAGACACTGTCTTCTATGGCCATACCTGAAAGAGAAGAAAAGAACACAATTAGATGAAAAATAATTACTGAATATCATCTAAGCCTATCCACTTGCCTGGCACTTGGATTAGGACTAATGAAGCTTTGAAAACTGTTCTTCATCTGTAAATGGAAACCTGGTGAAAAGGTCACACGTGTCAATACAATACTTTGTTTGGTGACTATTTTGCAATACTCATGGCATCAATTCATTGTTTTAATCAAGACAAATGCAAAGTTTTTGGAATTTGAGACATAGATATACACATGCATGTATTTATACATACCACAACAAGAGAGAAAACAACTTTGGGTTAATCAATAAACAAGTATGTGTCACCAGTGGTCAGTGTTCAAGCCCAGGTTTCAAGGCTGGATTTTGAATGCTGATTTTCAAAGCAGGTAGACTTTCCCACTTGAAAGACTAATGCTATACAGTCTTCTTCCTTCTTTCCTCAATGTTTGATACTGAGAGATTAATATGACACCATGGGTGTCATAGAATTCACAAGGATTCAATGTGTACAAAGATTCTTCTTAAAAAAGGCAAAATACTTATGATAGGATTTGGGTTAAAATTATACACAAGAATACATCTTTCCACAGATGTTGAAATGATTGTTCAATATAATAGGCTTTTCAAGTTTAGTTGGAAGTTAAATTTGAAATTGTTGAGCAGGTAACTGATCCCAAGGTCAATAAATGCTGGACACAACATCCATTAAGCTGGGAATCAAGGGATGGACAGATTCCATAGCCTGTGGGGACGGAAGTTGCTGGCGGGAAAGTCTCTGCCCAAAAGTTAAAAGTGTGTCAGTGAGTTAATTTTGCATGGAATATGTAAATTAATTACCTCTCTCAAATACAGTTTCTGCAGGAATTGTTTGGTTGGCGATGTCACGTGGGATGAATGATAAAACCCTTCCATCGTGAATCATAATATAGATTTTATTCACAGTATATCAGGCATATTCTACTTCCTTAATAATTTCAAGTTAAAAGGAAGAATTATGCTCATATTTACTTACCAAGACTTTTGAAGACAGTCACCTTGGACTTGTAGCTCTCTTTCGTTCCTCCAATAACTTCACCAATTTCTGCATAAATTTCAGCCTACAAAATACATCATTCCTGGGTAAATTTTCTTGTAAATGTTGTTGGTCTTTGAGGGTATTTTTATCATAAACATTTTGTAAGTGAATTGCCGAAGAAATTGAATTTCACAATATCGTTTGTTGTCTGTTAATTTCTGTAGACTTTTTTTGGAGCATAGGGCCATAACCACTCTTCTGCAGTTTCAGTAGCAATGAGGTTTTTAAGGGATAAGGTTGCTAGACCAACACCCAAGACTTCTCCTTTACCTGGGCTTGGGACCAGCTATGGTAACTGCCATACCGTAGGCTTTTTTTTCTACCAGAGTTCTTGTCTCCTAATTGAACAGTCTTACAGAGCTAAAGGGCTCCAACTGCCCTGCTATTTATTCATATTGATTTATTTTAATCAACAATTTGTTGATTTCATCAATTTCCAATATATTTTTATGGTAATTCATCCCCATTTCTATTCCTAAATCATTTTCCACATATTTTTATAATGAAGCATATTTCATGTATTTATCAAGTACAATATTTTAAATGCATTTCTTCAGTAAATTTGTATCAAGGTCGTCAAAAATGATGACAGTTTTATTTGTTTTTGCTCTTTAAATTCTGCCCATTTAGGCCATTAGCTGCTTTGATGTATTGTCCCTTTTTCTCCAATGTATACAATCTAACTGATATACTTAGCTTAAAATTTCAACAGTGTCATCAGCATTCCCTTGGCCTAATGGTAAGTCATCATGCTTTCCATTTCATTTCATAAATCGGTTCTCTTCAGTGAGACAGAAAACAAATAAATAAAAACATATCGGCAACTCTGATATGTTAGGATAATTTCTGATGTTATACTGCTGGACCTACGTCTGATGGGCATAACAGGGGCCAGTAGGCAGGCCATCAAATTCAGTGTGGGTATGGATCAGGAAAGGAAGGCTGTGGACACAAGCCAGGGGTTGATCAACCCTGGCAAGGTCACCAAGGTGAGGGTCTGATTGCTGAAAAACCTGAAAAACCCAATGACTCCTGGAAACATCATTGACGATGTGTCACAAAATGATGTGTTAAAAGTGTAATGTGAAAGAAAAATCTCAGGATCTTATCAGAGATAACTATAAGAAAGTGATTTTAAAATTTTCTTGTTCTATACCCCAACCTAAAAGCTAAAAAAATTTGAAGTCTCTCTACTTTAATTCAACCTTATTATAATGAAATGAATTAAGAGTTGAAAAGTAAAATATGATGTTAAATAAAGTAATTTACAAAAATTTTGAACACCAAATCAAGGAGGAAAAAATATTAATCAACAAGAAATAATTTCAACAACAGTAAATATTTATAACATAATCTATAAGTATAATTAGTAATTATTAGTATTGTATGATTAGAAAATAATCAGTTAATCGTGACTCGGTTTTTCATTATTTTTCAAAATTCCAAAATGTCTCCCAATATATTCAAATTATGGGATGTGCTATAAGAATAAAAAAGTACAAATGGACTTGACCTTGGAAAGGATAATGTCTCCACTTCCTTTTTTTGCCAAGTCAGTGTCTTCAACATAAACAACAGAAGATTGCATCAATTTTGGATCCAATTCTTGCCAATCCGGTTTACATGCACCAACAGCTGAAAATAACAAGGATAACTGGTCTGGTTAGTCACACAACAGAAACTGGCATGCGACCAATTTCATTTGGCAGCATACTGTGTTGGGGGTAATCAATTGGAAATTTGAAAGGAAAAGGGTGATCAATAGATAAGTTATTTCTCTTGCTTTTTGTTGGGCAGTGATCACAAAAAAGTTTGAACTTCCAATGAAAGTATGAATGCTGCCCAAACTAAGAGACCTATTTTGCATAATTTTGCATTGCAAATGGACCCTCCATTTTTTTTCCCAAAAAGTGTTTTTTCTAGACATAATAAGAAGTAAATGTTTAAATTTTCAGCCCCTAGCTTCATTGATGCATCCTGTATGCATGATAAATAGCCAGCAAGCTGGACCAACTTAGAAACTGAAGAAACCTATTTGGATAATTTAGGTGACAGTTCTGGTTGGCAGTCTCTAATATCTATACTATCATTCTTCTTACTTCTACATGCGTTTGAATGTTGCACTTTCAGTTGTAACAAAGGGAAAAGTTATGTAGTCTGATAAGAGGGTAGGAAGGCAGAGGGCAAAAGAGAAAGTTGAGCAGTTTATTAAGGGAGTAGGAATGTTTTTGCACATGAAACTAATCCATGTTTGTATAACATTTAGATAAAAACATGAACAGACAACAAAGATTGGAAGGGATAAGGGAGAGAAAGAGAAGATACAGGCATTCGGTGAGAGAAAAGCAGAAAAATCTTAGTTGTCAATACCTATGGAATTTCCATTGGTTCAGCTAATTAATTATTCTCAAAAATGAAAGTATTTAATTATTTTCAGAAATGAAAGTATTTATTTGTTTTCTGAAATCAAAGTATTTATTTGTTTTCTGAAATCAAAGTATTTATTTATTTTCAGAATTGAAAGTATTTATTTATTTTCTGAAATGAAAGTATTTATCTATTTTCATAAATGAAAGTATTTATTTTCTGAAATGAAAGTATTCATTTTCTGAAATGAAAGTATTTATCTATTTTCAGAAATGAAAGTATTTATTTATTTTCTGAAATGAAAGTATTTATCTATTTTCAGAAATGAAAGTATTTGTTTTCTGAAATGAAAGTATTTATTTGTTTTCTGAAATGAAAGTGTTTATCTATTTTCAGAAATGAAAGTATCTATTTATTTTCAGAAATCAAAATGTCGCTCTCTGGCCCTCTTCCTAGGATCAGAGTGTAGTATCAGTGCACTAGTTGAAAAATTTACTTGTACACTCATCTATAAAATATATATATATATATATATATATATATATATATATATATATATATATATATATATATGTATCTATATGGATAGACATTGCATTTCATATGTGTGGATATTCCATAGATGAAATGTGCTATTTCTATGGTTCCTACAAGAGAAAATAACAATGATATCAATGATATTTTACCAACCATTAATGTGAGCTCCTTTTTTAACCCATTCAACCTTAAGAATTGGTTGAGTTGCTGTTGTTACTGTCACTATTATATCAGCATTAAATACCGTTTCTTCAATACTGTCACAGACTTCAGCACCAATCTCAGAAGAAAGTTTTTCAGCAGTAATTCGTCTCCGACTCCATACCTTTACCTGTTAATGAAAATATTGCTTTTTAAAAGTGCTTCATTTGGTTGAATAAGCATAGGTGAGTGAAAACTTACAAAACAATTCACAATGCCATAAATAAAATAGTAAAGAGAATGTGACTTTGTCAAAAGCAGTCTTTTTGGGGGGTATTGATCCCTTGTTATGCATAAATACTCTATATCATAAAATTTTGGGAGCAATCTGTTGCATTGTGGCAGTCATTATGTGCTTTGTAACCATTCCAAATTTGATGCATAGTATTAAGCCATACGAAGATCCTCTCCAAAGAAATGCAGAGAAAGTGATAACAAATTTCAGTCACTTTCTAAATGCCACTGACACCAAAAATAATTTATTGAAAAGAAGTAATTAAGCATTAGGTCCCCCCAAACAACTTATTACTCTTTTTTCAAGCTTTTTTTATCATTAGATTTTTATGTAGGGAAAGGCTAGCAAAAAAGATGAGTATTTTTAGACAAAGTCATTTATACATGGATGAAATCATTTAACTGTATCTGCATTTCTATTTTTCATTGAATCATTGAAAAAGCTTCAATTGCAAGTTATATTTTCTTCCATAATTTTACTTTTATGATGATAATTTTCTCATGAATTTTGACCCAATCTCACTTTTGTATGTGCTGATTTATACTCAACAAAATCAAGTTGACCACAAAACCTTGGACAATTAGATTTGTACACATATTTTTTCAATGAAAGCAAATTAAAACATTGTGAACAAGGCACTACACAGAAGTTGGAAAAATTTAAACATGAAAAAAAAAATGCAATTACTTTAACTCAATTTCCACCATCTCCTATGAAGTAGTCCTGCTGTGAGCCAGTACACCATTTAACAAAGGGCAGCAACAAAAGCCTGTGCATCTCTGAATTTTTGAGATGAGGTATTATTATTACTTCTATTGATATTTGGACCATCCTCATCTTGGTTGTTTATCCCCACTTTTAAACTCCTATTTGGATCTTTTTGATATAAAAGTGTGACACAGCAATCTCCCAAGTGAGCCACATAAATTTTTCCAAATGCGTATACATATATTTCAAGTCTTGAATGTGTCCAGTTTGGGTATTACGTCTGTCCCAACCACCACAGAATTGCAAATCTAGAGGTCTTACTCAATATTTAGTGAGATTTCAACTTTTTTAGCAACAGATGGAAGGAAAAAGGAGGTGATGAGAACGGATATCAGTATGCTGATATAAAAATTTTGTTTATCGGCTACCAAAATGTTAATTTCCAATTCATTTCATTTTTATAGCACATCAACTATATTACATTCTGTCATTACTACTCCTAAGGCTTGGAGTGGAACTCACCTTTTTGAAGCTATACAGAGATGTTAATGCTCGGTAATGGGATCTGGCTTGTACTCCTGCACCCAAAATGGCCAGGGTTTCTGGTTGCAAACAACTGAGCAACTGAAAAAGGATCAAAAGCAGCTTATTAAATACAACAAATTCTTTAGGAAAAATTTTCTTTTTTTATAATGAAAAAATTGATGTAGAAGATAAAATCTAAAACTTTGTACTTGGATTCCCAAACTGTTAATATAGGTTTCTTCAGTTTTCAAGTTGAACTGGCTGGCTATGTATTTATCACGAATACACCAATGAAGGGTTAGAGGGCTGAAATTTCCAACATTTATTCCTTCTTATTATATCCACAAAAAACTTTTTCTGAAATTACCCCTCTAAATAGGTTTTTAGTGAGGGTTCAATTTGCAATGAAAGTTCATGCTGAATTAATCATTGAGTTTGTGTCTGCTTGTTTTTCGAAAATTCAGAATTTTTTAGTGACCACTGCCCAACAAATTTGCGAGAAGTAACTTATTCATTGATTTTTCCCATTTTTTCTTATTGGTCACCCCTACACAGTTTCTATTGGGTGACTAACCAGACTTGCTTTTGTTTTTAATTTTTCTTGTCATTTTAAAAAAAATTCTTACATGATTTTGCTTCTCATTAGTAAACTAATGGTGCCATGTAAAAATAGCACAAGTGAAAAACTAGTAGAAAATGGCACCTTTGATTAAAACCCTGATGGTCAAATGGAAACATTGAGTGTGAATATATGAATGTAGAGGCTAATGGTTTTGGTTACCCTTGACTAAGGGTTACACTTGGAGATTTTAGTTACTTCAAAAAAATAAAAACAATATCATATAAACTTACTTTGGTAGCTACTGCAGAAACTGCTGCTGTTCTCATTGCAGAAATACAAGAACCATCCATTATCTAGGAGGAAGATATTTTTATCAAGAATAAACATTAAAAATTCCTTTTTTTTTTAAATTTTGGAGTAATCTTAAAAATTACCATACTTACTATTTCCAAACGGACCAGCTAAATCTGACTGACCAAACATTTACATTTATTTACAACTGAATCTGTCAATGTGCATCTAAATTAGCGATATAATCGAATTCCATGAGTAAAAATGTCTCTAGAGACTGATCATAATTCTACGAGACTATATATGGTATAGAAGGGTTTACTTGGGTAGATTGCATACAAGTTGAATTTAAATTTGAGTTACATCAAGTCTTGTAACATTTTGTAATGAATTCAGTCTGGAAAGGGTAAATATCAATTTTTATAACTCTTTTTGGCATTTTATTTAAAGCCTCAAAATCAATTTATGCATTGATGTTGATGTTAGGAGATGGTCATATATTAATTCTTACATACTTATAAACCATTTTAATGTATGTAGAAATATTCTAACTGGTGAGCACTCTACCGCTGGGCCACAGTGATTTCAGTGATAATTAGAAACAGTCACCAAAACTGTCAACATAGGTTTCTTCCAGTTTTCAAGTCGGTCTGGCTGGCTATCTATGGGTGTACCATGCATACAGCCCTCACCAATGGAGCTAGAGGGATGAACTTTCTAACACTTATCATGTCTAGTAAAAATAGTTTTCGAAATGGGTTTTTAGAAAGGGGGTTCAGTTTATAATTTGAATTCATGCTAAATTGATCCCTCAGTTTGTGCCCATGCTTGTTTGGTGAAAATTCAGTCTTTTTTTAGTGATCACAGCTCTACAAAAGCAAGAAAATTTCACTGAAACAGAGTAAATGACTTTTTTGCATTACCCGATCCAGGAACTAAGTGTCCTGAAGACTGAGTGGTTGAAAGTGTTGGTTGATATCTAGTAAGCTGTCTGGTAGTTGTGAGTTCAATTCTTGAATTGGGTAGTACAGAAAAGTCACATCTCTGGTTCAGTCAAAGAATTACACAAGCAATATTGCATGGACAAATTAATTAGGAAGAATTAAATGATATGAGATATCCTCTAGCCTGGACAATGAAATGAGAACAATTTACCTTAGTGGATTGAATAAAGGGTTATGAATAAATTCCAAAGATTACCAACTACCACAGATATCTGAAGAAGACTAGAGGTGACAGCAGCCAAAATGTGATTATAACAACCAAGATGAGGATACTAGTCTGAGTCAATCAATGTATAATAATGATAAGAACCCATCTCAAAAATTCAGATAAAAATTAGTACTTGATATTATCATATTCGAATAAAATCATAAGCCAAGTACAAAAATAATTCAAAGTTTTAATATAAAAATCAAAATAGATGCTTTTATCACTCAGGTGTAGATAATCAATTGATTACACATCACAATTTAGACTTTGATTATTTCTGGTGGCAGAAATATCACAAAACTTACGCTGAGGAGTCTTCCATTTGTACCGTCAAAAAGAACAATTGCTGAATCATGACTTGGAATATCAACATTGTCAGGAAAAATAGTCACAACTTTTGTGGCAATTATCTTGTCGGGCTGACTGTAACATGGCATAACCAAGCAGAAGCTAAAATGAAAAATAGTATGGTAGATTTCATACACATAATATATGTATATATATATATATATATATCAGGTTGACAATAAGGAAAATAGTATTTGAATAAAATTTATTATACTAATATGTTTCAACTTTGTCAAAATAGTAATTTTTAGATCAAACAATATCAAAAAATTTGTTTTACAAGTAAATAATGTCATGCAATATCATAAGTGTGGGCAAAAATGGTAGTATTTAAAATTACAAAGAAATTGCAAAGCAAAAATATAATAGTATAATAAATTTGATTTAAGTAATACTTTTATCCTCATTATCCACACATAGACACACACACACACACACACACATATATATATATATATATATATATATATATATATATATATATATATATATATATATATATATATATATATATATATATATATATATATATATATATACATATATTGGATCACTTTAACATCCTGCCCTATTGGGGCCATAGTCACTTCTCAGTTTTTGTAATTAAATATAATTTCCCTAAAGCAGTCAAATGGAAATAAATGTTTTGTTTTATTGACAAAAGAATATTTTTTAGCTCATATGAAAACTTAAATTTGCGTATCAGATCCATTTCAGGGTTTTGCCTCGTTTTAAAGGTTACTTCATAGTAACCAGCGGGTTAAAAAAAAAATCCTAATAAAGGGGAATAACCTTTCATATATAATTATTTCCCTTTAATGAAATTATTTTTTCCATGCCATTCTTCTAGTTATCGTATTTCCTTGTGTAACACGACAAATTTTGTATACAAATCAGAGCGAAAATAGGGTGGGTCGTGCTATACTCGAATATACGCAAAAAATACTTTGTCTATGTCACTAAAATTAATCCCATTTAATGATAGAGGTGACACATCTAACCAAGAAATATATAGATTCGTATCAAACCAACTGAAATGAAATAGGCAAAAACATTTCAGTTGTCGAAGAACGAGATTTATGGAAAAAAAAATTGGGTGTTTTTCCCAGTATTTGAAGGTGCTAGGGGGTTGAAGGATTATTATTCGTAATTTTTGAGTACTGTAATACTTTCTTTCCTGTGATACTCGTGCAATGCAAATACACGAAAAATAATCAAAATAAACGAAAATGATTAAATCAAATTAAAAAATAATTGAATCTTGAAACAATGGCTCAAACTTGAGTGTTCAAAGCAGGAACCTTTTATTTTAAAATATTATTTTATCAGATGAAATTAAAATAATTATCATCGTAACAGTTTTCGACGTAAAGACAGTGGGTAGTATTGCAGTACACAAATTTAGAACATCGAAGCAGAAAAATAAGTAAGATTTCCGAACTGTTGTGCCAAATCGAGTACCCGTGTTTTAAAAGAGGCTACATTTTTTTAACCCATTATTCATCTCAAAATCTTATACTTGGATAATATAAGACACGTAGTATATACAAAGAAATACAGTATGCTATTTCTTAAAACAGAAAGACAATCTTCCTACTTCATCAACGTTGAAATATGAATTTTAAAAAAGGGTAATTGTTAGGATCAGGTTTGCAAAGAAATGGTAAGTTATAAGTATATAGGGTGCACATAATAAAACGTAATCTATATTAGTTATCTCCTTTTTGCGAACCTTATTCAAACAATTACCAAAAACTGTTTCCTTTTGATATTCAAAGATAAAATCCATCTCTTTAGATTTCAGATACTTGGAGTTTTTGTGGTTATATTGGCATGCAGTGAGGTCTGAATTCATTTACGTTTGCAAGAATCTGCAAGACAAATTCACTAACGACGGTCATAGCAGCAGATGAGTGTGTGTGTATGTGTAATCTAGTATCCTTTTGTTAAATCCAAGACAAAAAGCATCAGTCAAAAAGACAACCGTATAGTACGGACTTCTCCAACTTAAAATTCAGTCAAAAGGTCAACACGGCAGTACGAATATTTTAACTGAATTTATATAAACTTAGTAACTCGATAAAATCAAAATAAAACTTTAATTCATTTAAATCTACAAAAAATGACCAAATAGAATTATTTAATAAGTCCTAATTCAGTTAAAATATCGTACTGCTAAGAAGTTCCACGAACCTCCATTGTTTTGTAGCGGATAATAGTGTCTAACCCAAAAAAACTTCACCGACTTGAAATGATAGATCGACCTCATAGTATTAGTTTTATTGATTTATTCTGACCATTTCACGTATCCGTTGCAATTTCCATTCAAACAGCTCCTCCTCCGAACGGCTGTTTTGCGGGACAAATTTCCACGATTGCTTTCCTATTGGATATAATATCCGTCTTTTCAAATTCCGGGTCAATAATTATTTAGTAAACCTGAAATGACTATAACCCTATCCCTTAGAATGACCTCTGTGCTTTGTGTAGCGTGACCCAGGGTAAAATAAAATGCCTCTGTGCCATGTGCATACGTACACCGTCGAGGGCTACGGGTTCAGTGGCTCAGCCTTAAATTCAAGTACCGAAACATGGATGGTACGTTGAAAGGCTTGTGGAACACATGTCAACAAGAGTTTGGTTCTCGTTGAGATTTTGCCGACAACTTTTTATAAATTTTATTTCTTGGATTCGATACTATAATCCATTGTGAACAATGAGGGTGTTGGAAACTTTTGCACAGGCCCTTATACATATTTTGGAGTAGCTTCCCCTCCTGGTGACAGAGACAAAACGACAGATCGTCGAATCCGCCATTGGACAAATGTCATTCGCTCAAAAATAATAAAATAACTTGTAAAATAATTAAAATAACACGTGAGAAGAAAAAAAACAAAGATGATGGCAATGAGTTTTGAAGCATCATAATCTTTACAGTATGCTTATTCTTCCTTTTCCTTAAAAATGTTCGAAACATAGAAGTACTCTTTTGTTGAGTGTTGTAGAGCGAAAAAATCTTAACAAAAACCAGAAACGATCTAATTTATTTACCCGTTGTGTTCTTCTATATCGATTAAAGTTCTTGGAGGTTGTACAATCTTGGTCCCTTTTCCCTCAGAATAATCCCTTAGAGCCACCTCGATGATAGGGATGAGTTCTTCATATTTTAAGACTTTCGCGATTTCTTCTTTGGTAATAAATCGAAGACTAGACATTTTTCTGACGATAAAAGAGAGAAATAAAAAAGATGTCAAGAGCTTGTTGAGAGAAGAGAGACGAAAAATAAAGCACCAATTTTCTTAGTAAAGTCTCGAAAATGATATTATTCTCACCCACTTCAGCAAAAGGCAAGAGAAAAACTTAATTCTGACTCAAGTCGTTATCATATCAGTTTTGTCTTGAGTGTTTTGTTACTGTTAGAATGTTTTAAACAAGTTGATAGTGAAACTTGAAACCGATAAAACTTTGCTGATTTAGGTTATCACCGGGCACGTGCTTGTTATTGTTTTTTTTTTTCACCGTTCTTTTGACTGGAAACTTTTTTCTTTGAAGCAAGGTCAAGTGGTTATGTTTTCATTCAGGTGACCTTTCGTTCTAGGTCGCTTGAAGAAATTTCTTAAACATTTTTGAAGGCATGATAATGAATAAAAGTGTACATTTTCAGTCCTCTAGCTCCATTGGGGCGATTTGTACGCGTGGCACGTACATAGCCAGCTAACCAGACAAGCTTATAAACTGAAGAAACCTATGTTGACAATATTGGTAGGCAGTTTCCAATGATATATCTTCTGAGACTTTTCTTTAAAATGTGTAAAATCAATGTAGTATGAATTCTATGAGTAAAATAAAGTCATCACATGGAAAAAAATTAGTGAATTTTTGGTTGGTTTGAAAAATCTTTTTCGCTCAAAAGTTTTCTAATGCAAATTATTACGATTATTTTTTGTTTACATTGCTGCTGTAGCAATGTAAACAAAAAATAATCGTAATTTAAACCATGAATTTTCAAAACAACCCCGGTTCTATAGAGTGAACGCAAATAATATCGATCACTTTTGATAAGGACACAAATATTTTACATAAAAATCCACTTTTATTGGAGGCGGGGACCTGGAAATATTGGCTTCTTGAGGCTCCTCCCTACAACATTTAGTACAGTAGTTCCCAATCTGGGGGTTGCGAGCATTGACGTAGAAATGCTGTAGGTGAACTACTATTCATAAGGCTTTGCCCACCTCCATAAGTGGCCCGGGGGAGGCGATTTAAAATCGCCCGCCGATCCCTCAGTCACGCCCCTGATTACCTACAAAGATTTTTTTCTGGTTTGCATGTTCGCTTTAAATAACAGCAGCAACTCAGTCTGAGAATAATTCGACAATTTATTTTGAAACAAACATTAGATTTCGGTAAAAGTTTGCTTCTTGTTCGTAAACTGAACATCAAAAACTGATGACGCTGACTTATGCAGCTGCTACCACTGCTTCCAGCGATTTACGGAATGAACCAAAGCAGAACCCTTAAATATTTAAAACTGTACTTTTTGAAGTTTATTACAAAGGATATAATTTAGGGTTAGGATTAGTTTTAGAATTGGGGTCAGTATTGTTTTAAGGTTGGTGTTGCAAGTTACAACATCTTTTTTTTCCATATCTGAATTATAAAACTGGATAAGTGGATACCTGGAGTGTCAGAGTTACCTATAAACGTTTTTCATTTTTAGTTTCATAATTATTGAAAAAATGTTTGTTGTTATTTGCAACCTTAACATTAACCCTAAACCCTAACCCCAAATTATTTCCATTGTAAATAAATATTACAAAGTATAGTTTTAATGATTCAAGTTTTTCTGACTTATTCCATTCCATAATACGTTAGTATTAGTAGCAGCCACCACACAAGTCAGCGTAATCGGTTGCCCCCCTTAACCTCAAATTCTGAATTTTGTTAGACGGGGTGTGTTAATCATATATCAGCCGACAAAGGCCAGATATTACATGGCCGAAACGTTGAAAACAAATGAACAAATAAACAAGAAAAATAGTCCCACCATATCATACACAATCAATATCACATTTCTGTTCACATCTATTCGCATCAAAAAGTTACTTCCCTTAGATTTGACAGTCATGAAAACCATCATCATCATCATCATCATCATCATCATCATCATCATCATCATCATCATCAGTCCTTTAACGTCCGTTGTTGGACACAGACCTTCCCCAGGATTCGCCACAATTCTCTATCATGGGCATCGCGGAGCCAGTATTTCCTGAATCTGTCTAGTTCATCTCTCCATCTTGTGTTCTGTCGGCCTCGGTTTCGCATGTGATCTCTGGGGATCCATGTTGTGAGACGTGATGTCCATCGGTTGTCTTTCATTCTTGCAAAATGGCCTGCCCATTGCCATTTGAGTTTTTTGATAGTTTCTATGATGTCACGGACACCCGTTTTCTTCCTTATGTACTGTACAGTCTTGTGGTCTCTCCATGATTCTCTCATGTACACGTTGCATACTTCTGAGCTTGCAGGTTTGTCTCTTGGTTAGGTTCCATATTTCAGCTCCATAAGTGACTATCGGGAGAATGCATTGGTTGTGTACTTTTCTTTTTAGGCTTATTGGGATCATCTGGTTTTTGAAAGTTGAGCTTGCTCTGCCAAAGGCTTGTCATCCCAAAATGATTCTTCGCTTGATTTCCTCTTCTTTTGAGGGTCTCATGGAGATACGTTGTCCTAGGTAGATGTAGTGGTCTACCTTGCCGAGTTTTGCATCTTCTATCTTGACAGTTATGTTCTTATTCTCAACATGATTGTTGCACATGATTTTTGTTTTACTGAAGTTCATGTGTAAGCCGACTTTTTTGCTTTCTCTGTTCAGTTCATTTAGCATTAGTTGGAGTTCGTGTAGGTTCTCTGCGAAAAGGACGATGTCGTCTGCAAATCTAAGGTTGCTCAAGTATTCGCCGTCTATTTTGATCCCTCTATTTTCCCAGTCCATGTTCTGGAAGATCATCTTATGGCAGGCTGTAAAGAGTTGGGGTGAGCTGTTATCACCTTGCCTTACTCCGTTTTGGAGCTGAAACGGTTCAGAGTCTTCATGTAGCCTAATGAATGAGTTGTCGTAGTTGTATATGTGTTGTAGTACTTTAACGTATATAGGGTCTACACCTTGTAGGGTATGACCTTCACGGCCATGGGAATTTCTACAGAGTCGAATGCCTTTTTGAAATCTATAAATGCAACCGCGAGTGGCATTTTGTATTCTGCTGCTTTCTCTTTCAGCTGATTTATTGAATGATGATGGTCCATGGTCGAGTAATTTCTTCTAAATCCAGCCTGTTCTCGTGGTTGATTCTTGTGTAGTGTTTTAATAATCCGGTTGGTGATGATTTTTGTGAAAAGTTTGTATATGCAGTTCAGCAGGCTTATAGGTCTGTAGTTGTTGAGGTCTTTGGGTTATCTTTTTATGTAGAAGCATTATAATAGCAGTGTTCCAGTCTTTCGGGACTTTACTCTGTTTCAGACACAAGTTGAATAGAATAGCGAGCTTTCTGTTGACACTCTTACTAGCTTTTTGAGTAGATCAATATTGATGTTATCTGGTCCAGGGGCTTTTCCCTTTTTTTGTTTGTTTGATTGCTTGCTTTACTTCCCATGGTGTAACTTCTTGGAAGTCTTTGAACTGATTATCGGTATCGTATGTATTTTGGTCATTGTTGTTTTGTCCGTGTTTTGAAGAGTAGAGTTCCTGGTAAAATTCTCGGGCGCGTTCAACTATTTTGTCTCTATCTGTTATGTCTCCGTTTGCTTCAAGAATGCTAGTTATCTGTTTCTTTCCTGTACTGAGAGCTTTGTTTATTGCTTTAAATCCTCGACGTTTTTCGAGGTTGGTCTCGATGATGGCTGCCGTATACCTTCTTTTATCTTCTCTTAGTTTCTTCTTTATTGTTTTGTTCAGTTCGATTTCTTCTATTTTCTCCCTTGTGTTCGTTGGTGGTTTTATGTTTCTGCGCTTTTCAATCAGTTTCTTGGTTTCATCTGAGATTTTGTTAATGATTGCTGTGTTTCTTGGTTTGAACATATTGGCTGCTTCTAATAGAGAGGTTGTTATTTTGTTGTGGAGTTCGTTGACGTTGGTATCGTTGTCGTCGGTAAGGATATCAAATCTGCTTTCCAATTCTAGCTTGAAGACTGGGGTGAGTTCATTTGGTACGTTTAGTGGTTGCGGTCTAGTGTGGAACATTTCCCTACATTCTTCACTTGTGTTTATTTGCATCTTACATCTTACCATTCTATGGTCACTCCCTACATTCACTTGGTTTAGGATTTGGATGTCTTTGATGGTGTGGCTTTTGTCCGTTAAAATGTAGTCTATTTCGTTTTTGGTTTCATAACACGTCATGGGCCAGCGTGGCAGGGCATAGCCCAATACTCCCCATGGTTCGCACAATGAAAATTATACCGGCCGTTCTTGCTGGGTCCTCGGTACCAAATGGCCCAGCCACATCACTTGCTTTGGGTGGGGGTGATGTGCTCCAAATGCGACTACCCAAACACTACACCAGGAGAACGTCTGTTCCTGCTGGGCCAACGGTCCCGAAAGGCCCAGCCGCATCTCTTGCCTTGGGTGGGAGTGATGCGTCCCAACAGCGACCACCCAAACAAAACCCAAACAGAATCCTTAACCCCAAACAAAACCCCAAAACCCTCAACAAAAGGACAATGTTATACATCAGTACCTACAACGTCAGGACACTCTCAACAGACTCTCACCTGACCCATCTAGGAAACAAAATCAGAGACATCAAATGGGACATCATAGGTTTTAGCGAAATGAGAAGACCAGGAGAATAATTAATAGAATTGAAAAGCAAACATCTTCTCTACAATTACGGAAGAGAGAAGGTGAAACAGAGTGGAGTAGGCTTTCTCGTCAATAAAGACCTCAAAGACAACGTAGTAGGCTTTAAAGCTATCTCAGACTGCATGGCTAGTGTCACCATACAACTCTTGAAGAGACACAAGCTAAATGTCATCCAAGTCTATGCTCCCACTTCGCAATCAACCGAAGAAGAAATAAACAACTTCTATGATAACTTGAAGTCCCTATTCTAAGATACCAAAAGATACTTCAATATAATCATGGGAAATTTCAACGCACAAGTAGGACAAGGAAACGAAAGCTTCGTCGGAGAATTTGGATACAAAAGACGAAACGAGAGAGGTGAAGATCTGGTAAATTTTGCAACATGAAAACTATGACGATGTATAAAAAATGGAAATGATGTATTGCACGACAAAATAACCACTCATGTCGAATTGAAGTTTCATTTCATATTCGTTTTTTGACAAAAGTTTCGATTTCATTGAAAGATCCGTAATGTTGGTTGTGTGAGTATGGGGTACAATTCAAAACTGCACGCGAAGAGAGCGTAGTATAGATTTTTGTTGGTATCCTTTGTGTGCAATTCCTTAAAACCCAGTTTCTTTGTACGTCGATGGATACTGTATGGATGAGTTGTAATTGAATAAGGATGGAAGATAAATAAAACAAGGGACAAGAGTGTATTCAGTTAAAATACGAGTTTAATTCTGTATTGTGGATAGTAAGTGACGTCACAGAAAAGGGACGAATTAGTCTCATAGCATATCATTATCATAACATTAGTGTTATTTATTACTGTTAGTAGCAGCAGCTTTATTGTTAGTAAGAATATTAAAGTGATTACGTAACAGTTTCCACCGTCTTCTTCAAAGTAGACGGTTGAGATTCGGTGCTAAAGAACGTAAATTTACATGGTTGAATTGGCTGACAAATAAATTGTTCAGTTTTTGATCTTCGTATTAAAAATCACCTCTTTCAAAATTAGCTATTATCATAATTACAACATTAAAATCAGAAAAATGAATGAAAGGCAACACAGAAAAATCAAGAATTTATGGATATTACAGTTGATATTTGGAGAACCCTTTATCCATAATAGTTAGCTGCAGACATTTAGAAAATCGTGAATGAATTGAAATTATTGAAAAATACTATTCCACACATAATGCAATTAACTGATAAAACATAATTTTCAATTTTGATTAATAAAACGAAATGAAATGAAATAAGATAATAAAATAAGAATGATAAAGTAAAACATGCTTGGTTGCCCTTGGGTCAAACTCCCTTGCTTCTTTCAAATCTAAAAACAGAAATAATTTTTCTGCGTTGTCATTTCCAAACTACATGTCCATATTCAACTTATTTATTTATGGTTTCTATAAATGGGATTGTAAACTTTATCAAGTCAATCTTTGTTGGGCTTCGGAAGTGGAAAGTGAAGTTGTCATCAGTTTTTGCGTACGTCACTGTGTCACTGTGGTTCGTACATGACGTCACTTTTTTTTGGTCTGGTCCTCGACATCTGTCATTGCTGTTACTTACGAAAATAAAGTCAAAACCCAGTAGTTGCAGTTTGACATTGAATGGAAAATTTAATGCGTTAAAGAAGGGATTTAAAAAGGAAGGTACAGGAATATAGAAGAGGAGATAACCTTTTTCCCTTGACACCGTTAAGACATCTCAACTGATGAAAGTTTAACTTCAATCAACAATCATGGCGAGCAGGCGCGAACTTTCGGCTCCTGAAGTGGTAAGACCTTTTTTTGGTCAATTTCAATTTCCAATTTTTTATTTTAGATGCAATTATTCGTCACATTATCTAGATAAATGATTCCATTTGTTTTAAATTTAACCGCTTCTCACGTATTTCTGTTTGATGATGGTCATGGCCTCTGATACGCGTGTGACAAAAACATAAAATGCCGGTTTTAATTTTTTTTTTCATAATCGTTTCTGTTCGAAACTGATTGTTTATTTCAAGTATGGGCACAACCCATCGATGGTGATCCCGTTTGGAATTCAGATGATGGATGGAGCTGTGAAATAGACGAGGCAGTGAGTCAGCAGTGGGTGTTTGTGATAGATGCTGAGAAATATTCTTTTTAGATTTATTTATTCATTCAAAAAAAGTGTTGGAAAATAAACCCTTTGAATGTACAATCCTATCCAAAGGACTGAAAATCCTATGATTGCTAGTCAGTATTGTTGTATATCGTAATATGACAATTTTTACTGAAAAAAAATACTAAGTTGAAAAAAAAAACAAACTCTTTACCTTTAGCAATAATCCCAGTTAATGAAGAAGAAAGTTAAAATATTATCTCAAACATCTAAAACTAAAAAATCTACGGGTCCATTAAGTAAACAAATGGCCATTCTAAAATTCTTGAAGAATGATGTAGCCAAACCTCTTTGTAAAATTATCAACATTTCCTTCGTTACAGGAATACATTATATATTAAAAAAAGGTTCAAGATTTGCCTCCGTTTATAGACCTATTTCTCTTCTGTCTAAGATAAATTAAATATTAAGAAAAGTAATCTTCACTCGTATATATAATTTTCCAAATGAATATAATCGTTTTTATGAATTGTGATTTGGATTTCGAACAAAACATTCAAATGAACCTGCACTAATTGACATCAAAGAAAGAATAAAAGAGACAGTGGATGTTCAGATAAAATGGTTTATTTGTAGATTTTCAAACAGTTTTTGTCAGTAAATCCTGATATTCTTATAGAAAAACTACATCGCAATGCAATTAGAGGCCTTATAAAAATCTTAATAACTTATTTAAGTAATAGACAGCAATATGAGGATTCATATGGCCTCGCACATTGTTTAGAACTAGAATTCAAACTTCGAAAGTTTAATAGAATGCTTCATGAAAGTAAACTTAATCTAAATGTGCCTGAAATTTTATCTTTTTATTATGCTACATTCTCTTCTTTCTTGTCACATGGATGTCAGATCTGGGGGAATTACCGCTCAAACTATACTAAAGAAAATTGAAACACTTCAGCAATAAAAATCATAGCTCAAAATGATGATAATATTAATGACAATGTATTCACTGAGATTCATGTGACACCTTACTACGAGTACCTAAAAATCCTTGAGTAGAAAAACAACATAACTTTTGAAAAATCTGTTAACTAGTTTATGATTTTATATGTAAAGAACTTCCTAATAGTTTTAATAATTTTTTGACGCTGCAAACAGAAAAAAAGCTCTATGAGCAGTCATCAAAATACTCTTTATTTGTCACATATCCTTGCAGAAAAATATTGGAGAAATCCAATTAAAAGTTTTTCCAAAAATAGATTTAATAAATTTAAGTAGAAATACTTTCAAATGAAACCCTAAGGAATACTTGGATTTTGTCTGATGAGAAAAAATTATGTGGAAAATAACACTCGGCATATCACGCCTGAAAATAAAAAATTGGCAAAGAAAACCACTCTTTAACTTTCAACAGCTTTTAATGAAAAAAAGGACAATAGAATCAGGATCTTTATGAAGAGAATTGATAAGAAGAAGAGTTGATATTACAGAGTTTGATCTTTTTTGAAACGTGCTGTGACACATGTGCTTCCTTTATATTGTTCACACTTGCCTTTGTAGTGAGTTTCTTTGTAAAGAAATGAATGAAAGTGAGATCCAGGGTAGTTCTATCAATAGGAAGTCTGATCAGATCTTAAATGTTTGAGACCATACTATGAAATTGGTGAAATTTCCTGGTGCATCTTTGCAACTAAGTGATTCATTCCTTATGAAAATATACTGAATTACCTCACTTATATTCCCTTACCTAGTGTCATTATTGGACTTACCTTCTTTGGATCTGAGAAGTGTTACATCAGATATAAATCAGAAAATAGCATCCAAATGAAATATGATTTATTTCATTTATTTTATTGCAACTACTAAATCACCATGGAAAAATCACAGATATGATTGAATTTCTGTGGGGAGATTTTTTCTCTTGTTGAAACTTTGGCATGGAAAGTTTTACTAATTGTCACTGAATGGCATGAATGGTTTTACTGATTGTCACTGAATGGCATGAATGGTTTTACTGATTGTCACTGAATGGCATGAATGGTTTTACTGATTGTCACTGAATGGCATGAATGGTTTTACTGATTGTCACTGAATGGCATGAATGGTTTTACTGATTGTCACTGAATGGCATGAATGGTTTTACTGATTGTCACTGAATGGTATGAATGGTTTTACTGATTGTCACTGAATGGCATGAATGGTTTTACTGATTGTCACTGAATGGCATGAATGGTTTTACTGATTGTCATGGAGGTTTAACAACTGAAAAGATCCAACCTGTGACTTCTGTGTGAATGTTTTTGGTGAAATGTCTGATATTTTTTCTTTATTCCCAGGCCATTGCAGATGAACAAGCTTGTGTTCATGGTTTTATGGCAACCTGTGGAATTGGTAACAGACTCATACTTTATGGTGGTTCCAAATCTGCATGTACAGATGAAGGTTTGTATACTTCATTTTTTTCTTGGTTTTGATCACTATTTTATTCATTAGTTTCAAAAACAAACATCAGAAAAGAAAAAGATACCTGATAATCATTTCTAAACATCAGGAAGTGTATATGAAAATCATTAGATGAGAAAAAATATTTTAAATTTTTATGAAATACAAAATTATGCTCTATAAATGTATTGATGCATTTGGTATGATAAGGAATTGATTGTATATCAATTTTATGTATTGTAAAAAATGCTTAAAAAAAATTTGTTGGCTGTGTGGAGATATTGAATCTTGAATTCTCCCAAATTTGCTTTTTTTCTTCTTGTTCTCAGGGCATCTTAGTGCCAATCTGCATGGTAGTAGCAGACTACATGAAGTTGAATGGGACAAAGATATGCATTCACCAATCACTCGACGTCTTGTGAATGAATCACATAGTAAGTAATGATCATTTCCTTTCTGATTAGTTTGGGGTAACAAAAATGTATATTTCTGCCTGTTGTGCAGCTTTATAAGATGTAATAAAAGTATAAATTCATTCCTGAACTGATATTCCCAAATTGTTCTGTACATTATAAACTTTTGTAATAATTTATATGATATATATTTTTCAAGAAATGGATATATGATCTGACAGAATGATTATAAACTGCGTTATATTGAAACTCTTATTTCAAATGATCTCCCTCCATTACAGGGTTAATATATCACTTGGCCTAGACAACATAGAATAAAACGATTCCTGCTGCAGCCCTATTTTCTTTTGTTTATTCTATTAATATTGTATCAGCCAAGTGATATATTAACTGTCTTATGACGGGAGATCATTTCAAATATGAGTTTCATTATGATATAAAGCAATTTATAATCCTAAAATATATCGTAATTATTATTTAATTGTATCTTACTCACCTTAACCTCAATTTGAATGAGTTTTGTAAATGGCCAGATTAAAAAATATATATGATTAGTTTTTTAAAAACTTTGTTTCGTATATTTAAAATGTTTATTTCAATGTTTATTTCATGTATGGCTTTGTAAAATTCTTTATGCTGAAACAAATTAATCTTGAATCCTAATTGTAGTGTATTTATTCCAAGTCCATTGAAAGTCTAAGGTCTTATTAGAGAAAGGTATTGTTTTGCAAGGTGAATAAGAATATTAATAAATCCGTGATTTGTACAATATCTTCATTGTTTAAGCTTTGTTCAAATGATAATGTTTTTTTTTTTTTTGTTGACATAGGCAAGTTTTGTATTTTCTCAAGTCCTGAGTTTTTTGTACATTGCAGACATATTTGTTGCCCTACAACAGCAAGCAGATAATTTGACTGATTCCGCTTTGAAAGCATAGTAAGACATGTTGTTTATTTTTCACATTTTCTCTCTTTTCTGAACTTCTTCCATTCTTTTTCTTTTTTTTTGAAATTTCTAAACTAAAACAGAAACAAACCGTTTCTTCCATGTCCTACTGTGCAACCTCCCACAGAATGACTGTATTGAATCACTTCTTCTATGGTTTATTACCCACCCTCCCACAAAATATATTGAATCACTTCTTCTATGGTCTGTTGCTTACCCCTACCCCCAATTATGGTATTGAATCATTTCTTCCATAGAAGAATAGACAAGAATCATGTCTATGGGATGTAAAGTAGAGAATATAAAATACCGAAAAGCCCCAAATATGAGAGAGAATACCAATACATTTTTTCTGATTTTGTTTCTTTTTCCAATTTTAATTTCAGTCTGGTGAAAGCAAGCCGCCATTATCGTTCTGTAATCAAAGGTTGTTGCTGGGCTCTACAGTCAGAATCAGGTCTGAATTTTTTTGGTTTTTGTTCAGTGTTTATGTCTTGACCTTTTTTGGGCCAGGGATCCCTTAAGAGCTTTTCAGAGCTCCTTGTCAAACGAAGCATATAGCATGAAAAAAAATGGGAAATCATTTTTTATTATTCAAGTCTATGACTCCCTCCCAATGTGCCAGGGCCCCCAAGGCTGTGTGAGAAATGACCATTCTCTTTTTTTATCTTTTCCAAAAGAGAACAACTCCAGTGAAGATGAGAAAGCTCGTCTCGAAGATCAACAGCAAATTTTTCAAATCATAGAATTGATCTGGAGTCTTTGTGAGATTTTGTATATTGACACAACTCCTGGTAAGTATATTTTATTTCTTAAATTCATATTTGAGCAATTTTACTCCTTATCAACTTGATTAAATTAATGATAGAAGTGAATGTGTAGCATTTTAATTTTCTTTTAATTATTTCAAATGATTCATTTTTTATTGGCTTCTAACTTGTTCAGCAGTGTCTGCAATGATAATGTCATCATTTTACTGTCTTGGTTAAACAGCCAAGTGTCATGCCAAAGAGATTTCTTTCAGTCAACAGTCACCAAGCAAGAGATCATTATAAAAAGAATTCCATATTTTTCTGTTTTTTGAGTGCTTATTATCAGCTTTAGGTTCAAAATATCTGGAACTCTGAAAACCGAAAATCTCCAAAAACTGAAAACTTTTTCCTAGGGGATGTTTCCTTACCAAAGTTGGCCCGATGAGACTTAAGGCACTGTCAAGTCAGTTGTGTCTCTGGGCTCCTATCAGTCTGTCGTGCCTTTGTTACTTGCGGATATATTTCTTTTTATCTCGTAATTTTGTAACTTTGAGGACTGTTGGACGAACTGGCACCATATCCGACTTGAAATATGCTAGTATATTTCATGGTCTTTACCCGCTTTGTTTACCTTTTTATTACTAGTGGTGAGTTGGTTTGCAAGACAAGCTTCAAAGAAGGTTTAATGTCTGGAGAAAGGCTTCAAGTCTCCATGAACCTGACAGAATAAACATGTCAATATATTCGTTTTAATTACCTTCTCATAAAAATGTACCACTAGTTGGCATTATGGTGTTGTATATATTTTTTTTTAATCAGACTTTTAGTATTGTATAGAAATAGATGGAAATCAGATCTTTATGATTAGGGTGAGAGCAAATGCAGACAAACTATTTTTGTTTTCAAAAAAAGCTCACCATATGTAAATTTTATCTACATATGCAGCCTATTAAGGGCCAACTGGAACCGTTTTGTGTGTCAAGATAAAAGTTTTTAAAAAAGTGGTTCAACCAAAATATATCACTGTAAAATAATATAATAAATACTTATAAACTGAAATATTATTTAAAGACTCTATTTATCCTTCTCAGTTTGAATATCCATAATTTTTGCTGCAGAAATATAGTTTTGTTTGATACATAAATTCATCCTGTACTTGTATGGTACTTGGATCTTGGAAACCCATTGATTAATACTGGCTAATTCTTGAATGTGTACGTATATACCATCATTTCAAAATCATACAAATCTGATCCATTTCTTGTCCCAAGGGTTTTGGATTCTATCTGTCTTGACTCAAATAAGAGTTACTTTCCTTGTTCCGATTCTCGATACCTCTACATACGAACAAACAGCTGTCTATTCTTTATCCAAAATAAATATCAAGAAGTCGATGGGTCGTTGTTTTAGATATGAATTGGTGTTTATGAATAACATTCAGTCTCAAATAGTTGATAGAAATGTCCGATTTTTATGAGAAATGTGTTTCTAGATAAATTTCTATATGAGCGTACAATTTTTTGCGTTAAGACAGAAAATTATTTTTTGTATTCAGTTTTCTATAACTTAAAAAATTTGATGCTGGTAAGGTAAGTTTTTTTTTAATTCTCATGAAATTGACCGAAGCATTGGTTAAATTTCCAGGGTGGATCCAGGGATATTTTTTGATTAATAGGTTTTTTTTCATTTTCTGTTCTCCATTTTTTCATGTATTCATTCATGTTTTATTTTGTATTGAAGTATTAATCCAGGGTATTTGAAATTATTGCTTGTATTCAGGCGCCCCATCTCTGCGTCAGTTGCTTGGTTGGATCCGATGGCATTTTACTGAAGGCAAAAGATTGGCATCTGAAATCATTCAGGATAAACCAGAAAATCACAGTTGCTACTGGGAAGCGGTAAATATCGATGGCTATCTCTTTTTGCTATCCTTTCAGTCTCATTGTCTGTCATGGTGTGTAACCTTCTAGGAATTTCGAACCAAACTCTTTAATCAATGGTGGTGGGGTATAGTGTTCTTATTCCACTATCCATGCCAGAGGATATCTCATATCAGTTAATTCTTCTTTGTGAGGTCACTTCTCTGCATGAATTAGAGTATATGACTCTACCTCACTTTTTGATCTAGGGATTGAACTTTGGGCCACCATATCACTTTTAGATATTTTTAGTCAAGTAGATGAGAGTGTTGGTTATGTGTTCTGTTGTACTAGGGGTACAAGGGCTGAAACATTGTGACTATAATAAACAAGATGAGGACACTAGTCTGAATAAATCAGTGTATGATAATGATAATTGTAATTATCTTTTTTGAAGTGTTATGTTTTTTGATGAAGATGAAACTTGAATATATGAAAAAAAACAATTCATTTATTTCTGCTTTCTCAATCACTTTTCTATGTACTAGATTTTTACTCAATTGACTAAAGCATTACTAATTTACTATACTTGTGAAAAACTATTTAGTGCTGATAAACTGATTGTTTGTGTGTAAACTCCTGTATCATTTTCTGTATTATGTTGCCACTTTATAGTATATTACGCTTATAAAAGATAAGTGGGCATCAATGATAGTTTTTTTCCGCCTAAAGCCAACCATGGAAAATAGATAGAAGTCTTCTTGCAACCTCCATATATTTTCTCTGTATTGAAGCTATCATCGTTAACATTGATTATTGTAAAAAAGTCAAAAAACTGAAATATTAAATAGTATCCAGTCTTTGGATCTCAACTCAAAATTATTTCAATTGTAACTCTTGTTTATTTAACAGAATTATTAAAAGTCCAATGAAGTTTATTTTTCTGTTTGGAGGTCCTGCAAGTTGATTATATTAAAGGAAAAACTTGTTCTTTCTATATATAAATATGAATATAAATATAAATATAAAATATATATATATATATATATATATATATATATATATATATTTATATATATATATATGTATGTATATATATATCTCTCATTATAATTCACCGAACGTCCGTCTGTCTGTATGTACACACCTACCACAAAAACTACTTGATATAGATACTTAAAATTCCCTATGGGTCCAGATTTGATCCCCAGTAAGTGTTTTTAGCAAATTAGTTCTTGAAAACCAAGCTAAAAGTATGTTTTCAGGGGGGCTCTATTTATTTGATTATTCATCAATGGTGAAAAATACTTTTTGATGACACAATAGAAGAATATTTTTTATTCTTTTTTTCTCTACTCAATCCTTGGATATAAAAAATGCGCTTTTTATTCAGAAAGAAGCATTTCAACATATCTCATATCATAATGTTTATTGGTTGTACATGGATACCTAGAATAGCGGGATTTTGATTGGTGTGTGTTTTGATGCAGTACAGTTTGGGGATCAGAGGTTATGTTGATCACATGAAGGGAATTTTTATTTTTCACTTTTAGGGGTCAAAATCTTGGGGAAATTGTTTTTTCATTTTTTTTTTTCTAGAGTTCAAAATTGGAGAGGGAGATTTTTTCACTTTCTCCTTTTTTTTTCTTTTTTGAAGGGAGGGAGGTTCCATAAAATGTATTGAGGGTTGAATTCCACAGAATTCTCTTTTACTTTTAGGGCTTATAATCAAAGGGGAATTTTTTTCTACTTCGAGGGGTTCTGTTTATTTTTAGGGATTAAAATTGTGGTAGAGATTTTATTTCTTTTTTAGGTATCCAAAATGAGCAGTAATTCTCCCCTTTAGGGGTCAAAAGACAAGGGAATTTTTTCTCTCTTATGAATCAATTTTGAGGGGAAAAAATTTTTTTCACTTTCAGAGGTCAAAGTAGGTGGGAAATTTTTTCTTCACTTTTAGGGGTTGAAATTGAGGGGAATTTTTTTTTTTTTCCCACCTTTAAGGGTTAAAATTGGGAGGGCTGGGGGGATTTTTTTTCATCTCTTGGGGTCCAAATTGAGAATTTTTTCCACTTTTTGGAGTCAAGATGCATGGGTACTTTCTATATTTTTAGGGTTCAAAATGAATGGCTTTATTTATGGCTTGAAATCAAAGAATTCATTTTTTTTACATTCAGGTATCGAAATTGGGAAGATTTTTTTTACTCGCTTATAGGGGTCAAAGTTGAGGGGTGGGATTTTTTCTTCACTTTCAGAGGTCAAAATCGAGGGGGAGATTTTTTCCCCTTTTAAGATTGGAATGCTTAGGATTTTTTTTTTTCATTTACAGGGGTCAAAATGAAGGGAAGATTAAATGCTTAAATTAAAATAAATTAAATTTAATTAAATTAAAAAAGATATATCAAATGTAAATGATTGTTAAATGTCAAAATCAAGTAAAAATTTTCGAAATCATTGGGTGAAATTTTTTCTCATTTTTAGGGGTCAGAATTGAGGGAAAACTTTCATAACTTTCATTTTATAAGGTTAAAATAAAGCGAGAATTCTGCCCATTTCTTAACATTACCCCCACCTTTCCCTCAACATTACTCTCCCATTTTTAACATTATACCTCACCTTCTATCATTTTTAACATCAGACCCATTTTCTTTAACTTCTTTTCTTGAATCAATGCCTGTTTTTAACTTTGTCTCCTCTGACGCTTTTTAGATATTAACGGGCAAGTCTTAAGTATGTATGAACCCAGTAAGTTGAATCATTTTCCCTTTTTTTTTTTTTTTTTTTTTTTTTTTTTTTTTAGATTTATCGCCTCCTTCTTCAAGGCTCCATTGATGAAGCCCTGGAATTATTCACCAAGCATCCATTGCATAAGACGGATAGCTTCAAAAGTTTGGCTGAAATGATGGGGAAGATGCCCCAGCTTGCAGTAAGACATTTTCAGCTTCCATTTATTCATTACCTATTGAAGTAATATTAGAGAAGCAATGTGTTTGCCTGTCCATTTGTCAGACTCCCCAAAAATATGAAATATTTTGTCAGGGGAGATGATCATGTGAAGGAGAACAGTCTTCCTTACTTATTCATTTGCTAATGTATAAAATTTAAAAAAAGATTCTATCAAGAACAGAAAAGTCAAGTATTCTATGATTTGCAAAAATGTCACACTTCATGGATTTTTTTGTATTTATCCCTTTTTTTATTTTACTCTGTGGCAGAATTTTATGTCGCAGGGTCGGTCTTTGCCAGAGTTTGATATCAAATGGCGACATTGGCGTGATGAATGTGAACGACGACTTGAAGCTGGCGAATTCATAACAGATCCAAATCTCATGACCATGGCAAAAGTGAGTTTGTTTTTTTTTTCTCATTTTGTCTCTCTCAAGCACAAGACACATATTGGTAAGAAAAGTCTATTTCAAATTCCTTTCCATTTTATTCATTTTTCTCTTATTTCTAATTTTGGCAGGCAGCAAATTTAAGTGTTTGCATATGCAGGATGTGTTTTTTTTTTTTTTTTTTTTTTTTTTTTTTTGCATATCCCTTACCCATATTTTTTTTAAAGGGGGGGGGGGGTCAACTTACAATGTAAGTTTATGCAAAATCGGTCAATTGGTTTGTAGCTGGCAGCATTCACACTTTTTTGAAAAATTCAACTTTTTTAGTGATCACAGTTCAACAAAAACAAAACAAAAGAGGAGTATCTGATTGATTGATCACCCACTAAAATTAACTCCAACACTTTTTCAATTTAGTCCCATTTATTTATCAATTCCCCCAAATCTCCTTTAGTTTCAATTACTTACTTACGATTAATTTCACTTCTATTCTCACCCCTTTTTATTTACAAATTTATTTGGTCTATGTAACCTTTGTCCCATATGAAATGTATCCCTCATGAATTACACCAATTCAACAACACAGCAATCATTAACCAACACAAGCATGCAAATTCAAACAGATTACCCGAATACAATCTGCTTTATTTTGA
This sequence comes from Thysanoteuthis rhombus, assembly GCA_963457665.1. Classification (NCBI taxonomy): domain Eukaryota; kingdom Metazoa; phylum Mollusca; class Cephalopoda; order Oegopsida; family Thysanoteuthidae; genus Thysanoteuthis; species Thysanoteuthis major. The sequence continues at coordinate 50,833,587 of OY735222.1, read as the reverse complement.
TTATTCACTCATTCGACAGACTTTTTTGGTTCTTTTCCACTCAGCAATATGTCCCCTCCCCAATACACCTTCAATCTTGGCGAGTGGAACCCTACCAAAATCCTTACCCAACCACACAACCCAAAACTGAACTTAACTGACTCTATATCAGCAAAATTGGCTTGTTGGCAAATTTTTTTTTACGAAATATGTTGTTTTCATTTGATCTAAAGTTTATATAATCAAATATATAAGAATAAAAACGACTATTTTTTTTATGATCAGAAGTTTATGTAATCAAAATGAAATCAATCTTTTTTTTTTTTTTTTTTTTTTTTTTCCCTCTCCCCAGAAAATAGCGAAATTTCACTAATTTGGCAATTTCACTGATTCTGCTTAACATGCATATATATATATATATATATATATATATGTGTGGGGTTTTTGCTGTTGGGGGTTGTCTCACCAAACTATACTAAACCAGCCGTGGTTCTGGGTTAGTAAAAGAAGGCAACAAGACGGAATTTCGTTTATACGTTTTATATAGAATATTGATTATCAATATCTCTGGAGACGGAAAATGCCTATTCGCAGTTGAAAAGAGAGGAAGCCGATTATCATCTAAGTCAAAATGACGACTGGTCTCTCATATTTTACTCTGCTTGCTTGTTACGAAAATTCTTCCTATTTAAGCCCTTGGTATCAACACTGTATCTCTTTGTAATTGACTCCCTTTCTTTCTTTTTCCTGTTATCTCGACCTTTCCGGAAAAACCCAAAACATTGACCCTCATTCATCTCGCGACGCAGGTCTGTTCAATATCATAAATTAGTCTCCCCCTCTCCCAAGGACTCTGCAAATAACTTTTCTTTCATAAGCTTTACTCTCTCTCTCTAGACCCCAAATACTGGCCCTTATATCTGGCTTTGTTTTTGAACCCCAGGACTTGACAGATGACACTAGATTGAAAAAGTACAGATAACTCAACTTCCCATGACATGGTCATCGAATCAGGAACAAAACCTTTTTCCAAAAGCATTTGTTTTTGCAACCCAGGATTTGACAGATGACGCTAGATTGAGAGATCGCAGATGCCCGCACCTGGAAGCACACAATTCTCATATTATCTCAAAAAACACATTATCCCTTTTAACACAGATAACTCTTTTTGTAATAACAATAGTAATTACTGGTAATAACCATAGTAATTTTTGGTAACAGCCATAGTAATTTTCTGGACACGGGGGGACTCCTGGCCCCCTAGTGTCACATATACACACACACTCTTGTTTTTTATATAATCCATGATGTCATGGGTAGGATTTGATGAACAAATATATGAAAACTTCCATTTACTCTTATAATTCCATGATGCAGCCAATTCTGATGGTCAAAACATAAAATGTTCAATGAATATGAAAATTGACGAAAGCAAACTTTCCCTAAGATCAATGGAATGAGCAATCAGAGGAATGTGAGAGATATAAAGAGGTCAACATGGAGAACAGATGTAGGTGAGAGATTTAGAAGGGAGGATAACAAATGGGATTAAAGGTTATTTGAATAGTGCCCAAAGGATTCCAGCTATATTGTGGCCACATGGATATTCATTGACTATATCATTTATACAGATTGGGAAATGTTTTTAATTTTGTTTATTTTTGTCTGATTCAACAGTGATCTGTCAAGTACTATTATTAGAAACAGTTAATTGCCAAAATAGATTGCTCCAGTTTTTAAGTGGTTCTGCCTGGCTATGAATGTATATATGTGTCATATATATGGAGCTTGTGGGCTGAAAATTTAAGCACTTACTATTTGATTGATGCAGAAATATCTTTGGAGATTTTTTTCCAATAACCCCCCCCCCAGTAATTAGTGGTCTCTATTGTTTTAAAATCATCTTCCTGTTAAGTGTATCATTTGGTGAAACTTCCGTATCTTTTGGAATTGCATTTATTATTTTGGTTGTATTTCTTGTAGATCTTGTGTGGAGATGAAGAAGTCTTTTATCAGATGAAGGATTACTGTGAGACTTGGTTCCACATGTTGGTGTCACAGCTTTTCTACCAAAATCCTGCTGTGAAGAACTCTGAGTTACAGCACTACATTCAAGTAAGACTTTTTTGATTTCTCTTAAGGGACTCAGAAATTAATTTTGTTTAATTTTTGCTTTTATTTAGATAAGAGGATCTACGCCTCACTGGAATTGTCTCCTTTCGGCTCTGATTGTTGTATATTTGAAAAAAATGGGTTGTATCTGGATAAAAGAAATTACCATTTTGATGATTTTTATTATTACAAGTAATATTTTTATTTTGTCGATTGTGAAGAGAAATAAATAATTTTTTTTATCCTATGTACGTAAAACAGGAAATCTCCTATTTTTGTCGTCTTCCCATTAATTTTGAGGTTAAATAAAAAACATCTATGGAAGGTCTTGACTGTTTTTACATTGAGAAATTTTCACTCAATATGAATAGAATGTAGTGAAAGTATTTTTCAATTGTGTAAATGAATTGGCGTAGTAAGTTCAAACTCTTAAGTTAGGTATACATAGGAGGTTGTTAATAAGACCCATTTCTAGCTTGCCAGGCCTATTGAAGCTTCATTCTGCTTATGGCACCTTATATTCCCAAATGGTCACCCATCTAGATACTAACCAGGCTTGTTATTTGAGTTCATTTATCCTACAAGAACCTGTGTATCCAAAGTTATTCTGTTGTAATCGCTTAGCTTCAGAGAGAGGTTCCTTAATCCTAGACCTTGTGCTTAGTGCTTAATGGAAAGACATTGAGTACCACTTTTGAAGTTTTGGTATGACTGAGCGCTGGATTGAACCCTGGCCTATAGAACCAGAGTTGAACACTCTACCAACTTGGAAATGGTGATTGTTGCTTTGAATATGCAATAAGAACTGGAACTAACAAATGGAGACAAATCTTAAACATTTTCCTTAAACTGTTATGGCAATTTTTCTCCATTGATATTATGTTTTACCTTAAGGAAAAGGTTCTGTGCTTCATATATGGGGGGGGGGGGTTTAAACTGTATTCCAAAGGGTTCTATGAATCAGGAAGCAAAGACGTATAGCTCTCTGCTCTCTTCCGGACTACATCATGTAATTGTTTATGTATGTATGTATGTATGTATATATGTGATTTTTTTCATGTAAGGGTGTGTTTGTTTATGTATGTATGTTTATATGTATTTTTGTATGTTTATGTATTTGTTTGTATACTTATGTGTGTATGTGTGTTATTGTAAATAAGAACCTATCAGCTGTATACATATTTGAATCTAATTCTTCTTCCAGGCCTGCCTTGACATTTACCAAGGGGACAGTGGCCACACTGCCCAGCTGGACAGTATCCTTGTTGCTGTATTTGAATTTAATATTAATCAAATGATCCGGGATTGTAGGTAAATAGAAATCCTCTTTATCCCAATCTGTTTGGGATCTTTTTTTTTTTTTTTTTTCTTGAAAAATCAATAAAATTTGAACATTTTTATTGGCACACAAAAAGACCCCATCTCCCCATACAGGCCACAGTTTGTTTGTTTAAATGATTTCAAATCTTATTAGAGACAATGGATACATGATTTCAAATCTTATTAGAGACAATGGATACATGATTTCAAATCTTATTAGAGACAATGGATACATGATTTCATATCTCTTATTCATGCATTACAAGAGGCAATTCTAGTTATTTTGGCTGAAAGTAATAACTGTATAATTTCCAATGTCACCCTAGTTTTGATTGGTTAAATTTTTGTTTTAAAAAAAAAAGAGATAATCCTATAAAAGCCTTTATCACTTTGTTTGTTTGTTGGTTTCTGTCATGCTCAATCAAAGAATGAAAGGGGTTGAAATAAGGCTCTAAAGCGCCTGCGTGTTCATGTCTACATCACTACTACTACTACTACTGCTGTTGATTATGACTCATTGGAAGCTTTTGGCACCTCTAATTTTTCAAGGATATAACTGATTCTTTTCTCATATTTGCTTTTTACCTAATTCTAAAAAGAAAAACAGAAAATATGAAGAGTTGTTAAAAAGATCAACAGAAAGAAAAAATCCATAATTCCACTTTGACAGGTACTATGCTAGTCATAAGATGAGTTTGTGTCATATTCACCTGATGTGTTTTTGTAGACATCACAACATATATTGTTAAAGAAAAAAAGTTGAATCCACTGGAGAGTAAGAAATATCTTCTGAGAACAGAGCTAGGATGAAAATCTCCTTTTACAATAGAAAGTAAATGCAAAATGATTAATTGTTATGCAACAGAACTCTATCAAAAACTTAATGAATTTTGCAGTTGATGGACATCATTATATCATTAGCATTTGTGTATCTTTGTGGTTCGAGACTCTTTTAAGATATCATAATCTTACTTTTTACATGTTCTAGTGTTCCTTTAATATTGATTTGATGAAACATTTGCATGTTCCAACTTTTTGTTGTACCAAAAATCCAACTACACTTCTCCTGACATAAGCTAAATTCAGATATAAGTTACATGTCAATTAGGTGCCCTATAACCCTGGGCTTCTCAAACTTTTTTAATTCGTGAACCCTTTTGAGGAGACAAATTTCTTCATAATCCTCTACTCGTTATGAAAGCAATAGGTAATAAAACTATGTATTAGTCTTTAGTTGTCATCTAACAGTCACTAAAATAAAAAACAAAGACCTAAAAAATTGTCAAAAATTGTGATGTATCCATTGTCTATAATAAGATTTATGGTGTTTATTAGGAAAAAAAATCACTTTTTAAAAATGAATTATGAAGATGAAAAAATAGAAATTATAATTATTTTTCATAAATTAGTGAATTGGCCTGAGCTATTTTACAATAAGAACCAAAAGGATTGGATTTTTGAGATAAAAAAAACTTGGTTTCATAATTTAAAAACCAACTTTAGTTACCTTTCTTTGAGAAGTCCTGCTCTAACCAGTTTCATTCCTTTACCTAACATCACTTTATCTTGATATCTTTCTCTTATTATCTATCTTCAACCCAGACAAGTTTTCCCTAAAATATATCATTAAAACTTCATAATACAAAACCTCTTTATTTAATTCTGACCAGCTAAACTAATTTTGATGCAAATGATATCTGAGATAGCTATGGTCACAAGTCTAAAGAAATTATTTATCAAATTGTTGCAGAAAGAATTTATGAAAAATTAATTTTCTATTTATCTCTAAAACTTTGATTTTGTTCATCTGTTTGTAACCTGTAAGTAATAAAAACAATGCATTTTAGCCAGAGGTTTTGAATAAATATATGCCTGAAATGTGCTATCTTGAAAAATGTAAGGAAAAATTTTGGTGATTTGCCACCACTGAATAATAATAGTGTGGTGTCTGCATTTATGCTCATCCCTATATATTTTATAATGACTGATTTGTCAATGGAGAAAACTATTGAAAGCTGATTATAATGTACTTTCACTTATTCTATTTACAAGTGTTTAAAAAATGTGGGTTCATTCTGGTCGTATAAAATTGCACTGATTTTCTCTCAAAGGTTGACCGAATGGGTCTTAGAGTTGTCTAGTAAGTTCTATTTAGGACATTTTCAATGCTCGTGTCATGTTAAAAAAAATTCATCAGACAGGTGTGCTTAATAGTACTGTATTTTTGTGATCTGGTTTATTGAATTTTTCAAAAATCTCGAGTCAATTAAGTTTGAGATTGTGTCGTACTCAGGAATATCGATTTGTTTTACTAAGAGATTCTCAAATATGAAAACCTTTGAAAAAATCTTTTGTCTTTATGCAGCACTTACCTTGGCAGTTGGTGGTTCACAGCTCATCTTGCAGACCTTCTCTACCACAGTGGCCACTTGGAACCACAGAAGTTGACGTAAGTTTTTATGCCATATTTCTCTACTTTCTAGCCTTTTCATCTGAACAGTTAGAGATGCAAGGTGGCCAAGCAGTTAATGACATAGAGAATGGGATCAGCAAGCAGAGTTCAAATTCTGGCTAAGACAGTTCGTGTTCACTTTGCACTGATGCCCTTGGGAAAGGCATGTATCCATCTCCTCCCCCTGTCGACATATTATGGGCCAGTGTGACTGAGCAAGGTCCATCCCCCACCCCATGACCTTGAATACTTGCATCCAACAATGGACTTTAACGAAAAAGCTGATTTTAAAAGATGAAAAAATCTTGACTTCTTGAGTCTTTACTATTTGGTCTTGCCTTTCATTCACAACAAGCTGTCACCATCATGATATCCGTCGTTGGACATAGACCTTCCCCAGAATCTGCCACATTTCTCTATCATGGGTGTAGTTGAACCAGTATTTTCTGAATTTGTCTAATTCGTTTCTCCATCTTATACTCTGCCGGCCTCAGTAGTGCATGTAATCTCTGGGGATCCATGTTGTTGGTCGTGATGTCTATCTGTTGTCTACCATCCATGCAACATGGCCAGCCCATTGCCATTTGGGTTTTCTAATGGATTCTATGATGTCTCTGACTCCTGTTTTCTTTCTGATATATTGTGCTGTCTTGTGATCTCTCTGTGAGGTTGAGCATGATTCTCAGTTTGCAGGCATGTCTCTTGGTTGGGTTCCATGTTTCAGCTCCATACGTGACTATCGGGAGGATGCATTGGTTGTATACTCTTCTTTTTAGGATTATTGGGATCATCTGGTTTTTGAAGGTTGAGCTTGCTTTGCCATCCTAGGGCGATTTTTTTTTTTTTTTTTTTTTTTTTTTTTTTTTTTTTTTTTGCTTAATTTCATCTTTTGTGGGTTTCATAGAGATTTGTTGTCCTAAGTAGATGTAGTGATATACTTTCCCCAGTTTTGCATCTTCGATTCTGACAGTTATGTCCTTATTCTTCATGTGATTGTTACAAATGACTTTCGTTTTACTGAAGTTCATGTGTAGACCAACTTTTTTGCTTTCTTCAGTTAGATCATCTAGCATTAGTTGGAGGTCGTATAGGTTCTCTGCAGAAAGGACGATGTTGTCTGCAAATCTGAGGTTGCTCAGATATTCACTGTCTATTTTGATTCCCTTATTTTCCCAGTCCAGGTTTCGGAAGATCATCTCGAGGCAGGCTTTGTAGAGTTTGGGTGAGACTCTACAAGGTGTAGACCCTGTTTACGTCAAAGTACTACAACATACATACAACCAAAAAGCTATAGTCATCTTCTAATGCAGTGATTTTCAACCTTTTCCATCTCCCGGCACATTGATTCAGGTTCTAAAATGATTAAGGCACCCCCATTAGTATTTAAAGATAGATTTGGTCATTTAAAATAAAAATAAAAATGATAATATGTTCATAAATTGAACAAATTAATAATTTATCAACTTTAATGTCAAAAGTATATTTTTGATCATTATTTCCAAAGGTTCCGTCCTTATTTGTTATTTGTATGCATTGAAACAAGATGCCATCCCTTAGAAGATAATTAGATTGGGCAGTTTTACATTGTGGAATTCAGGGGGGAATTTTAAACTTCCATTTGGGTCTTCATTTATTTATTCCATCATTGAAAAAAAGGAGTTTAGTGCACTCCAGAAAAGTACCAGTAATGTCAAAACATATTCAAATGTTTTTTCTATATCTAGGAATACTATCCCATGGCCCTTGTTTGAGGGAGAATCAACCCTCCTCAAAATCCTGTGGCACACCTACAGATGCATTAGTATGAAGCGATTTTAATGGCATGGATTATAATAGGGAAGACAATTTGCTCATTTCCAGGTGTGATATCAGCCTGTTTGGGCAAGATTGGGGGAAGACGTGTTCAGTGACCCCCTCACACTCTTTTCCCTGGATATCTTTGTCAAGTCAGTAACAAGACTGCACAAACGATTAGTAAAGTACAGAGAAATTTGTGTTCTTACTTTTTCCAAAGAAATTGGCATAAAAGTGACTTCATTAGTCATAATTGAACTTCCCAGGTCACAATTCAGTCTAAGCAAATAAGTGAGCTTTCTATAGAATGAAGTAATTCAAATAGAAGAAAAAGACTTTCAACCTTTTCTGTCAAGATTTCTTATTGAGAAATCAAAATAATCAATTGTTCTTTTCCTCATTTGGTTGTTTAAAAGAAATAAAGAAAAACCATAAAAATATCAACTTCTGGATGTTCAAATCCATGTTTTTTAATCCTCATTGTGGATGGCTAATTTCAATTTGAATTTTTTTCATTTTGAGGGCCAGCTGGCTGGCTATCTTTGTATCATATGTACAGGTTACACCAATGAAGCTAGAGGGCTGAAAATTGAATAATCTGTCTTATGATGTCTAGAGAAAACATTTCTTTTTATTGACTTTGGGTGGGGGGTCAATTCGCAATCCAAATTTGTGCTGAATCAATCATTTAGTTTGTATCTATCAGCGTTCACACTTCTTTTAAAAAATTCAGACTTTTTTTAGTGATCACTGCCCAACTGAATGCGATGGATATAATTTATTCATTGATCACCTCTTTTCCCATTTTTTCAATTGATCACCCCCAACACAGCATGCTGCCAAAAGAAGTTGGTCACATGATGGTTTCCTTTAAGTGACTAACCTGACTTTTTTTTTTTTTTTTTTTAAAAAGGTATCTTTTTGTGCCTTCTTAAAATGTTAGCTTTTATTTAGAAATAAAAATGTCTTACTTGAATGAAGTAAGTACTCTGATTTTATCGAAAATGCATTTATGTAACAGTTTTAATATCAAATAATTGAAATCTTTTAACAAGTATTTTCTTTCGTCTTGTTAGACTGTCAATCTAAAAATAAAGTTTGCATTGGGACTTGAACTCGCGTCCATTTGCCTCTGGGAAGCCTGCTTAAATGAACCAGCTGCTTTACCATTTGAGCCACGAGAACTCGATAGCTTCACAGAAGGTTAAATCTAACCCTTAAACCAGTGGTGACTCCAGCTCATCAATGTTACTCAGGCTTAATCTAGGGTGGCCATTTTGCAAAAGATGGGCTCTCTTAACTCAAAGCCTGCTGTCCCCTAGGGTGTGGGGTGGTCCACAAAGGTTTTAAAACCTTTGGTGTTAAAAGGTGTTAAAACCTTTGTGGACCACCCCAATTTTACAAGGCTGGTTAATTTAGACCTGAGCTGTAGTAGTAGCAGCAGCAGCAGCAGCAGTAGTACTTGGCAGAAATTCGTTAACGTAGGTCAAGTTTTCAGAAGGATGAAGAAAGTGTTTTGAGACATTTCTTTCTGGTTTGAAATTGATTGACACTTGATGGTTGGGGTACAAGGGCTGAGCCCAAGAAGCCTGAGTTCTGCAGTCACCACAGCCTCAAAACCATTCTCCATCATGATCTCACAGACCCCATCTTTATTTTTGTCTCTTTACTTGATTGTATCACTAAAGCTTTTATCTCTTTTGAAATTTTACATTAGATGAAGTATCAGAAACTGTCATCATTAATTTCTGACTATTTTCATGTTGCTATTATTATTTTCTGACGACTACTTTCTTGTCAGATTGACAATTTGATTTAAGTTGATAAAAAATCAACTCAAAAATTAAGATGAAGGTAAATAGTATAAAAAATGAATAACAATGATCTACAATACTTCATTTAATAAAAAGGAAATAAAAAGATTAAGATTATGAGTAGAAATAACTTCTTGTATCTAACTAGAACTGAATTAAAATGAAAACATTTTTTAAGGAAAAAAATCACCCGATTTTGAACTGAATAATTTTTTTTCTTTATTTCAAGGTTGACTCGAATTCATTTTCATTTTCGGTCAGTGCTTGTGGTTGTTCTTATTCTATCGAATAAATTTTTTTGTTTATATTTTTTTCTTTCACATCTTCATATTTGACTCATCCAAGTACATTTGTTGAATTTCAAATTCTAAACCAATACCTATGGGCATTTTGCTATGGGGTAATGCTTAACTGATCCTTATTACTGTGTAGTGGGTGTGATCCTCACTGGATTCACCCATATTTGTAGCCCCTAATCCAAATATGATAAATAATCATAAACAAAGCCCTCTACACAAATGTCCCCAACTAAATCATCTGTTTTGATTGGGATTGATGGCAGAGTTGTTAGATTTGACAAGGAAGGGAGATAATCCAAGCTTTATTTCGGAGATTTCTTTAACACAGGCATTTGGATGATCTTGAATCTTAAGATCGAGCAAGTATTGAAGCCAATATTGTATTCCTGCCTCCAAACTCGATTTCAAAATTCAATGATATTCCAATGCCTGTGTGGGGTAAGTATCTGAGATAAAAAGCTTGGATTTTACCCTGTTGTAGCCCAATCTGGCAATTCTGGGTTTGTTTCAAATTTGTTTTTTGTTTTTCTGGTTGGAAATGAAAATTTATTCGTGGCTTTTTTTTTTTGACCAAATTTTGATTCTTTTGTGATGTAAAACTATTGTTATTGTTGTTGCATCTGAAAATGATGAATGCTTTCCAGTTATTTTCCAAGTCTTTCTCTGACTTTTCTTATTGTTCTTATTTCAGAGACCTATACCTGGTCCCAAATGGAGGGACACCCAACAGCTTTATAAATAATTTTTCATAAAAGTGTTTATTTGTGTATACATGAATCACATAAATAATAATTCAGTCTTTAGGCTTGTTCTTCACCAAGCTAAGCCCCACCTACCCCAGGCCTCTATTTTATTCATATCATTTTTATTTTGCTTAACGTCTTATTTTGAAAGAGAAAACCCCTTAGTTTTTCCAGAATATAGAACGTTTTGTTGAAATAAGATTTTAAAAAGTGGCTTTGGTAATTTTTTTTTTCTCTTAAAAGTAAATAAAAATCTCCTTTTGTGAAAGGGATGATAGCTTCATTCTTTAAGAAATTATGGGACATTTAGAATATGGCTAATTACTCTAGCCTTTTAACTATTATTATAAGAATTTATTTTTGATATTCACTTCACAGGATGCTGATTAACAATATCAATTTTTTTTGTCCTTCCGCTATATAGCTTCTATTACATAATTTTCTTCTCTGGTTATATAACTTTCTTATCTACATTCTATTTCTGAGTTTTTGTTCTGTTTTTACACTGGTTTGTTTTCTGCCAACTGACAATCGCTGTCCTGTCCTGTAGTTAATCTGGCAACTTCTTTACTCAGTTACTCTTTCAATCTGCTCCTTCCCTGCCTAATCTGGCAACTTCTTTACTCAGTTACTCTTTCAATCTGCTCCTTTCCTGCCTAATCTGGCAACTTCTTTACTCAGTTACTCTTTCAATCTGCTCCTTCCCTGCCTAATCTGGTAACTTCTTTACTCAGTTACTCTTTCAATCTGCTCCTTCCCTGCCTAATCTGGTAACTTCTTTACTCAGTTATTCCTCCAATCTGCTCCCTCCACACTTAAACTGGCAACCCATTTAAAGAACAAAGTAGGAAAAAAAATTGATTTCTAAGCTTATAGTGAACCCCTACCACGTCACAGCCACTGGGTTTTTTTTTTTATTACAAAAACTTGATTTAATGTATAAAGTTTCCTATCAAATCTAAACTTAAACTGAATAATAATTCCTTTGCCAAATTTGTATTGAGCTGTTTTTCTCAGAATTGCTTATAGAAACTGACATGTTGATGAGAGATGACAAAAGACTTCTTGACTCCAAATGTATTACTTGATGCTGAATGATCTCTGGAGAGACTGATTATTCAGAAGATTCCCATCTGATTCTAGAATTTCTTTTTGTCTTTTAACAGCCATGGAGTGAATCTAAGAGAATATCTTCTCTTGGAATATGCATCCAGTTTGATGTCACACAAAAGGTTAGTATTAGATTCCCATTAGATTAGATTTAAGTTTAAAACATGAAAAAAGGTGAGAGAGAGAGAGAAATTATTTTGAAGTATTTGGTTGAATCTCAGCTTCTATGCGTAAAATGTAATGAATAAGACTTACAGGGTTATCTCCCCCTCGTAATTTGGTGATGTATGCTTTTTCAACAACAAAAAACAACTTTTATACAAACATTCAATATTTCACGCAAATGCCTACTTGATGTTAATAATCATGCACAGATAAAATTCATAAAAACAACTTTATTCTCAAACAAACCTTTAATGTTGCAGACACTCGATGTTGAACTCTGTAGACAGCTAAGAACAATTTGATTTAGTCAAAGCAATAGCAGTATAATTTATGTATTTACTTCTGTTTTTCTCTCATGGGGAGATAATTCTGTAAGCCTCAGTTCATTTGAATACTAAAGGGAGTTATCTCTATTTTACTCATATAAACTAGGATTCTACCAAAGTATTTTATAATTACTTTATTCCTTTCATTATTTTTCTTTCAGTTTATGGGCCGTTGCGATCCATTACTTTGATTTTTGTCCTGACAATGGCAGGTAAGAATTTTTCTTTGTCTTTACTTAGTTTCCAATTGTTTTTGTGGCCATCAAGTGCTTAGAAATCTTCAAGGAGGTTTTAATGACAGCTGAATAGCATTATGACATCTTATGTGGCCCACAAACAATCTTGCCAAGCCAGGCAAACAGGGTGAGACTATATTAATATGAAAATTTATTATCAAATTTCGAGTTCCTGATATCCTCCATTAAATTGTTTTTGAAAGCATTGATCGATTAGTCTCATCTTCAAGAACATTCCATGATTTGGTCTCTCGAATGGAGAAGAAATTCTCAGTCCAGTAGATATCTGAAGCAGGAATTTTTTACTACGTCCTCAGGTTTTTGTAAATAATGATGTGGTAAACATGTGCTTGTGTGGACATGAAGAGCAGTGACAATTTCAGTCTAAACCCTGAGGGATACCACTGATGAGACACTCCTCCATCACCCTGAACCTTTTGTCTTTGATCTGTAAGGAATGATTTTATCCATTGCTGCACTTGAAACGTCTCTTTTACCCCTATGTTATGGTTAGTTAGTAAATAGACACTCTTTATTTGTGTCATGATTTAAGACAATCTTGTGATGTGATTTCAGATCTTCTGCATGATTTCTTTTTCAAATCTGGATTACTTTCTGACATTTCATCCTCTCAAGAGAGTCAAACAAAAAAGCTTTTCAGAAACTATTTGCATAATGTATAGATGTTGTTGTTTCTGTTTAATATGTCTCTGTTAATTATGGGAATTTCAAAAGTGTCAATATTTCTGGATTTGATAAGTTTGTTCTGACCAAATCTGCACTTAATTTTTTTGTTTTTAGTGACTACTTGGGTCTTTATCTTGAACGCATTCCTTTGGATACAGAAGTAAAAGCGCATAAATTATTGCATATTTGTGAGAAGCGGGGTTTGCAGGAACATGGTACGTCTTTTTGTTGTTTATCTTTGCTGGGAAGTAATTCATTACATTCTTTTTGTTTTTCTTTTGACTAATCATCATCATCATCATAAAGTCTGTTGTTGGACCAAGACCTTCCCCAAGGTCTGTCAGTACTATTGCACCTGGACATCATGGTGCCAATACCTTCATAATTTGTCTAAATCATCATGCCGTCTTATTTTTTTCTGGACACACTTTTGCACATAATCTTGTTTTGGGATTCACATTGAGCCATCATTTCCAGTGGTCGTCTGATATTTTTGAAACGTGGCCAGTTCATTGCCATTTTATATTTCTGACCTGAGTTGGGGTAATTCATCTTGTAATTACATATTATCTAACATACTTTATGATCTCTCCATGTGATGTTTATCATGATCGTCTCCTGTATAAAATTATAGGATTTTTAGTTTTAGAGCTGATCTCAGTTCTATGTTTCAGCTCCATAGGTGACTATGAACTGGTTGTAAACCTTTCTTTTCAAGATCAATGGAATACTGAAAAGCTACTTTACTGCAACGTGTCCGTACACGTGTATACTTCTGTAGAAAGTTTCAAGAGGATATAGCAGAATTCTTTTTGGTTTTTTTGTTGGACAGTTATTAGATTTTCCTTATTATTATGATTTTATTTTCAGCCAAATCCATTTGTAAGGTTATGGGGAAGAAATGTTTATTGAACAATCGAGTTGGTCAAGCACTCAATTGGTTCTTAAAATCCAAGGTATGTAAACAACTTTCACAACCATTTTTCTCTTGTTTAAAGAGTAAAGCAATAAAATGCTGCTTAATGATTGAGACATCTATCCTACATAATAAATGGTGTGACTTTTCCTGTTTGTTTTTTGTTTCTCTGTAACTTCTGCTAGAGTGCAGGGATACTACACTTTGATCCTAGGCAGAATGCTTGAGAGCAACATTATGATCCCAGGTAGAAGTGCATAAATACTCTGATCCTAGACAGAAGGGTTGATCCTTATGTAAATAATGATGTCATTTTTCATGAATACTTTGTTAGTTAGAAATAAATGAGGAAATATTCTTTATAGATAACTCTTTGCAACAGTCCAGCATTTGAAAGTAAATTGTTGTTAAAGATTTAAAAATAATTTAAGAAATTCAAGCATTTTAATTTAATTTTCCTTTCAGTCATTATTTGTACCTGTTTTTCAAAAAACAGATCTTTTGGATTTATGGCATTTTGTAGTTGAGGATAGAAAATCTTCTTTTTTTTTTATATTAAAAAAAACCCTGTATTTGTTTAAATTAGTGGTTTTCAAGCTTTGTTGTAAGACAGCGCATTAAGAAATATATTTGACTTATGCAGTACACTAACTCTTTACTCCATTAAAATATATACATTGGTATATATTAGGCCATAATTAGAGTATGGAACTTTATATACATCATATGCATATAAAGCTTCATTGAAATATTGTATAATTTTGATCACTATAAAAATGAAATGAATATGATAAAAACATTTCAGTTGTCAATGAAAGGAACTTTTATATCTGCATACTGATATAATTATTTTTTCCTTCCACCTGTCACTAAAAAGACTGAGATCTTAACAAAATCTGGTGATGAAACCACTGGATTGGCAACTGTGTCGGAAGCTGGACAGACATGATTCCCATTCGGGACATGTTCAAGGCTCAAAATAGTATTTATAAAAATTTCCACTTCACACTTGGGAGATAGTTGCAACACACAGTTTGAGAACCACTGGTTCAAATTCTACCATTTCAACAATTATGACATTTTTTCTTTTCCAGGACAGTTCTTATGCCACAGTTTTGTCTGAAAGGTAAGGGTAGAAATGTTGTCTCTCTCTTATGAATGCAACAGTAATGGAGTATTTTTTGAATTTGAGAAATGAGGGTCTCAAAGGACTTCCATTTTTTATACCTAATATTTCAGATAAAAAAAATTCTCTGATTATTTCACTGGAAATGAATGAGGATTTAAGTTTTCATTTCTTTGACCCTTTCAAGACTAACTTATTAACATATTCAGAATCAAAGGAAATGAACCTTTTTGCTGCTTCACCTGTTAATTGCAAACAATGCTGTTCCCCTTTTTAGAATTTGTGTCTTGTCTTCATTTTGTCCTCCAAACATCCCTGTAATTAATATCTGTTTTCTAGCCATGATATTTAGTCTCTGGGCTATCACCATTATTCTATTCTCATGAAGAATATTTGTACATTTGGTATCTTGTATAAATTTAAGAGAAAAGTAAGTAGTACCCTACCTGGGCTCCGAATATCACATTACTACTTACTCAGTCAGTTTGTGATATTTAAAATAGACTTACAGGTGTCAAGTACCCAAAGTGGTGTCACTCGCTTCATTCTGTGCTACTTTACTCTTTACTGGGGAAAGAGATGGGTTCGTACCTTTCCCAAAAGTATTAATGTGAATCAGTGTGAGCCAGAGTTTGAACTCTGATCGCCAAGTTTATTCTCCAAGCTGTTATCCACCTAGCCACTCCTATGTAAGATGTCCATATTATGCTTGACTCTAAATGAGGTTGCATTACTAGATTATTGTGTTAGTGGGATTGAACCGTGTCAAGTCTTTAGAAGGCAACTTCCAGGGTTGCATGTAATGCTGAGAAAAAAAACTGAGGAAGAAAAAATGTGTTAAACCATGAATGTAACTCATCTTGTACTCCCACTAGATCAATGAGGAAAACAATATCTCTTATTTATTTTATGGAATGACCAAGAGAGAAATCACTTATTTTGAAAACCCGAAATGATACTTAGGTGAATAATGAAAAAAACATGTGGAATTAACCAACTCAACCTCAAATGGAGATGGTTCTATCACTCTCCTCATCGGGCTGGTCTGCCATAATAAATAGCATTCTTTCTTTCTTTGTACTGTTAGTTTTAATTTACCCATTGATTTGTGGCAGTGTTGAGAAGATGGTCTTAATTTTGGCCTCCCAATAATCTGAGGCCATAATGAGAAGATAGTGTTTGATGAAAAATAATGCCAGTGACTTGTAAAAATGGCCCATGTAGATGTTGTTATGCCAGAACCCCCCCCCCCCTCAACACTTTGCATGACAGCACTTATAATGACATTAACAAAATAGTTTCTCGTTATACCTTCTTTTTTCCCCAGAATCCTCACCGAATACAGCGAGACTGGTCAGTTCTCCAATTTAGATCTTTTGGAAAATCTGGGTTCTTCCATGTTTCTTAGCAGCAAATTAACATTTCTTGGTAAGTAGACATTCATCATCTTTATTAAGCTTAGCTTCGTCTAGAATGAAGCCAGAAGTGTAGGATACCCAATGAGGATTGAAGTTATTTCAGTAATGATTATCTGCAAGACGCCCTTTTTATTCTTTATTCCTTATGAATGTTTTTCTGTTTGATGATGTTCTTAACCAAAAGTTGGCAAACCATGGCCTCAGGGCTAAATTCAGCTCCTAGTGATATTTTCATCTGGCCTGCTGACTATGAAATATGTTTTAATAAAAAATTTTATATCATTTTCCTTCAATATTATCATGTATAAAATAAAAAATGTCTTCAGTTTATTTACCTAATATTTTCAATGAACAAAAATTAAAACTTTTTTTCATTTTAGGAAATATTGAAAATGGTTTCTTAGAACTTTTTATTTGAAAAAAATGTTGAAATGAAATAATCGTAATCAAAGATGACCATCAGATGATATGAAGCAATTTGTCTTAGAGAAATATTTGCATGAAGACAATAGTCTATCAAATTTCTACTGAACTTAACGTTTCAAGAAAGAATGTTACAACAATCACTAGAAATTCCTTTATAATGATTTATTTGAAAATATCTATGAAAAATACATCAATTTTGGTTGGAAGCAGATTATCAATTATAGTTTTTATGAGTTATAAGTAAATAATTTGATTAAATTATTTTTAAAGATCGATTTAAGTCGATATAGAAAAATTAAGTCTATTTAAGCATTTTCATTGATTTTTCTTCATCCCTATCACTGAGGCTTCATAATGGAAAATATTCTTTATTATGGTTTTAAATAGATGATTAAAAAATATAGTTTCATATAAATCCATAGTTTTACTTATCTATCCAACAATCTATATATAAAGAGAGAAATGATTGATTGCTTATTACCAATCAATATTCATGAGCCAGACAGAAACCAATGAAAAATGTTCAACATGAAGAACATCCTCCATTATTAAATGTCTTGAGAAGAAAAAGCTGAAACCTTTTTGTAACTTTCAAAATCTATTTTTTTGCAGGTCAATATCGAGAGTTTCATAAGTTGTATGAAGATGGAGATATTCAGGAAGCAGCAATCCTGCTTGTTTCATTGCTCAGTGCACGATTGGCACCAAAAGCGTACGTAGTTGTATAAACTTTTTGTCTCTGGTGATACAGATAACTCCTTTTGAAACGTTGTCGTTGCAGATAGAAACCCTTCCCTTTTCAACATTTTCCTTCATAATTTCTCATCTGATTTCATATGGACATCTACTAATACACCTCGTATATTTTCATTTCTATTTTTGTTTATAACACCCCAAATCAATTGAATAAACATTGTTAATAGAAGACTCGACCTACTTAAAGATAATATAGAAGAGTTGCGTCCCTTGCATGATTTTTTTCCATTATCCACGGATATTTAACACGATGCGTATTCATATACGCCGTTATTTTTTTATGGCACTGGTACATTAGTTTTTTATAATGATGTTATTTATGATTTTGTCTGTCTTTAGATTTGATTGTGAATGTTGGCCTGAATCATCTTGAAAATTTTAGAGATAAGAAAAGAGTTGTACCTGAAATCTGAAGAACTGTATATCTGGAAAAAAAACTCTCTCTCTCTCTCCTCCCCTCCTTACCCTAAAATTCAGTCTTTACTTTTAAAATGAATTAGAGGAAAAATAAAATTGACACATTGGTAACTGGCAGTAGTAGTAGTAGTGTTTATATTACCAGCAGCCAGCAAACACTTGTATGCATGCAGGAGAACCAATTTAGCCAATTTAATGTTAGTATTATCTCCTTTGCTTTCTGTTATGTAACTGACTCATTGTAGATTATAATATAAATTACACATAGTCTCATATCTTCCTAATGATAGAGAGATCAGGTGAATTTTAATTCTGTAAATAGTGTTACTAAAAGTTAAGGTTAATCAGTGAAACAGGTTTAGTTCAGCAGAACAAATGTTTCCAGCTTTGTTGCCAATTTAGCTCTTTTGGATCTAGATTTAGATTTCTATTTCTTGTTTAGCCACAAATTCCAAATCTTGCTTCTATCTTCAAACTTTATATTGATTAATTTAAATCAATTTTACGATCAAAAAACTTGCCCCAGTCAAGTGTAATAGCAGTAGTAATGTAATTGCAGGTCAAGTTACTGCTGATGTAACAAAAAGGGCTAAATTTTGATTCCAAAACAGCTAAATTGGCATCACTGGAATGGGGCAGTTTGGTTCAGTTGGCATACATAAACTCTCCAATCCAAAATTTCTCAAAAAAGTTCATGGTGATGCTTAAAACATTAAATTTCAATGCAATCGTTTACACAATTTTAAGTTTTTTCCTCATCAATTATTTCACTCATAAAATATTAATTCCGTTGTGTGACTTAGAAAAATACCCTGGAGATAGAAGCATAACCTAAGGTAAGAACAAAGCATAGAGAATTCAGATCAAAAGATATTTTCATTATTTTAATATGAGGGGGGGGGGCATACGTGAGCTAAACAAACCAAGGTGTCTTAGCAATGAGGCGGTCTCTGCTTGCTAAAACCTTCATCAAAACATTATCTACCAATGTTTGGAATAGGAAAACATATCCATCGATTGAGAATTAAGGAACAAGTTAGAATCATTTAATACTGGAAAAGGTTTCATGGAAAGAAAATCTTGACTGATTTTAACAACATAGTAGCAATCAGGTAAGTTTTCAGATCGTATTTGTCATGTGACTGACCTCCTTACCAATAATGCAGACATTATCCAGAAACTGATGAGTTCGTAAGATACACTTAGTGAATGCTAACTAATCTATAACAATTATACTTATCTTTGACCTTAATAGGAGTCGAGTTATGTAGAATTAAGGTTTGCTGACACTGGAGTATTTGAAATATCTTTGATCATTGATTACTTTGAAATTATTTTCTTATGAAAGATCTGAACACAATTATTCCCAAATCCTTTTTTCTCTTTCCTTTACAATGAAATAATGAAAGTATTTTCATGATTTTATCCTCTTTTAATATTTTCATTTTTAAAAAGATCTCCTTAATTTTGTTCCCCTTCCAGCTTCTGGGTGACTCTTCTCTGTGATGCATTGCCACTTCTCGAAGCTGAACAGGTTGGTAGTTTGATTTTGTAATTTGTTCACTCAGTAGTTTCGATCATTAATGATTGGTTAAGAGTTCAATCTTTGTGTTTATAACTGGGTATTTTGATGGTTATTTGGTGGTTAGTGGCCATTGTTTTATATAAGTTAGTTTTGGCAAGCTGTTTTGTTTGTTATTTTGGGAGTCTGTATGCACATACAACCTATACAGTATTGAAAATCTGATTCTGTTCAACTGTTAGTGACGTCTAAGTAGCCAAAATGGTGCTTTGCAGCCAGCTGTTCGGAATTAAGACATCCCTAAAATGTGCTAACTTGGAGAAGGCAAAAAAATTCTCTGTGATTTGAAACTCAATCATAATAGTGTAGGGTCTGCATTTATGCTCACCTTTATTTATATTATAACAGCTGATTTGTTAACTATTAAATGCTCATTATAGAGTAGTCTCCCTTATTTATTTGCAAATGCATAAAAATCCAGGTTCATACTAGTCATATTAGACTGCAATATTTTTTTTCTCAAAAGTTGATCCAATGAATCACAGTATTGTGTAGTGTTTTATCAAATCTTTCTGATTTTTTCTCTATCTTTGAATTTCAGGTGGTGATCAGTAGCCAACAAACTTATGAATTAATGCATTGTGTTGAAGAATTGACTAAAGAAGCCAGTCTTGTAGGAGATGAACATCAAAAGGTAGCAGTATAACATAATACTATTCAGACTCATTTCTTGTCACATTTTCTTTTGCAAAATGCCTTATGAAAAATAAAAATCACAAGGGTTTTATATGTTTCAATATTTTATGACATTTTGAATACTTTATCTTCATAATTTTTTGGTCTGGGATGTGTTTTTACCATTTCTTTTTTTCAATGTTACCTTGTTTTATATAAGATTATTCATGTTATTTTTGGTATTCAATTAATGTAACCATTTTCAGTTGAAAATTATCTTTAATATTTATTAAATCTCTGGGAGAATTGATTTTTATGTTCTTTACAAAAGCTTGGAGATGAGGATTGAATGATTAATTGCACTGAGGGTGGAATTGGCAAGCTGAATTCAAACTCCAGCTAAAACTGTTTGTGTTCACTTTGTACTAATATTCATGGGAAAGGTATAAATCAAGGAGACTGACAACTCTGATTCCGAACCAGTCTGAAGAGGGATGAGCTTTGACAGGTTATTTCACCCTTGACACACCCATCATGAAATTATCTGTGGTGCCCCAATGCCCTTGCACTTGATTACAAGGTAGGTAGGTAGGTAAAAAGCTTAAATGAATTGTAATGTTATCAACTAAGAGTGCAAAGAAGCTTCCAACATTGATTCTACTAGAGAAAAAAAACAACTCTTGGTCTTTAATGTGGAGTAATTTTGTTTAATTTTTTTAATCTTTTTAAAGAAAATGCTGGAAGTTGAGAAGACCAAGCTGAGTAATATTCGTTTGGCTTTGACACGTAATTTGGATCGTGCCATAATTGTTGAGGGAAGTGTGAAACCCTTCTGATTCCTGCAGCTTTAGTGATTCTGCCCTCTCTGACATTTCTTCATGGCTGCCAGACTCTGATGACCATTTTGTTATTCACAAAATGCTGCTCATATTAAATCATCCTTTCAAACCTTTGTCATCAGAAAACATATCTGCAATTTTTATTTTTTGTCAAGTGATTATGTACAATTTAATTTCTATCAAATAAAATCAAATCACTTTTATATGGTGTCAATATGTTGTTTTTTCTAATGCAGAATTTACTTTTATATTTTCATTTGGATTTTGTCACTGAAAAATTAGATTATCATTTGTCAAAGTAATTATGTAGAGAATCTGGATTGTTATATAGTCTGCTATAAACTTGATGTAGACATCATCTGAGATAACCAGTGAAAAATGATAGTGTACAATATATATTTCATGGTTTGGCTTTGCAAACAAAGAATTTGGAGGGTTTTCTGTGTCCACAAGTCAAAAGTTCATGAGTTTTTATCTCATTTTATTGGAATCAAATCTTGTACTGGTACAATGTTATATCATTCATTATAGATTCAACTTTAGCAGATGGCAGATAGAAACATTTTAGCTTTTAAAGCGTCTAATCAGCTATAGTATAGTAATGTCTGTCAGGCAATTTATCATCCGAGAGCTTATTTCTCTCAGCATTTGAAGGAAGCTGCAAGATTGAACAGTGGCTGTATCTTCATGGATCTGGCATTCCCACACTGAGAACTAACAAAGTCTGGTGGTATTATGAGGCACCTTGAGTTAGTAGCATTGATGCCTTTGCTGACCCCAGAATCACCACCTAATGAAGGCTTTGCTGGAAGAACTGCAACTGTTTTCACAGTAGTGGTATAAATTTATACTATTTTTTCACATTTAGACTTGATTTGTTTATGATGAATAAAGGATCTCAATCCAATAAAATATTCTTAAGAGCCATATTTGTATGAACATTTTTGTTAATCTCTGTTTGTGAGCTGGAATTTTAACTGCAGAATAATGACGTTATTTATAGCAATGATTAAACAACAAAATTGGTGAACTGAAAATTTATTTTGAACAAATTTCTGCTTTAGAAGAAAGGCAGCTCACATTGTATTTGTAACTTGAAATCAGAACATTTAGGAATATTTCTTTTTTGTCTTTTATAAGAAGTCACTAATTTAGTTTTCAAATAATATCTTTATCACAGTGAATAAATCTACTTCTAAGCATGAAATATAATCTTCATGGCTGATTCATTCTCTTATTTGATTGTCTATTGTGGCTCAGTAAGCTGAAAGCCCAGTTACTGCTATAGAATATCATTTCAGGGCTTGATATCATATCATCAGTTTTGTTAACCCATCAACCATGGTAAGTGACAAAAAATAGTTGTCCATTGCAAGATAAAAGCCCTGACTCACACATAGATCTGAATTGCCATCAATCACAATAAAATGGAAATTTAATTTTTAGTTGTAGTAGTAGTTGAACTTCAATGATGGAAATTCCTGTCATTTGTAGTTAATGACCTTTGCCTCTAGCCTAAAAAGGTGAAAATCTATAATCAATAATGAGGCCACTATAATATGTTTAGAAGATTTGATTAATCTTAGAGAATGGTTACTATCAACTTCAAAAATGTTCTGATTGCATATGATGAACATAAACTTGCATGTGGACCATTTGAAGCACTCCATGACACTGGCTGAAAGGACTTGATATCAAGATGATTTACAAACAAAACTCTGTTGTTTATAGCCCATCATGTTTTCAGTGCTAAAGAAGGAAAACCTTTTGTGGTTAGTTTCCTTTCTCTGGTTAATTTCTAGAAGCCAAGTAAGTTCTATACTTGAAACAGTATCTCATATTTAACAGACAAAACCTATGAACCAAGTCTGCCAATCCATTAAACACCAAAAAGTTTTAAAAAGAAGAAAAAACATACATGTATCACAGATACTGTGTCTGTTTGAATACAAAAATATTTTATAGAAACAGAAGCATGGAAAAAAAAATAAATATGGCCAGTTTCCAAATTACCTTCCTGTCGCTCATAGAGGTAAATGTAAATCCTTCAATTGTTGTTGATAATGGTTGGTTAACTCTTGGGCTCTGAGTGGAGTACAATGAATAATTTGGACTTGATGTAACCTTTGGCCAAATCCTTGCTTCTTAATCTGGTAAGAAGATGAAAAATAAATCGAGGATAATCACTTTTAAGGATTTTAAAAATTTCAGCTTGACTCTACTTTTTTATGTCCAAAGATCAGTGTAAAATATTTCCTTATATAATGAATACGGCATTAAACCAACAAATCTTTGGCATTCCCTTTGAAGAAATGAATATTGTCTTGCTGGGTTAGTTCACTAGCTATTATCGCTATTGGAAAAAAAACTTTCTTCTGAATTTAATATTGGAAATATTAGGTTATTAAGACAAGATTCAGCTTCCTATATTGCAATACTAGCTGAAGTCTATGAAGGGTTAAATATTTAAGGAGTAAAATTAGGACTAAAGCTTTCAGACTTAAATCATTATCATAAGATTTTGATATTAAAAATGCTTTAACCTAGGTTCAATTGAGTATGCATGCCAAATTTTGTTGGTCTGCGCCCATGTTTAGGTAGTTTCTATTGTGTGATATACAAACAAACAAACAAACAGAAGGAAACCAACAAATTATATCAGTGCAATGGCCAGGCTTGAAGAAGAGCCTTAAAAAAGGTACCTACTCCTCACAGTGGTAGAAGATGATAAAACCAGTCTCAAATGAAAGTCATGTGTGTCTATTAATGGAATATTGGGTTTGTGATTTTATAAAAGGTGTACAATCATGAGTTTTAACCCTTTTTCTCCCATTGAGTCATTTTGATTTCTTCAAAATCGTATATTGATATGTTGTCCATACATATCTCTTCTACACTAATGTTTTTTTATTTCACTGTTTTGTCTGAATTCCTTATCAAAGGACAATTAAAGCAAGACACTATAAGGGATAAATTACCATATTGATACTTTTAGAACAACATTTCAACCCTTTATGGGTCACTTATTAAAGATTTCTTGTCATTTTTCCTCAGAAATCTTCTATTTTTTTCTATAAGACAATAACAAATTATTTTTCTCATTTTCCTGTGGATGTTGGAAACATGATGGAAGATATTTAAAATCTTATTTCAATCATTATTAAATCATTACCGAAATTTATTCTACACCAGTTTACCCTTTACTGGATTGCTTTAAATTCATGAGACAAAATAAAAATAAATTTCAAAGAATTTCATAATATCTATGAGACAGGAGCAAAGCTGGAAATTCGTGGGAGAGAGGGGGCTTGACTCCTTGAGGGAATCCTTCCAACATTTAGTGAGATTTGTTATCATATTAAATGAACTACAATTCATGAAGCTTTTGCCCCCCCCTTCCATTGGGAGCCTGGGAGAGTGTTTTTGAATCGCCCCCCCTACCCCAATCTTCTGTTACATCTCTGCTCTGAGACAAACCTAGTACATCCTCTGAAAAATAGGAAAAATAATATAAATTATTATCTTATTGAGAAAAATAACAAAAATCTTGAAGAAGTGGCCTGTAAAGTGTTAAAATCCTATCCTAAAAGTATCAATATGGTTATTTATCCCTCATATTGTCTTACTTTTGTTGTCCTTTGATAGGAATTCAGATAAAATAGTGAAATGAAAACATAATAGACACCCATAACTTTCATTTGAGACCAGTTTCGTCTTGTTCTACCATCAGGAGGGCTAGGTCTTTTTTCCAACCCCTTGGCCACAACACAATACAGATTTGATAAGTAATAGACCAATTTTGAAACTATTAGAATTAGACTCTCAAAATTTTGATGATGGGGCTTGAATGTTGGCATGTCTATATTTAGAGAAAAGGAACTGATGTAACACATCGATATAAGCCAAAAAAATGGGGAAGAGAAAATTGTTATGTGCTATCCAGCTTCTCTACTCTGTCTTAATCTGTTGCAAATGGCAAAATTCTGCAAAAACAGTTAAGGATAATCTTTTAATCCTTTTTTATCCTAAACCATGCCAAGTCACAGGCAATATGAGATTATTACAGCAATCAAGTTTGTAATGGTGAAAAAACACCAACTTTTGGATGACCCCAGAAATCATCAATATGAATGATAGCTTTATATTTTATAATTAGATAATTCTATATTGAATTAGAAAATCCCAAGTATTTCATTTACTTTCTTATCTAAGAAGCTTTGAGATTCTTTCGAAAACTGTGAATTAGCAAATGGCTCAGGGATCACCTTTGAATATCTGATATGTTTGGATTAAATGTTAATACTCATAATTATTTTAAAACAATTTAATCTTAATCTGTATGTTATTAAAGTCAAATGCCAAAAAATTGACACTCCTTAGAGTTTAAACCTTTGACTAAACTAAAGTTAACATTTTCTATAATCAACATTTACAATTAGGATAATAGAATGAAATTTCAGATTTGATTCATTATATGCAGGTATTCCAAGCTCTTCAAAAGTTTAGTTTATGCTGCTTTTCTGCTTTTATCAAAAAAGTGAAAAGTGAAAATAGTGCTTAGCATTTGTTTTGCAGTGAACTATTATAGAGGCAGTGTGCACCCTCTTCCACCCTCTGTACATCCCACTATCCCAACTTCTGATGACTTAATTCAACATAACATCATCACCATTTTTCTTCTGTGGGGGAACAATTAAAAAATTTTCCCATATAAATTAATGATAATTTCTTCTCCACTTTACATCATTCCAACTTTTTTTTGGATAGCAGGGGAGACCCATTATAGTGAACCAAGTTACTAGGTTCAGTGTCCCTTACCAATTATGGACACCTAAACTGGGATGACATTATATCTGAAGTACAAAATAAAAACTCAAGTACTCAAAAATCAAGAACTGATTTGGTTGTTTAGATGACAGAAGTAGTATCAGTCCCAATTTAAAATAAGATACAACAATGACACATTAATCCATTGATTTATTGTGTTCCTTGTGTGTCTTTTTCAATTTGGGTGCATAAAAAACTGGAAGAGTACAGAAAATCCTTTCCTGGTTCCATTGAGATTGTAATGTTTTTGGTTATCAAAATTGAATCTCAATTTTTCAGTCTTCCCAGTGGTTCTGATTCCTCTTGTTTAAATTCCTATTTATCTTAATTTATCCATTTTCTGTTTCTGTCTGATTTTTGGATTTTCATTTCTTTTCTATTTTTCAAATGTGGTTTAAGGTTTTAAGGTCTGTCTTACCTTGAAGAAAATTTTGAACTTTTCAAACAAAACATCCCATTTCAATTGAGTTCTTTTATCGATGCTCAAAGATGAAAACTGTCCTGGCTAGAAAGAGAAGATAAAATGATTAGTTGAATGAATATTTTAATTTCTTTTCCTAAAGTTTTTTATTTCCAAAATCATAGTTTTTTTTTAACATTCTAATTTCACTGTGGATATACCATTTATGCCAGACAATAAGACGGTTTACAAAGATATTCAGAGAACTACTGCTCACTGCAACTCACCCAAGCTCCATAACTGTCCATATCTAATTTTGTCCCCTATTCATAATACCAGTGCATTGAACACATTGTTTTTTTAATTGAATTAAAGCAAATGTCCATCTTATATAGAAGGATAAACAGTTATTAGACTAACAGTGACATCGATTTGCAAGATCAGCAGGTTGACAATGGAAAATATAAGATTCAAACTATTTTAATATTCATTTGGTTATTTCTATCAGCAAATTATTGTGGTTCAATGCTTGATGAGCTAAGTTTAAATTATTAAAAGATTCGGTGTATGACAATTCTTGATTAATAACCTTGTTGTATGTATGCAATTTTTCTTTTCTGGAGTGATGTGTTAACAATTCAGTGCAACAACTTTATATTAAGTGGATATTAGTTATCACCCATGAAAAAATTCACAGACTTATATCTGATTCAATTGGAAGATTACATTATTTTGAATGGTAGATATATCTTTTAATTAGCAAAATTGTTCACTTTAAATGGAAAAGTCCTTCATTATGGACAGAAACAAACAGAAAAAGTCATACTGTTAATTATATGTTGATATTTGCACCATTTAGATATTCCTGTCTTTTCCGGCAAACAGTATTTTGTTCTTGAGTATGTAAACCATCAGTAAAGGATTAATTAGGGATTATGGTCAACAAATGTATAGAATAAGACAAAGAAAAGCATATGTAGCATAATGCACACTGTTTTAATTAAATGCAAAAAAAACTCAATGAAATAAGATTTTGAGATTTATGAGTTTCAAATAAATTCAGTGATTAGGTATGAGATCTTGAATCCTTTTCACTTATTTCATTTCTTGCAAAATGAATAACTACTATTGGATTAATGTTGATATAATTGTACTTCATTTACATAAGAAGGCTCATAGGGAATAACTACAATTGAATCAATGTTGATATAATTGTACTTCATTTACATAAGAAGGCTATATTTCTATTTCTTCAGAGTTTGGGATTCTATATTATCAGCCAATCAATTATGACAAGAAATTTTCAGTTTTGGAACTGCTGTATCATCCAATTAATGGAGGTTGATATAAATACGATTAATGTCAGCCTCCAAAGTTTATCTTGACCTTGATTGAGTTTTCATTAACCCTGCACACTGAATCTTTCCTGGGTCAGTACACGCACATCAAGTTAATGTTTTGGTGGCACTAGTAGCAACAATAATTGTTGGTATGAATTTAAAAACACATTCTATTTCCATCTATTTTCTCAAATCAATTATTATCGTTCCAGCAACAATTCCATGAATTCAGGATGGACCATTTAATTAGAGGTGTTTATCTCAGTTAACCACCTGTTGTTTAGTAAAACCACTTGATGATGCCGTATTAGAGATGATAGATTGTCTCTTGTAAAATCCAAAACACCCAGATAATAAAAATTCATACAGTAGTGATCAGATAGACATGTTATAAAAAGACTCTAAATTTTTCAAGATACACTAATGTTAGCACATATTTTCTACCTGAGAATTGAAGAAATTATTTTTATTCCATTGCTATACAGCCAGATGATATGACAAATATGCCTGACATATCAGTAATAGTTTCACTATTTCTAAATTTTTTTCAAATTTCTGTGTAGGGGCTATGATTCCAGTTTCAAATACTTCTGTCTTTTGGTGTCATATATGTATCAAATAGATACCTCACCCCCATTAATTTCTGTGTCAAAATGATCATCCCAATTAAAGTTGATATTTGGTAAAAATGGTTAACTTGAAATATCCAGTTATTCATAAAACTTGAAGGCAACATATTACTGTTGTAATGGAGCAAGTGCAGAATCGTTGCATCAAAATCAATAGCTTAAAAGCATTCAGTACGGGGTCCCTGAGATTGTGGGGCCAATAGCATATGCTACTTTTGTTACATAGTTAGTTCTGGGCTGCAGAATAGGGAAATATACTGACTTGTGTATGGAGTAGGCTTTCAGCAATGCTATTGTATAGAAAGCAACTATTCAATGTATCTGTATAATCTGATATAGCAACTCCAATGGAATATTCAGTCACTGGAGGTTTCATGTTAAATGCTGTAAAACTTGTACAGTTTGTATTCACACACATTGGAGAGTTGTCATTCAGAGGAGTGAGACAGTCTGCACTAGGAAGAAGAAAAATAAAAAATACATCAAATGAAAATGTAGTAATCAAAATGTTATGCTTTGTGGCTCCAATACTCAAAATTATCTGCATTATGAATTATAAAGGCATGCATTGACTTCCTTGTCAAAACTGACAATGGACATGGTAGCTATTTTATAGAAATGCCTGTTTTCCATTCTGATTGTAATGGGACAGAAAATAAGAAAAATTCCAAGGGTAAATACAGTATGTTAGTAATACAAATATTCATTACTCCAAGTAGTAAGGCTCAATGTAATCTATCATATTCCTCTTTATTTCAATACTTTGTACAATTAATAATAATTCTTTCATTTTTCATAACAATTATTCAGAGCATCAAAAATTGGTTGTGGTTGACAATGGAAGTTTTACTGTTTTGAATGAGAAATATGAAGAAAGCAACATACCAACGTAATCTGATAAAATTCTGTCTTTCACTGTCAACATCAAACCAACTAATGAAACCATAAGTTATTCCATATTGCACATTTCTAGTCATGGATGGCATTGATTCTTTGATTTGCTTCACAGTGAACACATCAGTGATCTCTGACACTAAAACCAGAAAACAAAAGACAAAAATGTTAAGCACTAATAATTCTTTCTTTTAATTTATTAGTGAAAAAGTCTGAGATAGGAAGATAAGGAAATGATTGTATGAGGTAGATAAGGATTAATTTCCTTGTCTTTATTGTTTGTTTTCCCACAGTGGTGTACTCTCTGGCCTTTGTTGGGTATCTGTTATGTTCTGGAATGTTGTTGTTCTGAGGGAGCATGTGTATCCCTTCTAATACATGTTATGTCCAGGACATTGGATTCTCTCCTCCGGACCTCAGTGTTGACCACATAACGTCCTGATGAACTTTCTATTCTTATCTCTATGATTAAAATACTGCAAAATTCAGATAAGGAAAAAAGTTTTTGGAGAATGAATTTTCTATGACTCTCTGATCAAATTTTGCAACACTCATACTCTGATCAAATAAAGTTTTGAATTTAATTCTAGAAATATATGCAATGCATGACACCTACAAACACCCAAGAAAATGACACAATTCAAAGCAGTGATAATCAAAAAATGGTGGAACTTTCAAGAAACCTATCTGAATTATCTGAAAAAATAAAGACTTACTGTTGGGATCGAATTCATTACTTTCTGCAGATATACCATTCTCATCTGGTCCTCGAAGTTGAGCAAAATAGTAAAGATGTTGAGCTTCCAAAATATCTTGAGAAAATTGGAAAGTAATTTTTGCAGATGATCAGTTTCTATCTTGAAATGCAAATGTAATTCTTATATTTTAGTCTCCAATCACATGATTTGTTCTTATTCAGATTACATTTTATCTTTTCATTGATAACTCAAAGAAATTTCTTACTAATCTTAAGTAAGGTGCTTATTGTAAAAATTACACAATTTCAAGTGAAATGCATACTGGCTTTTATCAACCATTCATAAAATAAAAACTTTTAGCTTAAGACTTATGATATTTTTTATAACTACTACAGTATTGAACAGTACAATCCTTAACGCTAATGTTTTTTGTTCGTTTTCAAAAATATTCAATTTGCAAAATTTTTGAGATTCTTTTTATGCATGCACACACAAAGACAAATTAATATTCAATCTCAGCATCTCAAGTTGAATCTGCTAATTTCAGTGAGTATGTTTATAATAAACTTCATATCAGAGAAGATTGAAATTTCTGATATTAATGAACATTAAAACATAATTGTAGCTCAATTATATATTCAAAAGACTAGCTAGAACTGTAAATAAGCTGGAAGTAAAATGAAAACAAAATGTACCTGGATTTACTGTAATAACAGTTCTTGATGTGGCAGTTGATATCATATTATTTCTGAATTCATCAAAAGTAATTCTCACATCATTGATAAAGAGAACTGTGTAACAAAAAAACGGACATATTTTTTTCAACCGAAGATTAGGAAAATGCTTTGGACAATGAAACTTGACTTAACAGGGAAAATGATTAGAAGTATCAATTCTTTAAACTCACTTAATTGAAAAAATAAGTTACAAATTTTTCTTCATATTCATTGGTATGAAAAGAATCAATGAAAGAAAAATTTGACCTCGAAAGAATGATTTCTAAAATGAATTCTCTAATTTAGAAAATTATATTCCAGTTAGGAATGGAAACAAAAAAAAATGTCTAACTTTTGATAAGAACTTTGTAATTGTTGCCATTCATCAGCAACAAAAATTTTTCTAATACAAAATACACTTCCTCTTAACAAGAAACCTAACACTAATCCACTAATCTTGTGAGCAGATATACCAGCAATTCTAAATGAGTGGCACGCAACCCACAGGGAGGCTATTTGATTTCAGGTGTGAATGAAAAGCATCTCTTGGCACAAAATTGGGTCATGTTAAGGCTCAACTGATTAATTTCTAATCATACAATTCTATTAATACTAATTTTACTACATTTTTGTAAATTACAGAATATAACATTATATCAATATACCTTTTAAAGAATAAATTTGTCTTATTATAGCAATTTTTTGAGTTGTAGAGGTGGGGCATTGAGCCTAAAAGGTTAGATTAAATATATATATAAAATTTGCATAAAAGACTTCACTTCCATTATTCAAAATACAGAACTCTAGTTACAAAATGGGAATTACAAGAATCTGAAAGATCAGGCTATTTTTCAACTGGAAAAATTTTAAATGATTACCTTTTGATCAACTGGTTCTTTAATGTATTTATTCTTTGATTATAAATTTCCCACCAGTCAAATTGGCTACAAGTTTTTCTCTCTTTTCTTGTCTGTCTGTACGTGTGTGTGTGTGTGTGTGTGTGTCTCCAGGCATTCCTGGTCATATTTGGGGGGCTAAAACTTTGTAAATTTGCATGAGTAACCATGAGGCACCATCTAAAAACATTTTTTTTTGTTTTTTCCTGAAAGTGCTTCTTTGATCTTTATGGTCATTTTGGACCAACAATGCCTGAATCTTGAACTGGTATTTTTAAAAGATAATTTTAGATAAAAAAGGTCGATAATTTTAGATAATAATTTTTAGATAATTAGGTGTGGCACATGCGCTGGCTATGGTGATTCATTTATGCAAAGTACAGATATTATTCTATACTTTGAACAACTTTGTTCAGTTTTCTGTTACAATCAAACATCAATATCATTTTCATGTGATACAATGTGTCATTGGAAATTTGGAAAACTGACAAACTAGTTAACAGTTAAACTAATTAATTAGCTGAGAAATTATTTTAAAAAAGTATGAACATAATATATTATCAATATATTTATAATGATGAATATAATTATCAACTACAACATTATTTTAGCCAACTAATCTTATTGTGCACTCAATAATTTGCTTTGTGCACTGGTTATAGAGAGTGTGTGCGCATGCACAGTCACACAGAGTTTTGAGGGAACTATAGGGATAAGGTATAAGTAAAGCAAAATGGTTGATTAATTTGTATAGGTATGGGGTTAATATCTAGAATGTCTTTTCTGTTATTGTCTCTTGGATCTAAATTGAGAATCTAATTTGTTGGAGAACGAATTCAAATGAATCTTCCAAATACTTGAATTAAGATTGGATTAAGAAATTGAAACAACAAAAAGAAGCAATCAAAATTGAGTGTTACCTGTTTGGTACGGTATCCATGTTAATGCCTCATTAATTATTTGTTCTTCCCAGCTGAAACAAAAACAAGTCTGGTTAGTCACCCAATAGAAACTGTCACATGACCACAGTGTTTTTGCTGCATGGGGATGATTAATTAAAAAATTGTAAAAAAGGGGAATAGATGAGTAAGTTACTTTTCTCATATTTTGTTGGGCAGTGATGACTAAAAAAAGTCTGAATTTTCAAAAAACAAGCATGAATGCCCCCTGATACATACTAAGGGATAAACTTATGATACAAATTGAACCTCCCTCTAAAAACCTATTTCGGGAGGAAATTTTGACAAAATAAAAAAAAGTTTTTCATAGACATAATAAAGAGTAAATGCTGGAATTTTATACAACCTGTGTGTACAATACATAGCCAGACAGACAGCCAACCTGAAAACTGAAGTTTTAGTGACAGTTTTGCTTGGTGGTCCCTAATAACTTGTCTTTTGTAAAAGTGATAGATGACTGGATGAAGTACAATGCAGTAAAAGCTCTTTACTACAATTTCAATTTTAAAAGAAGAATCAAAGACATAAACCTCTTTCTCTCAGTGGTCAGTCTCATCATTATCAGTCTCTTAATGTCCATCATTGGAAATAGACCTCCCTAAGGATTTGCCACATCTCTCTATTGTGGGCATTGTGGAGCCAATACTTTCTGAATTTGTCTAGTTTGTCTATCCATTTTGTATTCTGCTGGCCTCAGTTGTGCTTGTGATCTCCGGGGATCCATGTTGTGAGTAATGATATCCATCAGTTGTCTGCCATTCTTGCAACATGACCAGCCCATTGCCATTTGAGTTTTCTAATGGATTCTATGATGTCTTGGACTCCTGTTTTCTCCCTGATATACTGTGCTGTCTTCTGATCTCTCCATGTGAGGTTGAGCATGATTCTTTCATGTGCACATTGCATACTTCTAAGAATACGAGTCTTGTTGCCAAATTCACAATGCTCTTATTTTAAAGGTATTTGGAGTAATTTTTTAATACACTTCCCTTATTTTGTGAATGATACTTTTGTCCCTTGATGGTGGAACATCCCATCAAAGCTCTACCACTTAGCCATGGGCCGGTTGAAACAAAATTCATAGGGGGGGGAGGGGGCTGTGATCAAAGTGGAAAACCTATTTTAGACCATTCTCCTTACATTGCTGAGAAACCTATCTTGTGAAAAGAGCACATTTAACTGATGGATTTTATTTAGATATCAAATGAATGAAGTTGCTGAGGGAATTTTTGCAAATAGACCATCACAATCTGTCAGAAATTAATGTATTTTTTCAGGTTATCCACAGAATTTTTCTTTTATTAATCATATTGGCTATAAAATTATCATTTTCAAAAATTAGAAAGGAATTGACCGTAAAAAGCAAAAATTGTTTTCTTCTTTGAATTGTTCTTCTGTGGTCTATGTTTGCATGTCTTTATGTGCTACATTTATTTTCTTTCTCAAATCACTGTTCGTAAATTGTCCAAAAATCTGTTTTCTACTTCTCAATTGATCAATTGGATGTTCTTATGGTCGTTGAATTGAAAACAAAATTGACATTACTGAAATCAAAGATAAATTGTGTATTTCCCAAAAAACCATGCTGGTTTTTCTTTGTTTCATCAAACTGAAATCACAATAGGTCTATTATACACCTTATATCAACGAACTAGCAAGATATAATTGAAGGGGATAATTGGTTTATTGACTCTTTCTGTAATCTTACAACTGACTTTTTGCAGCATTTTTCAAAAACAGGAGGAAACAGCAAATCATAGGGGGGGGGTAGGCTCCCCTGGTTCCAACAGACCCAAGATAGATGCATGGATACAAAGAGTATTTTTTTAAGTGATTGAAATGATGTACAGTTAATTTTGCTGGAATAGAACTCTATAGGTCCATGGATTTTGGTCTCTAAAAGCAGTTGTTTCTTTAAATGGGTTTGAATAGGAAAGACATAATAATCCATACGTTTGATTTCTGCACTATTGATCTTATTAAGCAGCTATTCCTTGGAATCAATGTTTTACTCAACCAGGATACACTGTAATTGTTTTAGATCAGTACAACATTATTTTTATATAAAAATTCTTATGTGAAAACAAGATGAAGAAGCATTTGATTCACCTTAGTGGCCAATCAAATACTTGTAAAATGAAATCCATCAGTCTATAGAGACCTTGAAAAAACAGGTAAATAACAAATGTAGAAAAAAGTGTAAAAAGATCATAAAAAGACACTTATATGACAAAATTTAAGTTGAATAGCTGTTTGCTCACTGTCGAGGGGTAATTAGCTTGAACAGAAGTTGCAATAAAAAGCAACTAATAAATTAAAAAGTAGGTAAAGAATAGTCGTGAAATAAAAATAAAAATGATGATTCATAATACTTCATGTAAGAAAATGAATAAAAAGATGTATTAAAAAACTGAAACTACCAGAATATAAACAAACATGACCACCGATTCAAGTGAAGGATGGGTTTAAGGGGGAATCTTGAACTTAACCTTCTGGTTGAGTTAAAGTTGCTCAATTCACAAGGCAGGTAGGCGTATATAACAAAGTGAAAAGAAGAAAAAAGCAGCTCAAATCTTTTCAAGTTATTTGATAATTTCACTTACAGAACCAAAGAAAATAATGGGCAGGTTTCATCAAAGAGTTTCAATTCACATCGCTTCATTTGCTTTCCTGTCTTTGTAGTTATGTCTTTTACTGGACTCATCTGAATGTAAAAAAATGTATGGCATAAAACATTTAATTGGTAAATGAACATGATTAAAACATCAATTATTTGTAGTATTTCATAGTGAATATTATTCAAGATTTATATTTAGAAATGTGGTTGTACACATAAGATGCATAATAACTTCTAGAGTATTTTTAAACATGTATCTTGGATGCCATTATTATAAATATTATAGAATAATATTAATAGTGCTTTCTAAGAAAATTTTTATGGATAGCTTTCCTGGGTCACATCTGCTAAATACAAAGATCTTTGTTTTTCTAGTTTCTTATACTTGCTTGATATAATTATATGTACCAATATGTAACTATAGGACCCGGTTTCCCATCTCATCAGTGGTTAAAAGAAAATGGATCGCGCAATTGAAAGTATAACTGCAAAAAAACGAATAGCATTGAATGTGATTGTAACTGACATATATTGATAACACACATCACACATATAAAGACATGTTATGTTCATACGTGTATGTGTGTAAA
The DNA here is from genome assembly GCA_963457665.1 of Thysanoteuthis rhombus. Lineage (NCBI taxonomy): Eukaryota > Metazoa > Mollusca > Cephalopoda > Oegopsida > Thysanoteuthidae > Thysanoteuthis > Thysanoteuthis major. The sequence continues at coordinate 50,797,889 of OY735222.1, read as the reverse complement.
TAGATGGACGAAGCAAACTTTAGCACAAGGTCATATTTGTGGAGCACTTAGCTTGCAAGATCATGTGCTCTTATGTGAATAACTGACAAACAGAAAGTATATGAGATATATATCAAACTAGATATATTGATAAAAGCCATATATACAAATAAGTATGTTTATTTGTGTAATTGATAGTATAGTTGTACTTCTGTTTTGCCTGAGTTCTATTAAAACTTTAAAGTTACAATGGATTGGTCAATGAGATTAACAGAGCTATAAATAAGTAAAAGAGTTGTAAAAAAAATTTAATAGTCTATTGTCATAACAATAGATATTACATAAAAATTTCATTGACTCAAAGGAATGCAGTATGAGCAATTAAATGGAAAAGTCATTGAGTAAGTGAGTTTCTGTCTATCTCCTAACTCTAGCTAATTTTATGACTTCCACACAAAGAGGTAGGAAGCACAGTCGCTAAATTGTTGGAGACATTTCTGACCAAAAACTCACAAAAATGATCAAATGCATTAATAATAATAATGATGATTGTTAACAAAACATCATAATTTTCTCAGCACCAAAAAGAAAAAGAAAATTGTTAAGTATTCTATTACATCAAAATCAAAATTGCTCAAAATTCAAACAAGGCCAAACCAAAAGTTTCATGGACAAATGCTTTTCAAAAAGGCCAGATTTGTCAAATTCAACTTTGTTTTGTGATGAAATAATTTATACTTATAATAAAATAAGTTTCTTCCTAAGACTTTTTATTCATACCGCAGGATACTAGTGGTGACTTTTCTTACATGACATTTTGTCTCAATACTTTTTGTCTGTCCATCCTTTAAAACAGTTTGAGTATATTGAGAAAACTTGAATTATTGAAAATAAATTTATCAATAATAGCTTTATGTTCCATATGAAAATAACCCTGTCATTTTTTTATGGGTATATGATAATATTTTTATAAATTGTATACACACATATATATTTAGAAAAAATCAGTAATAATGAATTAATAATTGTCAATGACTAAGAAATGATTTGATATCAATATATTTATCAATACTTTTGACTGTTATCCCAACATTTTTATCAACTCAATAAAGTTATTGCTGTACAAATGGGAATTTATGACCAATAACTACTAAGTGATGATTTGAAAAGATACTACAGAAGGTTTCCCCCATCATAATGTGGTTCATCATAGCATGATTCACATTATAATAAAGGTGGATAGTGGACCCAAAATTTGGCTCCAAACTAGCTTAATCTTGCATAAAAATAGCTAAAGCTTGGTTATAATGCAGTTGGCTTTCTTGGACCCCAACATCCATTTTATAATGGTGGGTATTTGAAATATTTGTAGGGAAAAACAATAACAAATGTCAAGAGAAAATCATGAATATCAATTAAACAGCCTTTCTTGAATACTTATGCGTAATTAATATATTTTATGCAATTTAATTTCAATAATCCCAAAAATCAAAACACATAAGGGATCTTCAATCAAGCCAATATTCTAATAAATTTACTTAGCAGATGGGGTTAATGTTGAATTTTGTCCTTGAATAGAACAATTGGATACTGATGAGGATATTTTAGGTCAGACAACTTTTCTCTTGAGATTTTTGTGTAAGAAAGATTAAATATTACTGCAAGAATGACCAAACTTTAGAGACAAAAGAGCAATTAGGGTAAAGCTTGAATTTTGGTGAAAAAAAGACTTTATTTTTGTTGTTACTTTTCATTTTTTTTCTTCTTATTAGATTAGATGACATATGTCTGCGATGAGTACATAAAGTGTCCCAAAATCACACTTTGGCCATCTGAGCATTAAGGGGAAAGGTTAGATGATACCAACTCACCCAAACTCTTCACAGCCTGCCTCAAGATGATCTTCAGAAGACTAGATTGGGAGAATAAAGGAATCAAGATGGACGGCGAATATCTGAGCAACCTCAGATTTGCAAATGACATTGCCCTTTTCACAGAGAACCTACACAACCTCCAACTAATGCTCGATGAACTAAATGAAGAAAGTAAGAAAGTCAGCCAACACATGAACTTCAGCAAGATGAAGATCATGTGCAACAACCATGATGGAAATAAGAACGCTAAGATTAAAATCGAGGACACAGAACTGAAGAAAGTAGACCACTATATCTACCAAGGACAACAAATCTCCATGAGACCCCCAAAAGAAGAAGACATCAAGTGAATAATCACCCTAGGATGGCAAGCCTTTGGCAGAGTAAGCTCAACCCTCAAAAGCAAGAAGGTCTCATTAATTCTAAAAAAGAAGGATATACAACCAACGCATCCTCCCAATAGTCACTTATGGAGTTGAAACATGGAACCTAACCAAGAGACAGATCCTCAAATTGAGAACCATGCAACGTGCACAAGAAAGAATTATGCTCAACTTCTCATGGAGAGACCACATGATAGCACAATACATCCAGGAGAAGACAGGAGTCATAGAATCCATTAAAAAACTCAAATGGCAATGGCCTGGCTATGTCGTAAGAATGGCAGACAACGGATGGACGTTGCAACTCACGTTATAGATCTCCTGAAATGACATACGCAACCGGCATAGTATTAGATGGAGAGACGAGGTAGACAAATTTAGAAAGGCTCCACAATGTCAAATAGAGACGTCAGGTAAAGAAGTGTATCGAATCCTGAGGAAGGTCTATGTCCAACAAATGTTAAGAGATTGATGATATATATGCATAAGAGAAAATATGTAACAAACATGTGTACATATCTCAAAGTATTAAGTCAATCTTAGTTAAAAAAAATGCTAAATACCATTAGTAGAGCAGTTATATAATAATGAGATTTTCAGTTGAACCCTCTTTTAAAAATCCTCTTCAAGTGAAATTGAATGTACAATCTATAATGAGCCATTGAAAAAAATCTTTATTCATTTTATATATACAAAAAATCTTTACTCATTTCATACATATATGTGGGTGTGTGTGTGTGACACTGCATGTCGAATCAGATATTTAGTACCATTTAGGGTGATTTTAGGGTGATCTTGTCCCAACTTTTGTTTATATTGCTTTTTCTAGCTTTTAATGCAAGCATCTGTTGCTTGCCAGTTTGGTCCACAGTTCAAGCCCTTTTCAAGCTCTCCCCTATTCTGATAGCTCCTACAAACCTCTCCATGTTCTTCTTCTTTTTCTCTTGTCTCAAATTTTTGTTTATTTTTTTTAAAGATCTGCTCTGTAGGTTTCATCTTCTTTAGTGTTTATTAGCATGTTTCCCCTCTTTTTAATTAGTATTAGAGGTGTCAATAAGTATTTTCCTTGTGTTATTGTTTTCACTTGTTTCTCTGCTGATTCTTTGATTATGTTTACCAGATTTCAACTCTTTTCCTCTATGCTACTTTCATTATTCCACAGGACCTTGAATTTGTTCACTATTGCTACCCGGAAATTGGTGATTCCATCTATTTTACAGGGGCATGTTTTCTTTTTATGGATCATTTTCTTCTCTTCTGTGAAATTTGATTCTACTTGCTACCAATCTATGGTCACTTCCTATACTTACTATATTGATAAGAACAACGTCTTTGATGTTGATAGTTCTATTGGCTATTATGAAGTCAATGTCATTTTTTGTTATTCCATTTGAGCTCTTCCGAGTCCATTTGCAACATTCCTTGGGGGGGGGGATATTTATTATCTTCATCCTACATCACTCTAAGAAATTTACTAGCATGTCTCCTCTCTCATTTCTCTGTTCCACCCTAAATTCTCTAACACTTGATTTCCCATCTTTCCTTTTCCCTACTTAAACATTGAATTCTCCCAATAGTATTGAGTAATTTATTATCTCCCTATCCATTACCCTTACTGATGTCATGAAACTCTTCAATCTCCTGGTAAAACCTTTTCAAAGTTGATGTGTAGACCTGAATTACTTTTGCTGTGTATCTTTTGCTTAATTCAACCATTATTCAAGCTATGCTGTCATAACTGTAATCCTCCCTCCCTTCATAATAGAATAGATAATTACTTACCTTCAAGTCGTAAATGGTTTTCTCCTTTTTGGTGAGTTTACTAATACCTTTATTGCACCAGGTGGTAGTTTTTAAAAATCTCATAGAAATTTGAATATCTATGAATTTTCTCGTGAAGAATAACTTGTTAAATTATGTAGAAGTCATTAAAATTAAAAATGATTTATCAATAAAATGATTGGAGGTTAAAGTTTTACCTTTTTAATTGCTACTAATAAATTGACATGTTCCCCATGAAGAGCCTGTCCATTGATATTGATATCCTCCAGAGTGTAATAGTCACTGGGAGGTTTGATGGGAAGGTGACTGTAGGAAAGGTACTGATCTCTGTCAGATCCTGTATACAGGGTTATGTGGCCGTTCTCACTAATATTCAAAGTAAATGGACTGAAAGAAAAGAAAGAATTATAGAAAGAAAGATATCATATGAATTGGACATTTGGTACCTCAACATCAACATAATCATGAAAAGAGAGAAAGACTGTCAAACAAAAGTTGAATGAATAGAAATGTGAATAGACAGACTTACTGTCAGAAAGACACAATCAGTTCATTTCATTAGGCAAATTAATATCTATTTTTTCTGAGGCTGATGTAGGAGATGTGATTATATATATATATATATATATATATATGAATAATTTATAAGCTATTTTTTATAGATTTAATTACCAAGATATTGAGTGCTATACATGGGGTTGAAGGTTTGATTTAGGCTTTCATTCAGTGACCTCACCATCAGAATGGGACCCAGTGTAAACAAGCACCCTAGGCTGGTCTCTGCCAGTTGGTGAAATGTGATGCTGGACAGGCTGTAGTTGACAGGTTACTGTATCTCAGCTTCAAGTTGCCCCTACCTCATCCACGTTGTTTCCAGATCTGAGGGAGTACAGCTGTTGGTTAAAAGATTCTGCGGTGTTGGAACTAAGATCCCCCGAGGTGTCACAAAATGAAAAGAAACAATTGACATCGGGTGTAAATATGCAACAAGATTTATTATTAGAGGATGACTGGTTGAAATATAGGCCAATGCGGGTGAGGACAATATGGAATGACTATCTATCTTTTGGGTTATCTACTGGATATTTCTTGGTATGTTTATTTATATAGCTTTAACAAAACTCTTGAGTTGAAACTATAAGTCTTTCAGGGTATCCATTTAATGTCTCTTGGTATATCTATTTGTATAGTTTCACCAAAGATATAATCATCTGGGGTCAGGGTCATTTGTGGTGACAAGGAACATGGAATTCTATACAGTGTCCCAGCAGCTTCTCTGCATCCTCTCTTCTGCTAATCAAAAAGCAGCTGACATATGATGGTCGGCTTTCATTGCGTGTGGGGCAGATGGCTGAAGGGTTTATAATTTATGATCAGCTGGTAAATATCAAAATTTTGCTGACCTAAGCAATCTTCATTCCGTCCTCTCCAAATTTAGGGATCTATAATCTTCTTTTGGAAATATTCGTAGCCGATAAGCGGTGCCAGATCCTCTGTCAATTAATTTACCTGCTGGGAAACTAAAGGCATTTTCCTAAGCTAAGGATTTTCAAACCTCTCAAATAAAGGCATTTAATCATACATTTGTATTCTGTCCAAGCCTCAGTCATCCTGGATTCAGTATTAATTGCTTTACTGTTTTAGATTTTTATCAGTTCCTTATCCACCTGGTTCCTCTTGGAGCCCCCCTTGTGTAACTGTTCTGATATGTAAGTACACTCAACCATGTAAGGTTATCTTATTTCCACTTTCAGATTTTTCTAATTAACCCTTTATTTTCATAGTGTCATTTTTCTGATTAACCCTTCATCTTTATAGTGCTAACCCAGTCATTAATCAGGGCATACACACACACACACACACACACACACACACACATATATATTTATATATATATATATATATATATATATATATATATATATATATATATATATATATATATATATATATATATATATATATATATATATATATATATATATATATATATATATATATATATATATATATATATATATATATATATATATGTATATATATATATATATATATATATATATATATATATCCACAATGCATAGCCCCTGGCAGTGGACTCTGGTTCCACATGGTACATTTTAATTCACACTAACACAACGCACACCATTGATGATGGGAGAAATCCCGAAACATGTATGGACTATTGACATATAAGGATTAATAAACCTTACCACCAAAAACTTCACTCCCGAGTCTGTCTCACTCTCTAAAGTACACATTATATATATATATATATATATATATATATATATAAATATATGATCAGAAGATAAAATAGCAAATTATGATGAAATGATAGAGATATCTCTTGAATTCTATTTAATCACTGTCCCATAAAGCAGCAATATGTTGGTGACTAGAATTAAGGTGTATAAAACAAATACCTTGGTGACCAGGGTCTGAATTTTTCATCAAAAGAATTGGCAGCCATGACCATTGCATTATGGATTTCAACTGAAATCAAAATGTAATATTATTAGAATGGACTTGATTTGTAATCAAGTTCAAATTTTGTAGATGATTCATACAAATAAACATAATTTTCTCAAATTGGTGTCATCAGGTTCAATACAGTGGTGGGACTATGGAATTGATTACCAGAATATGTAGTATCATCATGTAGATGTAAATGATTTTGAAAAGAATTATGACCTTAATCACAACACTGCAAATTTTTAAAGCTGTAGATATTGCATAAATATGAGTGTTATGATGTGTGCTTGTACGTACAATTTGTATGCTTTTTTCCTTCTGAAACAAATGTTCTAAATGTTCTAATTAAAAATATCAGTATTATTATCTATTCACCAAATATTTTGCAAAAATAAAACACTTTCCTTGATCAGTCACAAATTCTATGTGAATCTTATAAGATGAACATAAAATCATGATAAGATTTCTGTGGTCTTGTTGATTTTTTTACAAATAAGAAATAACAAAAGAAAACCTCACCAACTTCTCCAATCTTGAAACTTGCAGATAAGTTATTTATAACAGCTTTCTCTCCCCAGCATGTGCAATTGATGAACCAGTCAATAGAATCACGCAGGGTTAATCCTATACAATATCTTTCTTTAGCTGGAGCTGTCAAAAATAACATTGAAAAATTAATGATAATCGAATAAAACTAAAATAGATATTTCAGTAAAAAGTATGTTGTGGCTGAGTATCATGATTGGAACACTTAAAATATCAAGGATGTTCTAGAAACAAAAAAAAATCAGAGCAAAAGGTGAAGCTGGAAACTTTTAGGTATAGATGAACCCTTGCTGATATTCTTGAGACATTCTGCATCATCTCAGGACATCACATTCTTAGGAAGTCAACACTTTGCATAGTATACCAAAACAAGTCCATACTATAACCAACATTTGACAAAGAATTATGGGGACATAGCTGCAAACTGCAAGTGCTGGAAGTGAAAGGACCATACTTTATGGATGCCAGAGTGATCATATTGTGGAACAAACTCAACCAAACAACTGTTACATCAAAAAACTTAATTGCCTTCAAATATGCCCCTAGAAAGGTTACAGAAAAATTCAACTATCTTCTCTTAAACTAAAAGAAAAAATATTCATAACAAACAAAATCTACAGATACTCATAAATATCTGTCTACTAAAGTACCTACTTGGCCAAGGTTGTGATTCAAATTAATTCAAACACTCAAGACTTTTTCTGAAGATTATTCAAGTATAAAAGGTTTCTTTTTTTTTTCTTTTTGGGTCTCAATCAGTAGGACTTATCAACCCGACAGACTGTAGTAAATGGAGACTTGCCATCAAGCCAGATATCCAGATGAATGAGAAAAGTAGTGAGTAGCCTGGAAGGAACTGCAGAGAGAATCTAGACAGTAGAAGGCAGTGACAGAACCTACATAGCCAGGTGCAGACTGCACCTGCAAAACCAGCAAAAGCTGTACCAGGATTTGTCACTCAAGTATTGGCTAAGGCTAATCCTTGATACACACTCCATTGTCTTCCAAGACAGAAGGAGACCAACAAAACCTCATAGAAATTAAACACAAAATATTTGCATAGTATTATCCTTTCACTGGATGACGCACAAGACCATTTTTATTGAGGAATTCTCCTTGCATCACAGCACATGGGGAAGAGGATGAAAATTATTCTGTTCCCACAGCACTTGCCTTTTGGTATGGCTCAGGCATTGCGGATTAACCCTGACTCTACCTCTCTTGATATAATAGTCTGGGAGAACAGACCCTTGGTACTAAACAGTGAAGTGTAGTAGAGCTTAGTGGGTCTAAATCAATGGATAGGAATTGAACCAAGTTAGGCATCTACCTATGGCATAACATTTGATTTCAATAAAGAGCATATAAAATTTATCATGTTCAGTTTAAAGGCTTTGCATTATTTTCACATTAAAATCAATTTAAGTAAGACAGCATTTATCATTCATCAAAGGTATTAAAAGGCAATCTTTTCTATGTGAAAATCTTCATTTATTGACAGTAATTTAAAACTTTGTTGAAGTGCCCTATAAAAGAAAACGATAAATGTTAAAATCTTGATGGCTGTCAATTCAGAATAAATCTTTTTTATGAACATTTTCCCTTCACCATTTAGGGTTCTAACTTTTGTTCTCCAGTGAAAGGTTTTGGTAGATATGTTGCTATTACTATATTAGAAAATATTTTACTCACTTTTCTTTGTGATAACAGATCTTGGTGACTCTCTCATCAGAATGACTCCAACCATCTGAAGAATGATAGACATTTCAAGAAATAGCATTAAGCTTCTAAACAGAATATTGTGTAGCATTGTGTTCAGAACAAAAGTATTTCAACATGGAGTCAGTAAAACAATGTCTTTAATGTAATGTTTATTATAGGAGCAATCCCAAAATTCTCTCATACATGCATTTTTATTTTTATAAACTTTCAACAATCTATCTTATAAGCAACATATCAAGCTGTATTTCTCACTTTGAAAATAAACATTTTTTGCTGGGGAGATGACTATGGAATGCAAACAAAAGTAGTCTCCCTTATTCATTCATTTGCAAATGTGTAAATTTCTAGGTTCATTCTGATTACATCAGATTGCACTAATTTTCTTGACTTGAGAGGCCTTTATTTTAAGATATATAATCCAAACAAGAGGAATGCATTGGCATCCTAATGAGGAAAAGGGAGAGTGGGAACTAACAAGGGCTGTAGAATACAGAGAAATAATTGGTTTATATGCATGTAAGTAAGAAGCATAATACATATATATATATCGATTACAGACATTGATCATTTGAAGTAACATGACATCAATAAAGTGTTGTTGGGTTGGGGTTGACTTCTAAAATTACCCCTCAGATAAAATGCCAGTTTTGATGATTTTTCATAAATTTTTATGCTTATGATAATCATCAGCCATGTCACAGGTCATAGACCAGTAATAAGGAACTATTTCAAGATATAAGATGATGTATTTAAAACTTACACTGATCGTGATTCCTTGTTGTAGATTCTGTATAACAGACTGTGTGTTGCCAACAATATTTTTTTGTGCAGGCATTTTGTAGAGAGAGTGTTTTTCATTCCATGCTGGAACATTGTCATCATTTTCTAATAACATATCATCAAACCTTCCAGACCAAGCCATTTTAGCCTAGAACTATAAAAAAAAATACACAGTATTTTTACAATATTGAACCTGTGACTGATAGGTACTTCAATGTAGCGTTGCTGTAACCATTGAGCTAAACAGCTGCTGTTGATGCAAAGGCCCAAATAACTGTTCTAACTCCAAATTCTCATTTTTTGTTTATTCACAGTTTATATCTGCTCTTTTTGTTTCTTTCAACGCAGATTATAATGTTATCAAGAAATGGATATGAAATCTGATAGAATGATCATGTTATATCATACTGAACTCCATTTGAAAGGATCTCCAGTTATCACAAAGTGAATGTATCATTTGGCCAAGACAATGCAAATATACGTATACATGTATATGTATAAATATATATATACATATATATACACATACATACATACATATATATATATATATATATATATATGTATACAAATATGAATGTATATTTATATATGTGTATATATGCATGTGTATATATTTGTATATATATTTATATACACTTATACATATGAATATATACACACACACACACACACATACATACATATACATATAAATACATATATATATAAATACATATATACATGTATACATATGCATGAATACATATATGTATGTATATATTTGAAAATTTATTTGAAATGACCTCCTATTGTTACACAGAGTCAATGAGTCTATCAGCCTAGACAGCATAAAAAGAAATAAGGGACTGCTGCAATTTAAAATAGAGTTTCAAATAATATAACGCATTCCTGAATATACTGTTGGATTATAAATCTATTTTTCAATAATACATACACACACACACACACACACACACACACACATATATATATATATATATATATATATATACATATATATATATATATATATACATATATATATATATATATATATATATATATATATATATATATATATATATATATATATATATATATATATATATATATATGTAGTGTATTCAGGCAGCAGGACTTTTATACATGTTTCATTAAACAGTATTAACATTTTTTTGAAACATATATACAATCACGGCAGCTCATTTATCAGGCTACATAAAGACTCGGACCCCTTCCAGCTCCTGAAAGGAGTAAGACAAGGTGATACCAGCTCACCTAAACTCTTCACAGCCTGCCTCGAGATGATCTTCAGAAGGCTAGACTGGGAGAATAAAGGAATTAAAATAGACGGCGAGTATCTCAGCAACCTCAGATTTGCAGATGACATAGCCCTTTTCGCAGAGAACCTACACGACCTCCAACTAATGATAGATGAACTAAATGAAGAGAGCAAGAAAGTCGGCCTACACATGAACTTCAGCAAGACGAAGATCATGTGCAACAACGAACATTGGAGATAAAAACACTAAGATCGAAATCGAGGACACAGAACTGGAGAAAGTAGACCACTACATCTACCTAGGGCAACGAATCTCCATGAGACCCTCAAAAGAAGAAGAAATCAAGCGAAGAATCACACTAGGATGGCAAGCCTTTGGCAGAGCTAGCTCAACCTTCAAAAATAATAAGATCCCATTAATCCTAAAGAGAAGGGTGTATAACCAATGCATCCTCCCAATAGTCACTTATGGAGCTGAAACATGGAACTTAACCAAGAGACAGACCCGTAAGCTGAGAACTATGCAACGTGCACATGAAAGAATAATGCTGGGCCTCACATGGAGAGACCACAAAACAGCTCAGTACATCTGGGAAAAGACAAGAGTTAGAGACATCATAGAATCCATAAAAAATCTCAAATGGCGGTGGGCTGGCCATGTTGCAAGAATGGCAGACAATCGATGGACATCACGACTCACAACATGGATTCCCCGAGACCACATGTGCAACCGAGGCCGGCAAAATGTTAGATGGAGAGACGAGCTAGACAAATTCAGGAAGTACTGGCTCCGTGACGCCCATGATAGAGAAGTGTGGTAAATCCTGGGGAAGGGCTATGTCCAACGACGGACGCTAAAAGACTGATGATGATGATGATGATGATGATGATGATGATGAGCTTCTAGTAAGCTTCTTCACTTTTCAGTTTTGTCCTCCATTGCTGGTTTCAAGGAGTGTATGAATTTTCCAAAATTCATGTTGTATGTGTCATTTTCATTCATGCTAGTATTTCTGACCATGACAGGTCTTCCTCAAGGTTTGTTTTAAGTAGCTGAGTTGTTAGTTCCAGTTTTCAAATTATCATCTATGGTTACCTATGTCACCAATGTACTGAAATATGGTTGTATTTGATTTATTAATGAAAGTTATATTATTGAAGTGTAATGAGGTATGTGCTGTTGTATTGTTTTTATAGGCATTTTAAGATGTTGACACCAATTTCATAAGAGATTTTGTTTATTTAGGGTTGTTTGGATTTGATTAGAATAGCGTCCATTACTTGCAGTCATTTTATATTATGTGTGTTTTTAAGGATTGTTGTGTTTTCCATGAGTATTTTGCATATATTGGAGGAGGAGCAATTGTGTTTTTGCTTTAAATGTTGGCAAATGGAGCTAGTGTTTGATAGGTGGCATGTTAGTCTTCTTGACAGTGTTGTGGTTGTATATCCAATATATATGGTATTGTCAGAGGTACGTTCTCCCAATAGGCATTCAAATTGGTACTCATCATAAGTTTTTTGTAGTGGATTTTTGGTGGGATAGAATTTATGGTAATAAGAATTTTTAAAGTTTTAAATTTTTTATACATAATTGTTAGTTTCAGATGTTTATTAAGATTGGTAGTAGATATGTATTGGCAGATTATATTGTGCATGGTTTATTGTCTTTTTGTTTTGGTGAGGACAGTTATTATTTTTGTTTAGAGTTGGTTTGATCTGTTCATCTACATAGTTAGGGAATCCATCATTGATAAGTGTTTGCTTAATATTTTCTAGGGCATTTTAGAATATTTTTTTTAGGAGGTCATTAGTTTTACACAGGACTTCATTTCAAACTACAGCAGCCACATTTTTTTAAATTGTTTATTTTTTCTAATGCTGTCTAGGCTGATTGACTCTGTGTAACAACGGGAGGTCATTTCTAATAGAGTTTCAAATAATATAATACATTCATAATATATACTCTAGTATAAATGTACTTATTGCAAACAAAAAATGCACTCCCTGAACAAAATTATTTTTTGAATTGATTCTCTACAACTTTTCATATTTCCTGCTTTTTAATGATTCTAAAACAATAAGGCAACAGAATTGGGTAAAACACTCAACCAAGACATCAGCAACAGTAGTAGTAGTGATATTACTATCAGCAGTTGCCTGCCTAGCTTTGCCAGCAGCAGCCTTTTTTGCGTTTGCATGTTTGCAGTATGCTCTCCTTCTATTTTTGTTTGCAATAGTATATCCAAAAACCAAGAAACAAAGAAAATGACATGGTCTATTACAATAAATGAGTGATGGGATTTGAACTGTACTGTAATTCAGGTCTTATGGATATCATTTATTTTGAGGCAGACATTGTCTTGAAAATTTATTCATATTCTGGAAAAGAAATCCACATGAACATTTTTTCAATTATAAGCATTTAAAATAAAATTATGGAAATAGAATAAAAACAACCAAATTCATTTTACTCACTGAGGAATAATAAAGATGATGATGATGATGATGATGATGATGATGATGATGATGATGATGATGATGATGATGATGATATTTACAACTGTAACTACTGTAACCACATGATAGAAACAATCTGAAGAGATATTGGATTCTACATTAGTATAAAATGAAATTTAAAGAAGAAAAAAGGAATTCCAAGTTATTGTCTCATTATGCCCCACCACAACTTTTTCCAATAAAAATTCAATTTTGAGGATAGATTTATAGTTATAATAAATCATCACACAAATTATAATATGAATTATTTCATAAAATATCTATTTTTATGAAATATAGAATAATTATTTCGACTGATGGTCATAAAATTATATTTATAGCAATTTTCTATTATTTTTTTAATCTGTGGACAACAAAAATATCATAATGTATGTATGTAGCAACTTCAAAAATTTGTATTAGTTAGAAATAAATCATGACGGAAAATTCCCCCAGAACTCTGACAAATAACAAGAAAAATATCAACATTACGACGAACTTGAATATAATTTTTCTTCCAAAATTCCGATGAATATTTACTTACAATTTATAAATCGTAAAATGTCGGTTATCTTCCGAGAAAATGATTGTCGTCTGCTTTGATGAATCTAAATTGATATTTATAAATTTATTTTTCGCATAATTAATTCATATTGAATGAATATTTCAGAATGTCCCACTGAAACATATATTTCAAAATCACAACTAGAGAAAAAAGAAAAAAAAAAATTGAATATAATTTCGTCGTCGTATCGAAATTATTACTGTACGTAGTTGAGAATTTTGAGAAAAAATATTTTTGAAAATATCCTTTCAAAATTAACATTTTCAAGAAATGAAATATCTTGTTAATATGTCCTTTTAAAGCAATTATTCATGATTTTTAATGATGATGCAGAAAATAAATTATTAGTTGTAATTACAATAAAGAAGTTTTTAATTGAACGTAAAAAAAAGATGGATCACACGAATTGAGAACTATCCAAAATCAGTTACCTCCCTTGAACTTTTCCATTTTTTTTTCTACGTATTAGTTAATGAATACGTCTACAATAAACTTCATTATTTAACAATATTGTTTGATATATTGAGATTTAAAGAGTTTGATGCTGATACAGATCCGGGAACTACCCTTCCTCTTCTCGAGCAAAGAATTATTGAATTTTTTTTAGATATCTGGATGAAGAAATTAAAAATGCAAATAATCCCTAGTAATCATAAATTAGCCTTGAAAACGAAATTTTATACTATAGTTTCCCATCATAAGTAAGACGTCTTCTGTGTAATTCTTTAAAACTTTTTTTTATTTATTGGTTTTGTGGTATATTTCTTTGACTATTTCTTTTTTTAATTCAGCGCTTTCCCCAATTCCAGTGCTAAAAAGCTACGGCTGAAATGTAAATTCAAAAATGCCGATTCACATATTACTTCTTTGTTTTTGATGTCTGATTTTTCCCCATGTTCATTTATAAAAATATCTTTTTCTGATTCGGATCTGCTGTTCAAAATTCTGCAGCTACCAATGCACTGACGAAAGGCTTGTTCAGTCGTAACTCCTTTATCTGTAGTTGAATTTAAACACAAAAATAAATAAGTACTAGCTTTAGATACAGAACCTTAAATGTAGAGACATAACTGTTCATAAAAGTCCTGAACACACGAGTACCAGCGCTCACTTAGCCCCGACTTTCTCAGTCAGTTAACCTCTCTTTCTATCTGTCTGTCTGTCTGTCTGCGTATCTCTCTCGTTATTTCACACGTCCTCTTCCTAGCTCAACGCGTATTCACACCTCTACTCCCGTAAATGAAATGGCAATGCATTTACTAAGTAACAGACACGATTATCTACAGTCTTTTGGCTTTCCTCACTTCAGGAAACGCATTTAGGTTAAACCCTTCATGTGCTTTCTGTGATTTAAATAGTCTTTCTGTCGTGTGTTGCCCTCAGTGACTATAAATTCAGGTGTAGCGCTTCGCCCCCAACTTGGCAGTAAGACATACGACTGATAACCCTGTATAATTCCTTTGTCTTCGAATTAAGATGTCTTATGATTTCAAAGCATTTCACTTATCTCTGCTTCATCAACTACGACAACTTGCACAGAGCTCCTATCTATCGGCTCGAGTGCTAAGATATATCTTTCTTTTCTACCTAGCAACCGATCTCTTCCCTTAATTACTTAGCAATCAGGCCTATTTTATCAACGATCGTATCAGTGTTCATAACGCTTACATGCCTTGTCTTTTTAGATTTCAATCTAATGCCTATACATGTCTTATTAGTTAACTAATCAAATGTACGTTCTATTTGTTTGTCTAGATATTTGTATTTATTTTGATTATGAACAATGTTTAATCTCCGTATCCAATATCCATACATGACTCGCATGGATTCTCCCACCCAACAAAGAACTGTCACACTCCCTATCGTGACGTCAGCATGTGGGGGTAAACTCAAGCACGAGGGACAGATTCCTTTGTGCTCAGCGACCACAACAATCTTCTCATTACAAAGAAGCAATAACTATAACTAATCTCTGTCACACAGTATTGGAATTATCAATCTAGAAGTTTTAAGATGAATCTAAAATCACAATAATCAATAACGAATAGACGGATAGAATTAATCGCCAAAGATTACCGAATTTCTCATCTTAGAAAAAAGTACAATTCCAAAACCGACAAAGTATATAGATAGGTGTGTGTGTGTGTATTTGTGTGTGTGTGTGTGTGTTGTATGCCAAATGATTGGTTATAGTTTTGTCTGTGAAATTTGTCTAAGTAGATAATTATTAAATGACTATAATAGAGTAACCTCCCTTATCTATTTACTTATTTTGCATATGCGTAAAATGCGTTAAAAAAACTCCAGATTCATTCTGATTGAATATAAAGAAGAAAATGCAGAGCATCATCAAGTAATTCATATTCATATTGTACCATGCAGTTCTACGTATAGTGTAATTGCAAAATTATTTAAATTCTGTCGTCATTTTTTACAACATGGGTAAACTTGAGATAGTTAATGTAATAACGCCTCGAACAGCCTCAATCTATCGTTGGTACAATATTTGCAAATGATAACCCCAAATAGAAAAACATTCTGTACTGAATATTGGCCAGTGGCCAAGATACTCTCCCTTTCTTTCCTACCCTGATATGTCAGCCAATTACACACGCACACACACGCACACACACACACACACACACACACACACACATTTATAAATATATATATATATCAATTCGGGCTAAAATCATGACGAAATGCGATTAACTAGCCAAACTTAAAATCACTTTCTCTCTCCCCCTCTCTTCCATTTACTTAACACACACACACACACACACAATTTTGATCTATTAATGTAGATTTGTCTATATTCGACTGATTAATCAGTCCCATCAACGAAAAGAAAAATGCAGCTACACTCTCAGTAGACATTATACAATGCCGAATTCAGAGGGTCGGTTATTTTTAAACTTTTACCATCACATCCTCAATAGTAGATGGACTTCGCAACAACGTCCTTCACATCTTCAACCAGTTTGGAATAGGGTATTGCAAATATGTGAAAAATAAATTTTGATATATTTTGTTTATCATGATCATATCGTGCAAAAAACTTGATCCTGTATCCTACTGGGCAAATTTGTATTTAGATTGACGTGAATAAATATTCATGCCGTCTTTAATTGGAACTGATATAAAACGAGCTCGTGCATTTCTGGTCTGTACATGTTTTAATGATGACTTAATGTTGATGGAGGAGAAATCGGAAAATCTTATCATGCTGAAGATCTTGAACAAAAGTGTGAACATAATGGAATACGAACAACTTTCCTAGATTTGGATATTAAAATCGAAAACAGAGTGTTTGTCTATAAATTGTTTGACAAACAAGATTCTTTCCTATTCCATATCGTACATATGCTTTCTAGAACAAGTAGTATTCCATATAGTTTATGGCGCTATATCATCAGTATATTTGAGTATAGTACGAACCACACTTAAAATTATTGATTTTATACCGAAAATTATTTCTTTAGCTAAGAATGATCAATCAATAATTTTTGACGCTTTGATAAAGCCACGATTAGACATTCTGGTCCCTTTAAAATGTATCAGTTTTACAGTAATGAAATGATAACGAAAATTGAATTGGTATTAATGATAGGAGTGTCAAGTAACCCAAGAAGAAGGATTTAATCCTCGTCTATGTGAGAGATTGATGAATTGACTAGAACCAGGGAAAGGGGAAACATTTGTCTCTGGTCCATTTGTGTGATTGATAGGTAGTTGGGCGGGGAGTGAGATTGAACGCGTAGTATCTTGTAACGAATGTCTGAAATATGTTAATGGAATGGGCCATATAGGTGTTACTGCCTGCTAGAATGCTATTTGGTTTCCTATCATCGTGTAAGACGTGAAAAATTGAGTCTAAGTGTAGTGATAAAAACTTTTGTCGAATTCTTCGATTGAATATGGCAGTTGAAAATCTACTCGAAGAAGTGACACGAAAAACGAGTCATGTCTGTTGTCATTTTTTTGATACCTCATCGTTCAATACGTTTTTTTGGTAACATACGTAAGCCCTTTGTTTCGAAAAGATTACATGGTGTGTATTATGAAAAAACATCCATATACAATATATTATAATACCATGTATAAAATAACAAACTACATGTATCATAACATAACCCTAAAATAATTTAAAAAAATAGGCAATTATCGCGTATTGTCTTTTGTGCTATCCGAACGGCGATGGATTGTTGAGAGACGAGGATTTTAGATCCTCGTGGGTAATGTGTAGTGCGCCGGCCCTGTAGCTGTGGGAGGAAGGATGCTGTATGAAGAGAATGGAATGCGCGCCAAGTACGAAGTTGGACGCGCATTGAAATAAAGTAGAATGAAGATATACACATATTTTTGGCCAGGGAAAAACGTACGTTTAATACAAGAATAAAGATGAGGTACATGTAAGTATAACATAGATACGATCGATCGTGAGAAGTAATGTTAGGAGAAGAAATAGCGAAAGGTGGGAGCTCTCTTGTCTTGATAGTGCTGGCGTCGGAATTGTAGCGGAGCTGTCTGAACGTGTGGATTCCATATGGTTGGATAGCTCCCAGATACGTGGAAACCGGGTTCAGAGAGCGAGCCTCACTGCCAAGAAAGTGAGTTAACTTGGGGGCTATTCTCAGACGCTGATAGACTCTCGACGAACAGACTATGAAAGACATAGAACATGGAATTTTATCCATGCGTGTTTCCCGAAGTGAGGATGGGGGTTAAAATCGGATCGACCAGTGGGTTGGCGAAATGATAACGATCTAAGCGAGATGGGAAGAGAGTGGAAGAGTAGCTGGTCGCGAGGGCCGGGGCCAGAGGCATGACCAGCTAGGGGTCCTGGCGCAAATGGGCATTGGACCAGGGAGAAAGAAAGAGAAAGAATGGTTTAAAGTTGTAAAGCTTTCTAGACTATATCAATGCTCTTCCATGGGAATAGAGCACTCTAGTGAATGGGGATTTAAGAAGATAAATAAATATATCGCTTATATTTAGCCTTACTGACCGTTCAGTTCCGTGGCCCAGCAGTAGGATACTGGTCTGAAGCGAAGGTTTCAATCCTGCCTCGTACTGGATGGGATAATGGGTTGTCTACAGCCACACCGAAGAGTTGTAATACAACGAAACAGCTGTTTGTGGATGACACAATAATATTTATATATACACATATGTATTCTTGTCTGAAGTTTGTTAGATGGGGTGCATTAATCATTTCGTATGATATGGTTGGACTAGTTTCTTCAGCTATGTGTTTATTTGTTCATAACATTTCGGTTGTGTACTTTTCGACCTTCACCGGATGTTCCTGGTTCTACAACGTGGAATCACTTCTCAGAGCTCATGCTCGATTGAACTGGACACGTCACAGCCTTTTTGTATATCCTGTACGCCAGAGTTGTGTTTTCGGTGTCACATTCCGAATAGCTTCCCTTGCATGGGATGACCAAGTTGTTCTTTTTGATGAGAGGTTCCCAGATACTATTGATATCGATGCTCGGTTGGCAGAGTGGTCCGACTGGATAGAGTATATTTGCCGCTTCCCCCAGTCGTTCATAAATTGTTCCCTCTATCTATAACTTTATTCTATAAGGGCCTGTGTCCACACCGTTACCTCCACATACGTGTTCTTCAATCTATGGAGCATGAGATGTAGATTCATCTTTAGCAGATCCAAAGTAAAACTTTATAGCTTCAGGGCCAGGTCAGATCATCACGTGTCATTGGTCACGTAGGTCAAAGGGTAAGATTATTTTCGAACCCCGTATCATACAGCTACCGTTTCTATTGTTTCTTTTATATACAACAGAGTGATGAAAATACTGACAAATCGTAAATGTGGAAAAAATCTTTTTATTAAAACTGGTCGAACGACAGAACTTGTATCTGTATTAGTTAGGTGCAAAATTAGAAAGACATCTTTGACACAAATGGCAACCAGAGCGTATATATATATATATATATATATATATATATATATATATATATATATATATATATATATATATATATATATATAATTATTGGATGGATAGTTTATATCCGACATGATGGTGAATTTTTTTTATAGATAATGAGGAAAATACAGATTGGGTGAATGTAGGGATGATTCCCAACGAAACGTCCATGAATAAATATTCATCCATTCTCTGTTTTCCTTATTGTTCATAAGAAAAATCCTCACAATATATATACAAACCTTCATTTCACATTCATCAAAAGTATTAACACATCCAGTCAATTTTATTATCATACGAATAATTGCGCACACACATCGATACCCTCGTGAATATACGTGTGTGCACACACATATATGCACACATTTTATTCAAATATGTAAAATCTATTACTTTAACTATTTACAAAAATTGTTCTCTGAAAAAAAAATCAACGAAGTTGTAAATAGCTAAATCCTGGACAGTTTGGTCGGCTGCTTTTTTGTCCTTGAAGAGTATCGAAATTTTCTGTCTTCCTTGGAGAGTATCGAAATTTCCTGTCTTCCTTGGAGAGTATCGAAATTTTCTGTCTTCCTTGGAGAGTATCGAAATATTCTGTCCTTAAAGAACTCCTAAGGATATAAGTAGCCGAAACGGTGCAATGTAGCCAGAGGTTTTGAATTAATGCACTCCTGAAGCGTTCAAACTCAAAGAATGCAAAAATATCTGTGGATTTGCAACTAAATGAAAATAGCGTGGGTCTACGTTCGTGCTCATTCCATATCTATATTATTATGACCAATTTGTCAAGGGAGATAAATATTAAAGCAGTCTCCCGTATTTATTCATCCATTGCAAATTCATGGGAATCCGTGAAAATTCGGGTTCATTCTGCTCACAACATATTGCCTTAAAGGGTCACCCAACGGGCAACGGGATTGTTCATTATAGTTTTAAAATAAATGTAACTATCACAGTGTGTGTGTGCGTGTGTGTGTAATCATCTAATATTATTCCAGCTTCTCCGAACAGTCATAGAAGTCCTTCCTTTTGCTATTCTCCATTGAATCATCAACGCCTTCGCAAGGAAGACGTTTCATTTTCTCGTCCATTGAGTGTTCCTGTGGTTCACGGAATCGACATGGAGAATCCATACTGAAGTTGTTGTTCATTTGCTCAGTGAACATATGAATAGGGGCTGATTCCACGGGAGACATTTGCATTGGAGGAGTCATGTTACCAGTTGTGAAATTAACTGATGGAATGCCGATAACCTTTGAGATAGAAGGATAAGGGTAGGAGAAGCGACCAAGGATCTGACCGTTCTGGTAGTCAACTGGCATACTGTTCCCATCCGGTGAATGAAACATAGACCCGTTTTGAGATGAGCCAGGATAACCAGGAATTAAGGTGAACCCACTGAATAGTTCCTGGTTTTGAAGAATATCTCCTCTTATGATATAGATGTCTTGAGTATTTTCTAGATCGTCGCAACATTCAGTGCTAACAACGTATGTCGAGCTTTCTTCATTACCAGGTTTGATGTAAACGGCGAACGTAATGTAATCAAGGACTAATTCGCTTTTGTCCTCCAGGGTTCCAAGCTCGCCATTTCGCAACGAACGCCCATCTATCTTAACTGATTTGCTTTGACTAATGTTCTTGATGAAGAAGATGCGAGGGTCGCAACCCGAACCCCAGATTTCAATATAGTTCCGCGACATGCACGGGTCGTTCAGAAAAACGTCTGCGTTTTTATTCCGACCAACCAAGACTCGATCATCTACCCTTTTCACAATAGGAGATTTGGGCATGTGCGACCTGATGGCTTCGGGCATGCTTTCCGATTCATATCGAAGGCATAAATGACTGATATTCGCTTTCTCCAGGTCAGTATTAATCCGTTCTACAGTCGACAAATCCGTATCCACTATTGGTGCACCTGGAAAGAAACAATAGAAAATCGCATTAATATTGGGGAATTACATACATATTTATGTTGACATTAAAAATACAAATGGATGAATGAGAGTTGAAGAAAATGACAAAGACTTAGAGAGAAAGAAAATTTCTAGAGAAATTGTAAATGGACCATAGGGCTAGGCTTTAAACCCTTCAACGCATATCCAATTTCCCTAGAACTCCCCCCCTTCTCTCATGAACAGCCAGCTTTTTCAACTCTCATTCGTCTATCTGTATTTTTGCTCTGAACATTCAATGGAGTGCAACAGGTGGCCGATTCCACCTATATCTATCTAAAATGAAGTATCAAATAATTAGAGACTAATGATGTGTAGCTCTTCCTTTAAGCTGAATAACGACGCCTACGCAACGTTTCATTGAGCTCAAAACTGACTCTTTCGTTCCACTCTGCAGTGGCTTATAGTTTTATTTGAATAAAACTTTAAATTATAAGCTTCTGGAACGATCGGGCAAAATGGAATATTCTTTCATATCTAATGAAACTTTTTAAAGAATGAATATAAGACTGGATATTGTTCTTGCATTTTTAGTCGACGTGCTACGACATCTGAACACAAATAAGGATAGGCTGTATTAGTATTTCATCGGAGCATCCTGTAAAGTCGGCCTAAAATGATCCGGTGAAAATCGAATTCCAATAACAATCTTTTCTTAAATTTGAGCATTTATTCTATAACCAAGAAAATAATACTGCAAAAGTATCTAAAAGTACAGTCACTGAACTTGCCTTCCAGTGCTTCCTCAAGTTTTCTGGTGCCAACCTTGGGAATCACTGGACTATACTGAAGCGATAAGCCGATCCATGTCCTAAACATAAGAATCTTGTTAATTATTACTGACCTTTGAATATCACCAGAAATTACACAAGTACGCTAAGCAAGAAAAAAATTATTTTGTATCTTCATCTATTGAAACCTACAATTAAACAAATCACAATTCGATACACGAGTTTTCAGTGCATCAATTAAGATTTAGAGATTAACGCACATTCAATGATTATTTTGGTTTGCCTTCTAATCTCAGCTAGATCATGTATCTCCTTGTGTAAAGTGTGAAGATTAACACACTCACTTGGTAATAATAAGCATATCGCATCAACACATACACAGACTTACACACTGAGCAAAAACATCCTTATACACTCATACATTAAAAAAAAACGTACATATCCCTATGAGAAGCATATTGTGGCGCTCCCTATACTTTTAATTAGGATTTCGCTCGAAACTCTACTCTTAGCTGGATGTCTAAAATGTCACTTCCGACAACGACTCCTCATAAAAACCCTGAACCCACGTGTTCAACTGCTCATTTGCCCCAGTGCTTCTAGCCGGCTACTCTCTCTCTCTTTCCTTCTCTCTAAGATCAGTATGATTTCGCATTAACTACACAACAGTCATGATTATCTGTCTTCTAATTATCCTCACTTTGAGGAGTGCACATGGGCTAAACTCCATGTGTTTTCTGTGTCTTAAATAGTCTCTCCGTCGTGTGTTTTTCAGCGTCTGAGAATGGCCCACAAGTTGCTTACAACTTGGCCGACAGGCATACACCCTGATACCCGGTCTCCACAACCATTCCTTGGTACACTCCAAGCCTTATGGATTCATATCATTTCAGTCGCATCTGCTCCACTGACACACGATTGCTACTACTATGATCCCGCGCAAAGCTCCCATTTTTCGCTTAGAAGCTATCTCCCGTCTTCTCTCCACCTCTCTTCACGATCGTATCTATGTTGTTTATATACATATATATATATATATATATATATATATATATATATATATATATATATATGTATTCCTTTTTCAGTGTTGTATTTTCATAAATATTATGCATTAAATGTACGCTTCATTTGTTCGTCGAAGTCCTTGTATGTGTCTTTTTACTGTTTAATCTCTGCATCCACAATCATTCTCAGTGATCATACTCTCCATGTTGTCATGACAACCATACATCTCCTTTCCTCCGTCCATATTTCCAGTGACGTCGGCGTGTGGCGGTAACAACCAAACCACGAGGGGGCAAAATCCTTTGTTCCCAGCAGCATCTTGCAATACACAACCTGCAGCCTTTACTGCTCTCCCCCCCACACGATATAAGAACCCCCAAACCAATGATATATTGCATGAATAATTCAGGAGCTTCCATCTTTTGGTTTGTTACGCGATTGAAACCACCTAAACATGGACACAACTCAACCAAATTCGGCAAGCACAGGTAATAGATCTAGCGGAAGATAACAAAGTAAGATAGATGTTTTTAGGTTTAGGAGAAAAAGTTTTTGTGGGGTCTGCATTCGTTCTCAACCCAATAATGATGATCTGATTTCCATCTATTTCTATAAATGTAATACTAGAAGTTTGTTTCTGTTTATCTGTATGTGAAATGAAACGGTGCATTGTAGCCAGAGGTATTGAATTAAGGTACACTGTACTTGTGCAATGAGAGTTATTGCGTCTTCCTGTACTCCACCTGTATGAAGGCAAGGTCGGGTGAGCAAGAAAGTCGACCTACACATGAACTTCAGTAAGACGAAGATCATGTGCAACAACCACATCAGAGATAAAAACACTAAGATCAAAATCAAGGACACAGAACTGGAGGAAGTAGATCAGTACATCTACCTAGGACAACGAATCTCAATGAGACCCTCAAAAGAAGAAGAAATCCAGCGAAGAATCACACTAGGATGGCAAGCCTTTAGCAGAGCAAGTTCAAACTTCAAAAATAAGAAGATGCCATTAATCCTAAAAAGAAGGGTGTATAATCAATGCACCCTCCCAATAGTCACTTATGGAGCTGAAACATGGAACCCAACCAAGAGACCGATCCGCAAATTGAGACCCATGCAACGTGCGCATGAAAGAATTATGCTGGGCCTCACATGGAGAGACCACAAGACAGCACAGAACATCTGAGAAAAGACAAGAGTCAGGGACATCATAGAATCCATTAACAATCTCAAATGGCGGTGGGCTGGCCATATTGCAAGAATAGCAGACAACGGATGGACGTCGCAACTCACGTTATAGATCCCCCGAGATCACATGCGCAACTGAGGCTGGTAGAGTATTAGATGGAGAGACGATCTTGACAAGTTCAGAAAGTACTGGCTCTGTGACGCCCATGATAGAGAAGTGTGGCGAATCCTGGGGAAGGTCTATGTCCAACGACGGACGTTAAAAGACTGATGATGATGATGATGATGATGATGATGATGATGATGATGATGTACGTTGCCCATATGGTGATTAAGCGTCCACACTGAGCTTGGCATCAATTTAATTGAAGGGAGCTTCAACTGACCAGGTTGACTAACGAGGGCCGACTCGGTCAAGGGCGGATATGCAGCAGCCAAAAGTCCCCGTGCCAAGCTAAAGTGGGATTGTACTAGTGAATATAGTGCGCACTGCACCTTGTTCGATATAATTGAACCCCGATCTTTTTATTCACTAATGATCACTCTCTTATTTATCAATACCTAAAAATTTCATATTACAAATATCTAACATAAAGATATTATTTCTTATTCTTTCAAACGATGTTTACACGGGTGTTCAATGAAAATAAAAATAAAAACTACGTACAGTGTGCGTTTAATAAACCCTGCCTCCACCAAAAAGGAAAGGATCAACATACAATGTCTGAGGGGTCGTGCCTGCGAATATCTTATCTTCTGTTCTAATCCTGTCAATCATTTTCTTCAAATATCTTAAATTCTTCCCCAAATAATCAAATATCTCAATACAACTGACGCACTATTCAGGAAAATGAGCATTTTTAAAAATTTCATTCAATCTAATCGAGTTTCATTTCTTATAAGACAGACACATAGGGATAAGAATCATAAGACAAGAAATCACTGAAAACCCATTACCCCCCTCAACCCGACAACGTCTTAGTTAACTAACAATTGAATGAAAATCAGTTCATATATAGCTATGATGTAACGGAGGTAAGTATGTAAGTATCGATTTTTCAATGTTCAGATTATTGTCTTAATATTTCAAAAAATATCTCAATCGAAAAAATTCTGCCCGAAAATTTAATCAATTTTTCCTTTGCCAATGGTCCAACCTTAAAAATCATCAAAACCATGCGGAAATATTGTGTGGACAGATAGATAAACATGATTGAATAAATATAAACAAATAAAACTACATGGGAAATATCTCTCAATCAAAAAGAATCCCTGGAACCGCCCCAAGATTTAATCAGTTCTTTTTTATCCCACTTTTCAACAAAATGTCATTAACAGTAATTTAGAGATACTGTGAAGGCGGCCAAACATGAGTGAATACCTGTACTCTTTCCAAGAAACATTGACAGAACACACAATAATTATTGAATCAGTAAAAACTCAAAAATCGATAGATAACAGATCTTTATCAGATTTACTTCAATCATAAAAGTTCGAGAATTAATAGGAAAAAAAACCTTTTTGAGAAATTATACTTTTCTTCCTGTGTGTAACTTCACCAAGAAACTGCTGAAAGTCTGCCAGTAACAACGACACAATATTTCGCGCGGTCTACACTAGATTGTTAATTATCGATCAATGTGACTTTTTTAATGCGTCATCTATCCCGCATTAATCCTGAGGTCAACGTATATAGACAGAGTTCCAGCCTCCAGGGTGCCGTCGATAGGACAGCCATAAGATGATAACAAACAAACAAAGTAACGCACAACGTTTCACTCGCTTTATGGTAATATTGTAAATAGAATCTCCTTCAGAGCCTCCAAATTTTCAGTCCTTATAGTCATATATTGCAAAAAGGTCTCTCAGCTTCTTGAGACTTTTAATTATCCCTCAAAATTGACTATTTTAGCATTACATTTGCATTCTAAATAGAACAACCTTTCAAACATTCTTAGTTTCATAATTGTCAAATTTTCGGAATGTTTGAAAGTCTAATAGAACAAAAGCCCATACAATTAAAAGAAAAAATGTTGCTTCTATTTCGGAGACTCTAGAGAATAAACGTAGCATATATATATATCCATATCAGCCATACTATCGGAACACTCCTACAAAAGGAGCTGCAGATCTCATAGCCAGTTCAGAAATCTGCCAAGAGAGGGAAACTCTTGTCAAACTTCATTCTGTACCACCTCGGCGGACAATGGGATGCCAACCCTCAGTATAAACCCGGGCAAACATTTTGATCCAGCAGGCCATATGGGACATTTCCATCTTTATTCGGTTCGAGTCCCGGACGGTGCTTACTTATGTGGTCGGCTACTCAATTTTTTACTCTGGCGCCAGACGAAATATGTTGCCAAATGAATTGTCTGTCTGTCTGTTTCTATTTTGTTTTTATTTCTGTTTCTGTCTGTGTCTGTCTGTCTGTCTATCTATCTATCTATATATATATATATATATATATATATATATATATATATATATATATATATATATATATATATATAAATATGTATATAAAAATATATATATATATATATACATAAATATATATAAATATATATATATATATATATATATAAATATATATATGAATATATGTATATATATATGTATATATATATATATATATATATATATATATATATATATATATATATATATATATATATATATATATATATATATATATATTAAACACGACTCTACTGGACCATTTATCGACTTCCAGAAAACTGACTATTTTTTAAAGTGCCAAGTTTTGAATCTGGCTCCGTAATTGTTTGTAAATCAATCATTTTCTATTTTAATTTTTGCGGCGTCGTTAAATTGTCTTCAGATGAAGATTAATGGATAAGTGGATTAATATTGAATGCTTTTAAAGTGGATTAATTTTCTTGTATCTTTTGTATTTGTTTTGTTCTTTACTTTTCATCATATATTTTATATTTTTTAGTTCAAGAATTTGGAGTTGACTGAATAAGATCAAACATACCCTACTCTAGAAGTAGGACCTGTCATGGGTACCGGCAATACAGAAAGTTCTCCCTGGGGTCCAACAGATAGGGACGCTTTCCATGCGTGTAAGACATTCGAAATAAAAATCGAAAAGAGGGAAATTAAAAAATTAAACAGATTAAAAACAGTCAAAATAAGAAAATTTCCCAATGTGAAATCAGAATTTTCAGGGATATATGATAATACCATTTTTTGAAGAGCGCCCAAGTTCAACTTGTCCAGGACGCCAGGCACCCTAGTGTCGGCCCTGTTTTGAAGTGTATTTATTTATCTATTTTACCATTCGTTGTTTTTGTTTTGTTTTTGTTTTTTAAATATTTTAAATATATATCAAATTTTGGTCCAAAATCCAGAAATCCTATTCACCTCTGGTGCTAAGCGGCACAGAAATAAAAACAACGCCAACAGAAAAAAATATATATATAAGATTCTTATGTAAGCGACTGATTTGCTCACTGAATCCACTAACTTCAAATTGTATGTCTATTTATATACATTGCCTTAATTCATCAAAAGTTTCATTAACATTTACGATTTGTTTGTTTTTCTATCAATTGATGGTCTTTAAAAAATCATGAGAGGCAGTTTAGCCTCTCATGTCAGAAGTGGGTCACAAATGTTTCGTGAATAATCTAACCCTGTACCCGTATGACCTTTGACATCTGTTAATCTGATCAAATCGCTAATCCAACCTGGCTTTAGAACAGCCTTACTCAAACTATCTGATCTCATAGACCAGCAAGTTTTTTTCTAATGCTGTAATAACTGTTAAGGATTGGTTTGGGCCCAACATTCATATAATGAAATAGAATACTTTTGTGTTCCATTCTTAAAAGATCACTGAAGTTGAACAACGTTGAGCTTGGTCAGTACCAAGAAAGGTGACTATTGGGAAATACCAGGTGCGGTAAACAGGAAGAAGCTCCAACAGGCACAATTGTGCGTGTGTACTTAACTCTGCCGCACCACTGATGAAGGTATGAGCGGAGAACGATGATACATACACAGTACTTGTAGTATTGTTAAAGCAATTATTTTGTTACACGTATTTTGTGGATGATTTGTCATTCAGTCTCACCATCTGTCTAATCCCCTTTCGTCACTTCACAACTTTCAGTTCTTAAATGACGTAAGTGTTATCTTTGTACGTCAGTTATTAAATCTGATTTACCGATTTTGAAAGAAAGAAAGAAGGAAAGGCAACTGATTTAGGATTTGCTCTTTACCGTCGGTGGACATTTGTTAATTTTTTTCTTTTGCTTCGCTTGTTATTATTAGATGTGAGGTTACATCATCATAAACAATCCCCTGGGTGCCCAGATTTCTAGCAATCTCTAGCTACGCGTTAGAGCTAGCTAGAAATGTGGGTACCCAGGAGATTGGCTCATTGATCGATTCATTCCAACGTATGAGATCTTATGAAAAAAGAAAAAAAATCAATAAATAAACTTATCATGTGGACTAAATTGGTGAAAACAACATCAAGTGACTGAATTATAATTTATTACAGATATATCCTTGTTATTGTATGATGTCAATAGAAATGCAATAGGAGAACTATTATTTATAAAGCTTTGGGGGCCCCCTCCATTGGGGGCTAATGAGAGGGTTTTCAAATAGCCCTCTTCCTCTTCCTCCTTCAGCTACAGCCCCGATTATAAGAATGATGTAATCTTACAGGTTTTGAGGATTTCGACTTGATAATTGGCATTAATGTCTGAAATCATGGATAATCCCCCCTCAATTAGACTGGATCAGGAAGTTATTATGGAATCCGATCTTATGTTCTATGGAAGCTTAAAGATGGATTATTCAAAAGAGAATCAGGTCAATAATCGAGTGGTATCAAGTTTCTTAACATACATTTTAAAATGGTTGATCCAAGATCAGGCATTTTCGTATTCAGCCATAAATAAACCACGATTGATGTCATTATATTTGCGTACTTGTAGAACGTGCCATTCCGAAGGATATTTTTATTATGCACACGAACCTGTGCAAAACTGGTAATATGCCCAGGCCAGATAGGAAACATAAGCCTTATTCCAAACTGGCCATTAAGTCTTTTTGTAATCAATGCTAAATTCATATGAAACTATTAATTAAAAAAACATCAACAGCTTTCAACAACGATTAATCAGCCTATTCAGATTCATGGTTTTTATCTACTGTCAAAGTTTCCTGAAATTTAGTAAAGAAATACATTTAATAAATTTAGAACATGAGTTGATTTCAATGATCTGCATTTATTCATCTATATTTTAGCTGTATAGATCTTCCATGAATCTTATATGAAATATTGATATTTTGAGCTAGATCCCCCGACTCTCATTAAAATATCAATACTATCACCCCAAAAGTGCCTCCTTTGTTACTACCAGGGGGTTGTAGCCCTCCACACAAAAAAAAGATGTAGGCCCATGCCACGTGGTCCACCTGGTCCCCTCTGTTCTGCGCATTCGAATTGGTTAAGTAATGACGCATAATAATTTACCGTCGCATTGGCTGCTTAAATTCACGTGTTTAGCCAAGTGAATTTGCACCAAGAGAGAGAGAGAGAGAGAGAGAGAGAGAGAGAGAGAGAGAGAGAGAGAGAGAGAGAGAGGGGAGAAAGTAAGAAAGAAAGGGGGCTTATTAAAAGCCAAAAGTTGCTATTAATTCGATGCCAGAAGGATAAACCGTTCAAGTGATCACTCCATGAAGAAAATGACATAATTGTGGGAAAAATCAAGCAGATACTTTTTTGTTATTACCACAAGGACGACTGAAAAGGAGTCAAACATTTTCAATTCAAATCATCTCAATCATCATCATCATCGTCGTCGTCGTCGTCGTAATAAAAGAACATCTAGAAATACTTATATTCTGGAGGATCTAAATGTTATTATTAAAGCTGTCAAAATAAATCAAAAAAGCTTTTTCCTCCTCCAAATCAATAAAACATTTGAGGGGAGCACTAGTGCCAATTTGCTGTAAGCAAAATGGTATGGCCAAGAGTGTTGGATCATATAAACACACATATAAACAAACAAACGCACATTCCAATAAAAAAAAGGATAGAACCTTTCGTGATCTTTGATGGCTACGGTGGTTCAAAAGGGAAGAGTTTGTTTGTCTGTCCTCTGTAGACAGCCAAACGGTTGCCTGTTTACCCACTATCTACAAGGCTTCTCAATGAATTTCAACGAAATTTCGTAGGGTGATGGATGGACTGAGAAAACATTGGATAAATTTGGGGATGGATTGATGACATCCCCTGCACTTTCATTTATTCAGGAATAGAGAACATCGAAACTCACTCAGTCACCTCAACCGATTTACGCTATCTATAAACTGATTTTCATTCGGTTTTGCGTTTCCTAGTTCGAGTCATAGAGAAAAGATTTTGACCGTAACCCTATCAGATTAGGAGGAGCACGCATGTTGCAGAAATTCCTTTCTGCCTGTTCCTCTACCATTTGCCCAGAAGTCACCTTGACAAAGAATGTGGAATGGCAGTAATCAACATGAAAGAAATTTTACCAGAAGTGTAGCTATATATTGGAGGGTATTTGAGGGCTAGGGGCGCTTAGCTCCTTCAGGGACTCTTCAGCGTTCAGTTAACTACTTTTTAGAAAAAAATTTGATAAGAAACAAGAAAGAAGAACGTCGATTTTGCTAATATTTCTATATTTAGACAAATTATTCTGTCACAAATATGATTGTTCGAGGTACTTTCAGATTGTAATGTCTGCTGATCATCCGGTGAACAGTTTTGAATCTATAGATACCACAGGAAAGCGGGCTAGTATATATATATATATATATATAATGTGTACTATAGAGAGTGAGACAGGAGCTATGCATTGTGGGTAAATTGTGTTGTCAGGGCTGCTGGAAGCCTCCTGCTGAGTGGGAGAATGTCCAGTAGGTATCAGGTCTTTGGTTAAGCAGCAGCAGTTGGTCTTGGGGAGGGCAGAGTGTGTCAAGGTAGGGGGTAGTGATGTGGAGTTAGATTTTTTGGTATGTTAGGGGTAGTGTAGATGGAGGGGTGGTGAGGTCAAGGAGCTACATAGGTATCAACCTTAAAAGTTATTGAAAATGTGTTGGCTATGATTTGGACAGGGGTTATAACTGGCTAAGGTGAAGTTTTTCCTATTGGTCTGGGTGACTTTGAAGCTTCCATTATTGAGTGTTTCTTAGATGTGGGTGTGAGGATATTGATGGTAGGAGTTTTGTGTATTAGGGTTCTGTGTGGTGAGGGTTGTTCAGTTTAGTGTTTAATCCATTAGGATATAGGGTTTTAAGTTTGTTGATCCACATGTCTTCGTGTTTCTCTAGAACTTTAGTTATGTCAATTGGAGTAGTTTTTTCTATTTTTTCTATGATGGTAAAGCTAGCGTCAATGGCAAAATTGTGGTTAGGTGTGCGAAAGTGTAGTTCTACGGGAAGTGGGCTACGATTGTTTTTTAACTTGATCCTATGTCTATAATTGTTGAGTCTGATATTAAATTGCCACTCGGACTTGCTTATGTACTGTAACTTACATCTATTGCACTCTAGAAGGTATATAATGTTCTTACTGCAGCAGTTGTGTGTGTGTGTGTGTGTGTGTGTGTGTGGCTTGGTCTGAGGAAAAAGGACTCCAGAGAAAGAGGACTTTGGACTCATCCTCTTCCAGGAATGAAATGGTAAAGCGGTGATAAGGACATCAGCTCCAGACTCGCCATCGCAGTTTTTTAACGCCTCTTGTATGGATAGGAGTCAACAGAAATCAGTTATCGTATCACGCTGAGGCTATACACTTCAATTATTATCTCTACTGCTTTGTATGGATGCGTAACATGGAAGAGAACCCCTGTAATAGACAGGAGATTTGACATCTTCCATCAAAAATGCTTACACAACATTTTCAAGTGCAACAAGCTGGGAAATGAAGATGCGTCATAAAACAGGAACCAGAAACCACCAAACAAACCGTTATTCCAATTCAACTTTAAAGCAGTGTATCTCAACTTGGAATAAAAGTTATTAACCCAAAATAAGAACTTTTAGATTTTACGCATTTTTATCAACTTTTTGTAGAAGTCTTCTTAATCCAGAAGCATTGCATTGGGTCTCTAGAACCAAAGAATCCTTTGGAGGCGTTTTGAAATGTTGCTTGGTTGTCGAAGACCTCCTCTTGCAGAAAGTGGTCGAAATGCTTGAAAAAGAAGCAGTCAATCGGAGAGAGGTTTGGCTGTATGGGGGTAGAGTCTCGTAGCCTAGTTCGTTCAATTTCTATAAGGTCAATCGTGTGACTTGCTGGGCCGTGTATCATGAAAGGACCAAATGCGAAAATTGCCCCCTACCTCCATTTCGAAATGCTCATTAAGCATTTTAGTAATGCGGTAAATGTACATAAATTATGTTGGGATTGGATATATATATATATATATATATATATATATATATATATATATATATATATATATATATATATGATGTACTGTACTTGTAAGTATTTTATGATTACATAGATACATAGATGCTTCTTTGAACGCTGGGTCAGCAATTTGTTTAGAATGTGAGTTATACAAAACGGTTTGTTTAGAAGATGAATTTCTGGGAGAAATATTTCTCTGTAAAAATTGAGTACCATTGTAAGGAAGAATTATTTTTTTGGAAAGAAACTAAATGATCATCTGACTATTGAAATAATGTAATATCCGTTGTGTATTTTGAATCGTAAACATGTATACATTTAGATACTATTTTGATAATGATTTAGTCAAATATTACAGTAGAATACATGAAGGAGAAACACAAGCAAGACAGGAATGAAATATGAATATTTCATTATATCCAAATGAGACATCAGTAAGAAGATACATGAATTTTTCTGTTGAACAAAAATGACGCAACCTGTGATGAGATGGAAAGTACGAACGTTGTCCCGAGCAGAGCCGCTTGGGCGAATTTCGTTATTTTTAATTCAATTTTTCACGGTTTGAACGTAATTTGGGATGTAACTGGTTATAACTTTGTGAGAAAACGTATCTCTATCTTTTCTAAATACTCTTTCATATTTCAAAACTTAATATAAATCTTTATTTTTATCAATTCGAACACAGTAAAAAGTTGTTTTCAAGCTATTTCTTGTTGTTAGTATTAGGCTATTATAAATACTTTCCCAGTCAGACGAATTTTTGATACCTGAAAATTAGGCGATAAATAGAAATTATGGAAAAATACAAGGTTTCAAAAGACGTGCAATACTCTTTAAAGAGAGAGCAATCAGCAATGTGAAAAAAAACATTCACAAAAAATGCACAAATGACATGGTATTCATTGATAAAATATATAACATAGGAAAAGTGTTAGTAAAAGTTTGTCTATTAGAGGCGAAAAACAGTTTGTGGCACAAATGTATGTGTATTTGTGTGTGTGTTTATGGTAGTTCCTGCATGTGTGTGACGGTATAAGTGGCAAACAGAACGTTGTCCACTTAATACAATACCGTTGATGCTTGATACATTTGAATTTTTCAAAAACTGTTTCAGCGTATAATCTTTTTCGCAACAGTGAACATTTTGCATGAGTGAATAATTAAATCGGTTTATTTCACATTCATTGTTTTCATAACAAAAACTATGGAGGAAATTGGTTTCTGAATGAAATTTTGAAGCAAAAATTGGCTGAGATATATGTAGATGTTGGGGATTGTCATTTTTTCTTTCGTTAAAAACATTTGAAAAGGTTGCACTTAATGTTCTTTCAGTCATTTAGAACAAAATAAAGTGCAATTACCCTTAGCATTATAGCTAAACAGATTTTCAATGAATTAGATCCATTAATTAATTAGATTATTATTTAGCGCTCTTGACTTTAAATCAATCATCAGAAACTGTCAAACAAAACTGTCACCAAAATTGTCAACATAGGTTTCTTCAGTTTTTAAGTTGGCCAGGCTGGCTATCCGTGTATGTATCTATCATAAATCGCAATTACTTTTGCGCCGACCTAATGTATCAATCAAAAATTGACAGACAAACATAGCGTAGATATTTAGAAATGGTCTTGATAGAAATCAGGTGGAACTTTTCAGTAACTCCTATTATCTGAAGAATGTCAATTTGAATTGGTTTACGCAAACATATTTTTATGGAAAATAACTTTACTCTATCTTTCTTTTTATATTTTTCAATCATGTTTATCATATAAAAAAAATCAGCCATGAATTGGTATTAATTAATAGAAACATATTTATCCTGAGTACTTCAGGAGAATTTCTCATTTCAACCAAGATTTAGGTTCCGATTGAAGTAAACGAAGATTATTGTAACTTTTGAACCGAGCATCAGTCTCTCAAACAGCACCTCCTCATCACTACCGATTACAAGTTTTTCGGGCTTCATTCGCCTGTATGCGCAAGCAGGTATACACCGAGACGGGGCCGGGTGAAAAATGCATTCTGGCAGTTTGTCGACTCCCGTAACCCAAGTTGTTATCGCGACGGAATCAATTCACTGCCAGATCGTTGGCATTATTGTTTCCATCCTACTATTAAGTTGTGCTTAAGCCGAGTTATAACGTTTTAAAGTTCGTGGTTCAAAACAGCCATTAATTATTTTCAAACTGATATTTGAAATATAACCTAATTCTATCCATAGCAAATGTAAACTGTTCACTAGAAACAACAGAAAATGTTTTCCCACAGGCGAAAGCTCCTCGCTGAACGAACATCCTGAAAAACAAAAGATTTTTGTTTACTGTTTCTAAGAGAATTCACATTTGCGAAAATCTTTTCAATTTCTTTCTTTTTTTCAGTTACATCCATGAATATACTGTATTGGGAAAACAATCATTGAAGGCAGCTGTGACGCAGTTCGAATGACTACAATTCTAATGGATCAATTGTTTCGGCAGGATTTCTGGTCCAACTCTTATCCCAGTGACAGCACTCCTCTCCATGGCATCACAAAGCAACATATCACTGAGTTCAACCCAAAATTTAAATGATGGGTTGATATGTAATTATGATATGTACGTGTCGTGGGGGACAGGTTTGCAGATATCTTTTGCCACCCAAGACTAAATTTGAATGGGTGGGGAACTAAATTAAGTAGCTTCAGTACCAAAATAGTCAAATAACTTACAATCCACCGTCAAAGCAAATTTGCAGGAAAAATTGATTAAACACACACACACACACACACACACACACACACACACACACACACACACACATATATATATATATATATATATATATATATATATATTGAGCAACCGTAGTCATCAAAAACGTCAAAGGGTTCTGTCCTTTTCTATATTTGTGTGTGTTTGTTTATGTGTGCATTTGTTCGTTTATGTTTGTTTGTGTCCAGCGCTCGTGGCCATACCGTTTTGTCTACAGACTTGAATATTGGCCTCTGTACTCTCCAATACCTCTTCTAAAAACAGTTCTTTATTTTTTTGAAAAAAAAAAAAAAAGAAAAGCTTTTTGAACTTTTGGAAGAATCTAGATGGACGTAGATTTTTTTTTTAAAATCTATTTTTTGTTTTTGTTTTCCAGTGGAAAACATCAGTATAGATAGAATTTATTCTGACCAAAATAATTCTTAAATGAAATTTTTTTCGAAAATTTTGATGCTACGGCTGTTTAATCATTGACTGTGATGGCAAGTTTTATCTATTGTTATATTATGGTAGCTGGATAACCACCCTAAGGACGGGTTATTCGGCAAGTATATATATATATATATATATATATATATATATATATATATATATATATATATATATATATATATATATATATATATATATGTATTGTGCTGAAATTAAGGGTTTCAGTTTCGCATTGTAGTTACATTATAAATAGTGCCCTCCTTCTGAGTTGTTTAAAATGCTTTTTTCTGAAAACTTTTTGATTTAGGAAAAAGTTTCTCTCACTTTTGACCACTTAAACTTCTCAAATTATGCAAATAGAATAAGAGGATTTGTATACTACACGGAAACTAAAGTAATAGAATCCCCTTTAGAACATATTTTTATTGAGAAAGGTGAAGTATTTCAGGTGAAATTTTAAAGACTGAAAAAAAAAAGGGTTGAAGCTTTCAGACTCGTTGAACCATAGGGTTGAAGCTTTCAGACTCGTTGAAACATATTACGCTCACTTGACTCCCTATTGGGCGGAAAAGCCCCCTTCATTCCAGAAACCTTAAGATGGAAATAAGTTTATCTTTACTTTTGACCCCATAAGGGGGATAAAGTTTCCCTTCCTTTAAGAGCCCTCGAGGGGGTGTCTCCCATCACTATTGACCCCCGAAAGGCGGAGAAGCCCCATTCCCTTCGACCCTTTAAAAGGGGGAAAAATTCTCCTGTTCACTTTTGACACCTTAAATCCTGCCTCCAATTTTGAAACTTTGAAAAGGAAACGTCTACCGTCACTTGACCCTTTACATGGGGGGAAAGTCTCCCTCAATTCGATCCCTCAAGGGATGGGAAAAGTTTCTTCCATTTCTGACCGCTTAAAGTGGGAGAGTCTCCCTTCATTGTTGATACCTCAAGGATGGGGCAAAGTCTCCCTTCAATTTCGAAACCTTAAAAGAAGAAAAAGTCTCCCGACCCTTTCTACCCTTTACAAGTCTCCTTCCAACTTTGATCCCTTCACTTTGCACGTCTTAGAGAATAAACATATATATATATATATATATATATATATATATATATATATATATATATATATATATATATATATATATATGGGCGGTATAATGCTTACTTTGTAAATAGAACCTACCTCTAAAATCCTTTAAAATTTGTTGAAGCTACCCACAGGTCTATTGAATTGGTGTACCAAATTTGGTTGGGCTGCGCTGCACCCATGTTTAGGTACTTTTTATAGCGTGACACACAGACACCTCTTACGTATATTTAAGATATTTATATCATATCATTTTTGTGTGTAAAGGATTGTTATCTTTTATGAATTGTTGTTGACTATTGGTCTTATTTTCTTATTGCTTTTATTATTGCCACAATGTTTCGGCCAATTCATTCTACATGCTTCTTCAAGTGTGCAATCCGTAAGGGAAGAGAGGGCCTCTATTTTTACAGAAAAAAAGCTCGTGAACAAGAAATGATGGCACATATGCTGATTGGCTCGGCTTATTCCCATCGACGCGAGCCTTACATGTGATACCATCCTCTGCAACCTGGGTAACTCAGATTATTCTATATTCATACATGGGAATGATCTCAAATTCCCTCCCTGCTGAGGAAAGAAACCACTTTGTACTGAAAGACAAACCTTACTGTTCGGCATATGCAACTCTAGAATTTATTTCACTCTCAACGATTGTA
Source organism: Thysanoteuthis rhombus (assembly GCA_963457665.1). Classification (NCBI taxonomy): domain Eukaryota; kingdom Metazoa; phylum Mollusca; class Cephalopoda; order Oegopsida; family Thysanoteuthidae; genus Thysanoteuthis; species Thysanoteuthis major. The sequence goes on along the minus strand of OY735222.1, from coordinate 50,759,822 downwards.
GAATATGACACCCGTTTTTTCTAACTGTGATAAGGGCTTCCGTATATATGTATGAACACGATGCAACGTTTATGTATATTAACGCATTTTATATTGCAAATGTATTTTGAATTAATTTACAAAAATATTTAAACTCAAGTCAAGAATACTTCTTTCTATTTACAGATAATCTTTCAAGCCTGAAAACGGTTTCTACAACTGAAAGTAGTAAGTTCTTCGATTTTAAACTCTTGCTGACCCCCCTCCACTTCGCAGATGTTGTTTTCAGCTAATTCCTGCGGAGGGTTTAAATGGGACCTTTAGCTCCAATAAGGGATCCAAATTGTTTTTTTTAGGGATGCCTCAATTGTATACCTCTGACTGCAAAGTGATGTTTTGACTGCTCAGAAGCACATACAGATAAACAGAATCGAAGATATAGTATTGTATAGATATATAGATATAAATCAGATCATTATTATCCGCCCTATTTTTTAAATTTAATTTCCAAAAATGAATACACAAAACATTGCTTCAGATTTCCATTAGAAAGAAAAGAAAATTGAGTTAGCGCTAAGACATACGGACAGACAGACTGAATCAAAGTTACTTGGACAGTGTATGTTCGGGAGGAACAAGACTTGATAGTGTGTGGAGCAGCCTACCATAATAGCCATGAGAAATAATTTCCATATATAAAACGTACGGAACTACAGCTTCGAAAATTCAGTTGTTTCTCTTCCAAGATTCCAATTAAGATGTTAGTAGAATAATTGCGGTGCATCGACACGGACAAGGATTTTTTCAATTGTAGAGAGTAAATTTTTAGGTAAGTGCGAACGCAGCAGGTCAAAAAGTATCCAGTTTAGCATAGTACTTATATTACAAATCGAATTCCCTTAAAAGCTTTGAGTTTTTTTTTAAATTTAAAAAAACTAACAAGCTAAAAAAATGCTTGGGTGTCATATCAATACACATCGATCATTTCATGGGGATATGTTGTGTGGTTCCCGAGCTACGCCTTCACATACGGACGGACGGATATTTGGTGAATTGTACTATGTTATCTCTATTGCTTGTAAACATCAGACAGAAAACACACACCAACCAACAAGAGGTGATTGTCGAAACCTGGGGT